>CAUDMG010002857.1:792500-1350000 GCA_958450375.1 Homarus gammarus
ACCCTCACTACTCCACAGGTTACTCCACCTCTACCCTCATTACTCCACAGGTTACTCCACCTCTACCCTCACTACTCCACAGGTTACTCCACCTCTACCCTCACTACTCCACAGGTTACTCCACCTCTACCCTCACTACTCCACAGGTTACTCCACCTCTACCCTCACTACTCCACCTCTACCCTCATTACTCCACAGGTTACTCCACCTCTACCCTCACTACTCCACCTCTCCCCTCATTACTCCACAGGTTACTCCACCTCTACCCTCACTACTCCACAGGTTACTCCACCTCTACCCTCACTACTCCACAGGTTACTCCACCTCTACCCTCACTACTCCACAGGTTACTCCACCTCTACCCTCACTACTCCACAGGTTACTCCACCTCTACCCTCACTACTCCACAGGTTGCTCCACCTCTACCCTCTTTACTGCACAGGTTACTCCACCTCTACCCTCACTACTCCACCTCTACCCTCATTACTCCACAGGTTACTCCACCTCTACCCTCACTACTCCACAGGTTACTCCACCTCTACCCTCACTACTCCACAGGTTACTCCACCTCTACCCTCATTACTCCACCTCTACCCTCATTACTCGACCTCTACCCTCATTGCTCCACAGGTTACTCCACCTCTACCCTCACTACTCCACAGGTTACTCCACCTCTGCCCTCACTACTCCACAGGTTACTCCACCTCTACCCTCACTACTCCACAGGTTACTCCACCTCTACCCTCACTACTCCACAGGTTACTCCACCTCTACCCTCACTACTCCACCTCTACCCTCACTACTCCACAGGTTACTCCACCTCTACCCGCACTACTCCACAGGTTACTCCACCTCTACCCTCACTACTCCACCTCTACCCTCATTACTCCACAGGTTACTCCACCTCTACCCTCACTACTCCACAGGTTGCGCCACCTCTACCCTCACTACTCCACCTCTACCCTCATTACTCCACAGGTTACTCCACCTCTACCCTCATTACTCCACAGGTTACTCCACCTCTACCCTCACTACTCCACAGGTTACTCCACCTCTACCCTCACTACTCCACCTCTACCCTCACTTCTCCACCTCTACCCTCAGTACTCCACCTCTACCCTCACTACTCCACCTCTACCCTCATTACTCCACAGGTTACTCCAGCTCTACCCTCACTACTCCACAGGTTACTCCACCTCTACCCTCACTACTCCACAGGTTACTCACCTCTACCCTCACTACTCCACAGGTTACGCCACCTCTACCCTCATTACTCCACAGGTTACTCCACCTCTACCCTCACTACTCCACCTCTACCCTCATTACTCCACAGGTTACTCCACCTCTACCCTCACTACTCCACAGGTTACTCCACCTCTACCCTCACTACTCCACAGGTTACTCCACCTCTACCCTCACTACTCCACAGGTTACTCCACCTCTACCCTCACTACTCCACCTCTACCCTCATTACTCCACAGGTTACTCCACCTCTACCCTCACTACTCCACCTCTCCCCTTATTACTCCACAGGTTACTCCACCTGTACCCTCACTACTCCACAGGTTACTCCACCTCTACCCTCACTACTCCACAGGTTACTCCACCTCTACCCTCACTACTCCACAGGTTACTCCACCTCTACCCTCACTACTCCACAGGTTACTCCACCTTTACCCTCACTACTCCACAGGTTACTCCACCTCTACCCTCTTTACTCCACAGGTTACTCCACCTCTACCCTCACTACTGCACCTCTACCCTCATTACTCCACAGGTTACTCCACCTCTACCCTCACTACTCCACAGGTTACTCCACCTCTACCCTCACTACTCCACAGGTTACTCCACCTCTACCCTCATTACTCCACCTCTACCCTCATTACTCCACAGGTTACTCCACCTCTACCCTCACTACTCCACAGGTTACTCCACCTCTACCCTCACTACTCCACAGGTTGCTCCACCTCTACCCTCACTACTCCACCTCTACCCTCACTACTCCACCTCTACCCTCATTACTCCACAGGTTACTCCACCTCTACCCTCACTACTCCACAGGTTACTCCACCTCTACCCTCACTACTCCACCTCTACCTTCAATACTCCACCTCTACCCTCTCTACTCCACCTTTACCCTCACTACTCCACCTCTACCCTCACTACTCCACCTCTACCCTCATTACTCCACAGGTTACTCCACCTCTACCCTCACTACTCCACAGGTTACTCCACCTCTACCCTCACTACTCCACAGGTTACTCCACCTCTACCCTCACTACTCCACAGGTTACTCCACCTCTACCCTCACTACTCCACAGGTTACTCCACCTCTACCCTCACTACTCCACAGGTTACTCCACCTCTACCCTCACTACTCCACCTCTACCCTCATTACTCCACAGGTTACTCCACCTCTACCCTCACTACTCCACAGGTTACTCCACCTCTGCCCTCACTACTCCACAGGTTACTCCACCTCTACCCTCACTACTCCACAGGTTACTCCACCTCTACCCTCACTACTCCACAGGTTACTCCACCTCTACCCTCATTACTCCACAGGTTACTCCACCTCTACCCTCACTACTCCACAGGTTACTCCACCTCTACCCTCACTACTCCACCTCTACCCTCACTACTCCACCTCTACCCTCATTACTCCACAGGTTTCTCCACCTCTACCCTCACTACTCCACAGGTTACTCCACCTCTACCCTCACTACTCCACAGGTTACTCCACCTCTACCCTCACTACTCCACAGGTTGCTCCACCTCTACCCTCACTACTCCACCTTTACCCTCATTACTCCACAGGTTACTCCATCTCTACCCTCACTACTCCACCTCTCCCCTCATTACTCCACAGGTTACTCCACCTCTACCCTCACTACTCCACCTCTACCCTCATTACTCCACAGGTTACTCCACCTCTACCCTCACTACTCCACATGTTACTCCACCTCTACCCTCACTACTCCACAGGTTACTCCACCTCTACCCTCACTACTCCACAGGTTACTCCACCTCTACCCTCTTTACTCCACAGGTTACTCCACCTCTACCCTCACTACTCCACCTCTACCCTCATTACTCCACAGGTTACTCCACCTCTACCCTCACTACTCCACAGGTTACGCCACCTCTACCCTCACTACTCCACCTCTACCCTCATTACTCCACAGGTTACTCCACCTCTACCCTCATTACTCCACAGGTTACTCCACCTCTACCCTCACTACTCCACAGGTTACTCCACCTCTACCCTCACTACTCCACAGGTTACTCACCTCTACCCTCACTACTCCACAGGTTACTCCACCTCTACCCTCATTACTCCACAGGTTCCTCCACCTCTACCCTCACTACTCCACCTCTACCCTCATTACGCCACAGGTTACTCCACCTCTACCCTCACTACTCCACAGGTTACTTCACCTCTACCCTCACTACTCCACAGGTTACTCCACCTCTACCCTCACTACTCCACAGGTTACTCCACCTCTACCCTCATTACTCCACAGGTTACTCCACCTCTACCCTCATTACTCCACAGGTTACTCCACCTTTTCCCTTACTACTCCACAGGTTACTCCACCTCTACCCTCACTACTCCATCTCTACCCTCACTTCTCCACCTCTACCCTCACTACTCCACCTCTACCCTCATTACTCCACAGGTTACTCCACCTCTACCCTCACTACTCCGCAGGTTACTCCACCTCTACCCTCACTACTCCACCTCTACCCTCATTACTCCACAGGTTACTCCACCTCTACCCTCATTACGCCACAGGTTACCCCACCTCTACCCTCACTACTCCACAGGTTACTCCACCTCTACCCCTACTACTCCACAGGTTACTCCACCTCTACCCTCACTACTCCACCTCTACCCTCACTTCTCCACCTCTACCCTCACTACTCTACCTCTACTCTCATTACTCCACAGGTTACTCCACCTCTACCCTCACTACTCCACAGGTTACTCCACCTCTACCCTCACTACTCCACAGGTTACTCCGCCTCTACCCTCACTACTCCACAGGTTACTCCACCTCTGCTCTCACTACTCCACACGTTACTCCACCTCTACCCTCACTACTCCACCTCTACCCTCACTACTCCACCTCTACTCTCACTACTCCACAGGTTACTCCACCTCTACCCTCACTACTCCACCTCTACCCTCACTACTCCACCTCTACCCTCACTACTCCACCTCTACCCTCACTACTCCACAGGTTACTCCACCTCTACCCTCACTACTCCACTGGTTACTCCACCTCTACCCTCACTACTCCACCTCTACCCTCACTACTCCACTTCTACCCTCACTACTCCACAGGTTACTCCACCTCTACCCTCACTACTCCACAGGTTACTCCACCTCTACCCTCACTACTCCACCTCTACTCTCACTACTCCACAGGTTACTCCACCTCTACCCTCACTACTCCACCTCTACCCTCACTACTCCACCTCTACCCTCACTACTCCATCTCTATCCTCACTGCTCCACCTCTACCCTCACTACTCCACCTCTATCCTCACTACTCCACCTCTACCCTCACTACTCCACCTCTACCCTCACTACTCCACCTCTACCCTCACTACTCCACCTCTACTCTCACTACTCCACAGGTTACTCCACCTCTACCCTCACTACTCCACCTCCTACCCTCACTACTCCACCTCTACCCTCACTACTCCACAGGTTACTCCACCTCTACCCTCACTACTCCACTGGTTACTCCACCTCTACCCTCACTACTCCACCTCTACCCTCACTACTCCACTTCTACCCTCACTACTCCACAGGTTACTCCACCTCTACCCTCACTACTCCACAGGTTACTCCACCTCTACCCTCACTACTCCACCTCTACTCTCACTACTCCACAGGTTACTCCACCTCTACCCTCACTACTCCACCTCTACCCTCACTACTCCACCTCTACCCTCACTACTCCACCTCTATCCTCACTGCTCCACCTCTACCATCACTACTCCACCTCTACCCTCACTACTCCACCTCTACCTTCACTACTCCACCTCTACCCTCACTACTCCACCTCTACCCTCACTACTCCACCTCTACCCTCACTACTCCACAGGTTACTCCACCTCTACCCTCACTACTCCACAGGTTACTCCACCTCTACCCTCACTACTCCACCTCTACTCTCACTACTCCACAGGTTACTCCACCTCTACCCTCACTACTCCACCTCTACTCTCACTACTCCACAGGTTACTCCACCTCTACCCTCACTACTCCACCTCTATCCTCACTACTCCACCTCTACCCTCACTACTCCACCTCTACCCTCACTACTCCACCTCTACCTTCACTACTCCACCTCTACCCTCACTACTCCACCTCTACCCTCACTACTCCACCTCTACCCTCACTACTCCACCTCTACTCTCAGATAAAAGATAATCTTCTGAGACTCTTGGTGGCCCGCTTCGCACCATAGCTATTACTGTATACTGTAGAGATCACTCCTGGTCTGAAACTTTTGAAAGTGGTTTTTATTTTCCTTTTCATAGTTTTGTTTTTCTTTTCAGTTTGCAGCTTTTGGATTCCTCTTTTGTTGATATACAATGCGTTATTTTTTCTATACCGTGGTTCGTATATGATGTGATATATGAGGTATAAGCGTGAACAAGTATCCATCTGTGTGGCTTATAAACAAAGGTGTTTTGATCGCGTTCGTCTTTTGTTTAACCTAACCTTAAGCTAACTAAATACACGGATTTAATAAGGAATTCCGGGTTAAAATCCGGTTTATGTCCTGTGCTCGTATTACCAGCACCTAGACAAGGCCGTTCAGCGCTGAGTGACTCATATGGTGGGGGGGGGGGGGGTGGACGTCGGAAGAGTGTAGGATCTCCTGAAGTTTAGACACCCTAGATTATTTTGCCTGATTAAATGCTAATATTAACTTAACCCAACCCAACCTAACCTAACCATGTTGCGTTAAGGTGTTTAATCGTCATGTGAAATAAATTGGGGTGTCTAATACTGAGGGTGTTAGGTCATGTAGTGCGAGTTCAGCGTCTGCCTGGTTAGTTGTACGTAAACAAAGAGGTAGAAACTGTTATTATATGCTGTGTGTGTGTGTGTGTGTGTGTGTGTGTGTGTGTGTGTGTGTGTGTGTTTATCAACACCATGCGTGAATTTTTCAATTCCACTAAAACAATATATGGCCCACATGGCACAGCCTCCCCCCCCCCCCCCCCCCCGCTCTACTCATGGGACAGTAACTCCACAATTAAAGATGATGAAGGTATCCTTCAGCGCTGGAAAGAGCACTACCATTCACTGCTCAACTGAAACACTGTGTGAATGTCCTGACTACCCATCAGGTCCCTCGGCATCCAGAGCATCCAGAGCTATCCTCCATCCCTGGATGAGGTAGCAACTGCCGTCGAACAGATGAAAAATAACAAAGCCTCTGCATTCCAGCCGGCCTCACTCTCTCCTGGAGCACATATGGGAAAAGGAGGAAATCCCCCAAGCTCTTAAAGACGCCTCCATCACCAATATTTATAAGAACAAGGGAGACCGGTCAGACTGTGGCAACTACCATGGGATCTCGCTGCTGTCCGTAGCTGGCAAGATTATCGCCCGAGTCCTCCATAACAGACTTCTTCCTGAGGCAGAAAACTTCCTCCCAGAATTTCAATGTGGCCTTAGACCCTCACGTGGCACCACTGACATGATCTTTGGTGCCCGCCAGATACAGGAAAAGTGCAGAGAACAGTGTCGTGACCTGTACATGGCCTTCATCTGACTAACCAAGCCCTTCGACTCGGTCAATAGGGAAGCCCTCTGGCCGACCATAATTCATCGCCATTGTGAGGCAACTCCACGATGGCATAACGGCAGTGACCTGCACAATGGCACCCAGTCTGAGTTCTTCCCCATCAAACGGAGTTAAAACAATGATGTGTACTGGCACCAACTCTCTTTTCCATTATTCTTGGCTGCCTTCCTCACTCTTGCCAGTGCCAATTTAGCTGGTGGAGTGGACATCCAGTACCTGATGAATGAACTTTTCAACATAAGACAACTCCAGGCAAGAACAAAGGTGTCGGCAGCTTCTATCACTGAACTTCAGTATGCAGGCGACCTCACCCTCGTTGCTCACTACAGGAGATCCTGAACACATATGTAGATGCATATACTGTACACACTTCGGCCTTGAGGTGAATGCACATAAGCCTGTCCCTGGTTCAGCCACACCCCTACCATCTATCTAGCTTACCGCTTCTACTCTCTAATGTTACCCAGATCAGTAGTCCTCCCCACCCTGCTATATGGCAGTGAGACATGGGTCACATACTGGAGGCACATCAGGGCACTTGAAAACTTTCACCAACGTAGTCTACGTTCCATCCTCCGAGTTCGCTGGGAAGACAAGAGAACAAATGCCAGTATTCTAGCTGACACCAACTGTAGGAGCATTGAGGACTGGCCATGTTACCCACATGGACGACAGTAGACTGCCAAAGCAGCTAATTTACAGTCACCTAACGAATAGTAAACGTAACGCCGGCGGGCAACTGAAAAGGTATAAGGATAATTTTAGGACAAACCTGAAAAAAGTGCCCTCACGTGGGAGACGATTACTCCACACCGTAACGCTTGGAGGAGCACTACACAAGAAAGTGTCAAAACTTTCGAGTTAGCCCGACTGCATACCAAGGCAGAAAAGCACCAACGCCGGAAAGACGCTGCCGCCGCCTCCACATGGGCCACATCGGCCTCTCGAGTCACCTCAGAGTTCACCAACGAAGGTGACATCCTTAATAACTCATATCAGTGTATAGCTGGATGATCGTCATGCTGGATTCTGAGTGACAGGAGAGTAGTAGTAGTGTGTGTATGTGTGTGTGTGTGTGTGTGTGTGTGTGTGTGTGTGTGTGTGTGTGTGTGTGTGTGAATAATAATAATAATAATAATAATAATAATAATAATAATTAACGGTTTATTGAAAAAATTCTGCAGCCCTAAGGCTGAAAATATACATTGGACATAAATGACTTATTACATACATTGGTGGTTTAACAAAAGCCTTCATTAGAGAAAGGTAAAGGAACATACAGATTAATGTAGGTGTTAAACAGCAAACTCGTAGTGTAGTAACTCCCTCCCAGATGGTGTTAAGAGGAACTCACGTGGTGTAGTAGTTCCCTCAGATGGTGTTATGAGGGACCTGGCGTGGTGTAGTAACTTCCTCGCAGATGGTGTTAGGAGGAACTCACGTGGTGTAGTAGTTCCCTCAGATGGTGTTATGAGGGACCTGGCGTGGTGTAGTAATTCCCTCACAGATGGTGTTATGAGGGACCTCACGTGGTGCAGTAATTACCTCACAGATGGTGTTATGAGGGACCTCACGTGATGTAGTAATTACCTCACAGATGGTGTTAGTAGGAACTCACGTGGTGTAGTAATTCCCTCACAGATGGTGTTATGAGGGGCCTGACGTGGTGTAGTAATTCCCTCACAGATGGTGTTATGAGGGACCTCACGTGGTGTAGTAATTACCTCACAGATGGTGTTATGAGGGACCTCAAGTGGTGTAGTAACTCCCTCACAGATGGTGTTATGAGGGGCATAACATGGTGTAGTAATTCCCTCACAGATGGTGTTATGAGGGGCCTGACGTGGTGTAGTAATTCCCTCACAGATGGTGTTATGAGGGACCTCACGTGGTGTAGTAATTCCCTCACAGATGGTGTGATGAGGGACTTGACGTGGTGTAGTAATTCCCTCACATATGGTGTTATGAGGGACATGTGGTGTAGTAATTCCCTCACAGATGGTGTTATGAGGGGCCTCACGTGGTGTAGTAATTCCCTCACAGATGGTGTTATGAGGGGCCTCACGTGGTGTAGTAATTCCCTCACAGATGGTGTTATGAGGGGCCTCACGTGGTGTAGTAATTCCCTCACATATGGTGTTATGAGGGACATGTGGTGTAGTAATTCCCTCACAGATGGTGTTATATGAATGAGGTTTGGTCTTAGGCCTTCCTATCGTAGACGGATTAACACATCGCTGGTTGTTGTTGGGTCTCACGGCCGTTATCACTGGGTACCTGGGACCTCACTGTGTGAAGGTTAACTTGGGTATGACTGTTACTGTTGAGTTGTTCTCACTGACTTAAGCACTGTTCACCACTGTTCACCTCGGTTTAACACTGGTTCCGTTCCTTTCCAAAATGAAATTGTAACTTCTGGCGAGAACTTGTTGATATTCCGGTGGGGAGGAGGGTTCAGGGGAGGGGGTTGGTATGGGCCAACTTAACAGTTGACCTGGCTGCTCCGAGAGGAGCGCCAGGTACGTCTTGACCCTTCGGTGGTCAAGGATGTAGTGTGTGTGTGTGTGTGTGTGTGTGTGTGTGTGTGTATGTTTGTGTGTTTTTCACTTCATACATTAATAATGAGGGTAACAACTTGTGTGTTATCTTTCTTTACAGATGTTGACGGAGACTAATTTACCTCATATAAAATTAATCATATAGATAACAACAATATTTCTTCTCCTTGGCAGGTGTTGAGGTGTGGTGAGGAGGGTGTGGTGACCAGTGTGGTGAGGGGCCATGCTCAAGTGGTTGGTGACGAGGGGCCCCACCAGCCACCCCCCTAAAGAAGTGTTGACCGATGACCCTTTGGCCACTCTCAGGGTCAACCCCAAGGCCAGCGAACACCACATATATGCTGTGTCTAGGTGGGTCATGTAGGGTGTCTAGGTGGGTCATGTAGGATGTCTAGGTGGGTCATGTAGGGTGTCTAGGTGGGTCATGTAGGGTTTCTAGTTAATAATACTTATTATTTTACGTTTCTTATTCTCTTTATTTAGTTCTTCTTAGTTCTTAATTCTTTATTCTCCCCTTTATTTCATTCTTTGTATACACTTGAAAGGGAGAAGGTTTGGCGTGGAAGGAGAGAGAGAGAGAGAGGCAATGTGAGGAGGGAGGTAGGGAGGGGTGGTGAGTAAGGGGAGCTAACAGTTAGTTTGTGGTTGGCTAGGTTGAGGGGAGACGGGGGAAGAATGGACGGGGCAGGGGGGGATAAATGGGGAACAGGAATAACATGTGATAACTGAGACCCTTGGGGAAACAGGTGATAGGTGTGTTGTCACTCAGGACTCACTCCATAACACCATATATGACAATGTTTTACTCAACACCAAGAGGGGGAATTCATAACACTTCTTTGCCTATTGAACACCTTCTATTGAGACTTATACTTCAAAACAGTAAACCTATCACCTAGCTAACAGGGGTCACGTGAATCACAATACATTTTATGAAATGGATAAAGCATTAAATGTACTCACTGATATATATATATATATATATATATATATATATATATATATATATATATATATTATATATATATATATATATATATATCTATATATACTTCATTTTTAGTCCATTTAACCGGTCGGAATATCTCACTACTAGTTATTGTTGTTTTTTTGAGTTATAGTGGATGGTAATGCAGTGGAAGCGCCCCTCAGAGAATACCGAACCAGCACAAACACAATTACTAAAAGTATTTTCCGTGACCATGGAAAGCCAGTACCTGTGATTGGGGTTAATGAGACGCACTGGTAAAAGATAACACTTCTATTCCTTCCAACACTACAGACACAATCAATAATGGTACACAAGCCCTAGAGTACCTCTTAGCGTGGCTTATAACACTACAACGGGAAACAAAAGTTATACATGGTATCAAAAAAATTATTAAAAGATATTAATTGTATCTGAAAATAACTACTAATGCAGCAGTACTACAGACACCAGAACGAGGAACTCATCTGAAACAATTCCTTCGTACATCCTACATCACTTAGTGGCACATAAAACATTAACGAATATTACTTGCACCGATGAACATGCCTTAAGGGCGTCCGACATAATTATAGCAATCACTGAGGAATAGAAATACCGATTCTAGTCTTATTACACAAGAACATGGATCACTCATAGCCTATCTGGGATGACCCACAAAATACTATAAGCCTAACTGTCCTAACTACCCAGAACCCGAGGGTTGTAACTACTAACCTGCCAAGTGGCAGGCATTTACAAGAAACTGAGAAAATCACTCATGACCCGTCAGGCAGGCGGGTGCTCAGCTTTGTTTTCATTACTCTTTCTAGGTTCAGGAGTCATGAGTGTATTTCTCCACCAACACCCGTAACATGCTTCACCCATAGGTTCAGAATGCACCCGTACTTTAAGGTACTAACAGCCTTTCACAAACTTTTGGAGAGGAACTCCTACGTCCCACGTGTGCAATCAACCATGAGGAGCGTTGATTACACACCTGGACTTGGTTAATTCAATCACATACGCCCAACACTGGGGAGATGAATGTCTCTATGTAACCACTAGACTCCCGGTCCCAGTGTGTGACCTTTCATTCACTCAGTCTGCACTCAGTTTACTCCCAGTACTTCATGAACAGGAAGATAGTGACTGACTGACTGAAAAGATGTGGTGTTGTATGAACCAAGGTGAGGAGATATGATGAACCAGATCAACCACCGGCCAAAGTGCGGATGCTGGTTCCACGTAGTTAGCCGTCAGGGACACCTGTTCGCCTTGTGCGTTGCCAGCTATACGACCACTAAACACCGACCAGCCACCGGCCAACCGAGTGGGTTCTCGGAACCCTGCAAAAGGAGCACTCTGTTAGCTACTGTTAAAGTCTTCTCTGCCCTTTCTAAACACTGTGAGATCGAATAAAAAAAACTTACTTGCAACACTGATGAAACGTGCGCGGGAAGGGACGAGGCCACTTGGTCGTTTTCCTTGGCAGAAACGCGTGGATGACATCCGCCTGGGTCAAACGCCTGAGAGCTACTCACGCCTGTCAGCGCCGCATCCCGCAGGGCGTTCGCCTGCCTTCACCCAATGACGTCATCTACCGTGTACTTCTGATAGTTTTCTTTGGGACACGCATAACATATTTAGACTGGGAAACCATCCACAATAACTTTAAATTTTATAATTGTCCTTACGTGGATTGCTGACTACTTCTCCCTTCGACAGGCCCGTGTCCGTTTTCAGGGCCACTGCTCTACAATCAGGGACCTTGATCTTGGCACGCCTCAGGGAGGTGTACTCAGCCCTACACTCTTTATTGTTCTCATGAACTCCATCTGCCGCCTCAACGACATCTTTGCTGAGCGCCCTAGACGGTCACATCATAAGCTACGCTGATGATATTCTCCTCCAAATTACTACAGTGCAACATGAACAACCTATACTCTCCACGTTCGCCCGGACCTGTCAAACACTCGGGCTAGTCATCTCACACACTAAAACCAAGTTCATCTCACACTTCCGGCGTCAGACACCGCTGACTCTGCAAGGAAATTGAACAAGGACACACCTACAGGTACCTTGGGCTACCCGTGCGAGCCACTACCAGCGCCACCACCTCCGCTGTCTCCGCCCACGTCATCTCACAGTGCCTCCAACGAACGAGGCCCCTCCAGTCCCTCTCCCACGGCCGCAAAGGACCCTCTGTCATGGTCCTACGTCTCACGTACATTGCTATCGTCAGAGCTGTCATAGATTATGCCTCTCCTGTCCCTGTAGTTGCTTCCCAGCGTGAAAAACAAAGCATAGAGAAGATCCAAAACAGAGCGATGAGACTCATCCTCGGCTGCCCTATGACCACCAGAATAGAAGTCATGCAGCGTGAACTAATCTTGCTCCCCGTCTGCGATCGAATTACTGCTCTCAATGCCATCCTTGGTGTTAAACTTCTTCGCAGTGAGCAACCGACTCCCCTGTCGCGCTCACTGAACTCACATCTTGACTCCCTCCTGCGCCGGCCTGCCCTCTCCCTCCCTCTCTCAACACTGGCCCGTCCACACTGCTGCTGACATCCTGCGTTATCACCTCTACACCCCCTCGACCTCTCTCCCTCCCGAGTACACTCATCCGCCTCTACCGCCGTGGACTTCCCCGAGTGTTGATGTTGTCGTCCACGCCTTCCCTGGTCGTAAATCCACCCAACTGCGGTATATGCTCAAACGTAACTGCCTTGAGCAGATTACTGATGTCGCCTCCTCTCTAAAGACCTCCCACTCTCCTATCCTCGTCTACTGTTATGAGTCTGTTACCACGCTGGGCAGCGCTGGGGCAGCTGTGTGGATTCCTGAGCGCCAGGCCCGCAGGAAAATCAGGGTCCACGACTGGGCCTCCTCCACTGACACTGTACTGTAAGCATAGCCATCCTCGCGGGCATTCATGAAGGGGCGACCTATGCTCGCACTGAACACCGGAACCTCCTTATAATCAGTGACAGCACTTCTGCGCTAGCGAGGCTCAAATTACCCTCCCCTTCCTCCCCTGCCGCCCAACACACCCTAGCCGCCGTCGCCGGGCTAGAACAAACTGATGACATCCGTGTCAAGTTTATTTGGATCCCGTCACATATAGGAATAACTGCCTGTGACACTGTTGATCGGCTTGCCAAAGAAGCGACACAAGAAGAAGATTTTGAAGCCACCCTCGCCCTCTCCCTGAATCATCTCAAATCTCGCATACATGCCGCACAATGAGAAGCATTCAACGAAAATTGGACACACCTGAAACAACGGGGCAGCGTCACACTATGCCACTATGACGCTGTAACTGGTGACTCCAACCGCCACTACAAAGAGTATCAATCTCTGACTCGATCTCAACAGATTATGTACATGAGACTGCGCCTAGGGTACAGATACCTATGGGAGTACATTGGCAACCCTGAGCCTGGCCGCACTGTTTGTAAACTTTGTGGTCAACCCGACTCTCACACCCTCCCTCACTACATCCTCACTTGCCCTATGACCTCCTCCAACAGGTCCCCGGCCGTTACCAACACCTCTTCCCTCCCTGACCAGATATCCCTCCTCCTAGTGACAGGCCTGGCACTAGGGACCTGCCACATCTTTGCCATAAACAGATGAAATGTACCGGGATCTTTCCCCCACACACTCATCATTCTGTCACTTTATGTAACTTGCTGACAAAACCTATGAACCTTCAGGTTTTTACGCCCTTAATGCATGAGTCATAAAGGAAAGCATGAACTTAGCATGCTTCCCAGAAGGGCGCTGTAAACGCTTCTATGCTTCACCTTGCACAGGATGTAAGGGGGTGCCTAATAAACTAGCTCCTCGGGGGCAATCTAAAAAAATCTAACTCATGACATTTTTCCTTCTAGGTGGGTCATGTAGGGTGAGACTATGGGCAAGTTTCTTTACGTCATTTGCCTCTGTCTACCCAGCAGTAATTGGGGACCTGGATGTTAATTGATTTGCGATAGTATTCTGGGGTAATGGTTAGCCAGTGCAGTTGCCGAGATCTCCGGTCTTCCCGGACTATTCTTTGCCACCGGGTCATGCACCTCGTTAACTTAGGGTGTGGTTGTTGTGTTGGTGACAGCTTCTACACCTTAAACAAATTCATACCTAGGTGGCCCTTGGGCGGGTCATCTCGTTACACGAGGGGTACCCATAATTATACTACCACTATAGTGTTTATCTCGCTGGATGTTGTTATTATTATCATCATCATCATCATCATCATCATTATTATTATTATTATTATTATTATTATTATTATTATTGTCATTATTATTATTATTATTATTATTATTATTATTGTTATTATTATTATTATTATTATTATTATTATTGTCATTATTGTTATTATTATTATTATTATTATTATTATTATTATTATTGTCATTATTGTCATTATCATTATCATTATTTTTATTATTTTTATTATTATTATTATTATTATTATTATTATTATTATTATTATTATTATAATAATTATTATTATTATTGTCATTATTGTTATCATCATTATTATTATTACTATTATTATTATTATTATTATTATTATCGTAGTTGTTCTTCCTCGTCAATGTTACCATAGTGATGGAACATAAACAGTGTAAGCGTCAACATTACCTATTGTTTATAAATCAAACAACAACATGAATGGTTGAATGTCAAGCCTTGGTCAGGGAGCGGTGAGTAACATGTTGACCACGACGAACATCAACACACCCTGAGGAAATGTCCTCGAAAAGAGAATGATCTATTATTTGAGGAGCCGAGTCCTTCCTCTCCCCGTGACGGCCCGTGCACTGTAGCCTAACCTCAAGCTCCCTCGCTCCGTGTTGGTAAATATTGGCCCGTCTGAGTGACGGCCACTCTTATAAAAAGTACTACCAGGAGAACCCAAACGTTATTATTTATAGTTTATAGAAATCAGTCAACACTAACTATAATTTAACCTGACGTAACACAGTCATACAAGCTTATTCTTACCACCTCTAGGTTAAGTTATGTTAGGTTAGGTTATGTTAGAATAAGTTAAGAAGGTGTTAGATTAGGTTAGCTTATGTTGGATTAGGTTAGGTTAGGTTAACACCACTACCACCACTATTAACACCACTTCCTCTATCACCACCCACCACCAACCACCCACCACCCTCACCTCTCACCACCCACCACCCTCACCTCCCACCACCAACCACCGTCACCACCCACCACCCTCACCTCTCACCACCCACCACCATCACCACCCACCTCCCTCACCACCCACCACCCTCACCTCTCACCACCCTCACCACCTACCACCCTCATCACCCACCTCCCTCACCACCCACCACCCTCCCCACCCACCACCCTCCCCACCCACCAGCCTCACCTCCCACCACCCACCACCCTCACCAACCACCACCCTCCCCACCCACCACCCTCACCACCCACCACCCTCACCACCTACCACCCTCACCACCCACCACCCTCCCCACCCACCACCCTCACCACCCACCACCCTCACCACCCACCACCCTCACCACCTACCACCCTCACCACCCTCACCAACCACCACCCTCCCCACCCACCACCCTCACCACCCTCACCACCTACCACCCTCACCACCCTCACCGCCCACCACCCTCCACCATCTGTACAAGGCTGAGACACTGCAGCGCTTCCTGTCACCCTGGTGGACGTACCCTCCTAAACGACTGACCACACATAATCCTTATCTCCAACACACCGCCAAAGTGAGAGCTCTTGAACACATACACAACCTACAGACTGATAACATCACACAGACCATCTACACTGACGGCTCTCTTAACACTGTCTGTGGGAGGGCTGGAAGTGCTGTCATTGTGACTCAGCCTAACGGTAATATAGTAGAGAAAGGAGCTAGACTTAATAACTGGTCATACATTCTACAAACTGATCTATTTGCCATACTCACCGCCCTGAAACTTGTTGAAGACACTGCCACTGACAGTCTTATCATTACTGACTCCTTATCCTCACAACTTGCTCTTGATGCCCTAAACTCAGATTGTCAAGATCAAGCTGCGGTGGATCACCTCACACATAGGCATTAGTGAACATAACAGAGTTGATGCCTTAGCTAAACTGTCGTCCAATAATGACTATGTTAAGTACAATCTTGGACTGTCAAACAGAACCTTAAAAACTGTAATCAGAAAAGAAATTTCTGATGAATTTGAAGACAGTAGATAAGTGTAAACAGGCACTAGTCGATCCATTGTTTACATGATGAGATGTATCAAGTGAAACATGTATATGGAGCAAGTAACAAGGTCATTAGATTACAAGATGTTGTAACCGCTAGACTAAGGTTAGGATATAAGTACAACCCTCTCCACCCACCACACCTCACCACCCTCTCCACCCACTACCCTCACCACCCACTACCCTCACCACCCACCACTACCGTCACCACCCACCACGATCTACGCCTTGTGATCAGGAACAATGTGTATAGAGCGGCGTTAAGACACTCAACCAAGCGTAGAAGGACAATTATACTGACTATACCCTTGACAGCTCCCTCCTCACCTCCCTCCCTGCAGGAAACATAACAAGTTGAACTAAAACCCACACTCATAGGCTATAGGTCTGTCTGTCCATTACGTCTGCGTCACATTAAGTACTTATTCACAAACACGTGTGTGGATATTTTAATCTATGCAAGACTGGTCACTCGCTTGATTAGGTATGGTGAGGTAAGGTTATATTTTGAATTGAATTGAATTGAATTGAAGGTTAAGCTTAGTTAAGTTAGGTTATTCTTGGTCGATTTTGGTTAGGTTAAATTAGATAATTTTAAAATTAGTTTAGTTTAGCTTTGGTTATAATTAGTGTGAGTTTGGAAAGTTTTATCTATTTTCAGTCAGACTAGTGGATCAAGGTTGTGTTGTACGGTCAACCTACTGACACACACACACACACACACAATAACTTGTAATAAACCAGTGTATTCACTCCCAGTAAATCCTACTTCTTGCACTGTCACTATGTTGAAATGAACTGTAGTTTGAGCTTTTCCCCATCTTTATTATATATCTTATTTGTATCACTTATGTTACTTGTATATTATTTATAATTCGAAACCCATTTTCAGCCTTCTGGCTGCCAAGCTCTTTCAATAAACCGTTAATTATTATTATTATTATTATTATTATTATTATTATTATTATTATTATTATTACACACACACACACACACACACAACACACACACACACACACACACACACACACACACACACACTCTCTCTCTCACTACTTCTACTTTGCTGTC
Organism: Homarus gammarus; assembly: GCA_958450375.1. NCBI lineage: Eukaryota > Metazoa > Arthropoda > Malacostraca > Decapoda > Nephropidae > Homarus > Homarus gammarus. Next base: position 810,190 of record CAUDMG010002857.1, read on the forward strand.
ACTTAAAATCGAGTATGACTATCATCCACCTTCGTTGCTGAGGTGACTAAAGAGGTCGATCCGGGACTGGCAGGGTCGTCCACAGATGTTGCATGTGTGGGGGGCTACATCTAATGAGGGAAGGTCGGCGGGAGAGTCTTTCCAGCCCTGACGCTTGTCTGCCTCGGTATGCAGTCGGGCTAACTCGAAAGTATTGTCACCTTCTCGTGTGGTGCTCCTCCAAGCGTTACGGTGTGGAGTGATCGTCGCCCAGGTGAGGAGGTCGATGTGGCATTTTTCAGGTTTGTCTTAAGACTGTCCTTATACCTTTCAATTGCCCGCCGGCGTTACGTTTACTATTCGTTAGGTGACTGTAAAGTAACTGCTTTGGCAGTCTACTGTCGTCCCTGCGGGTAACATGGCCAGTCCAGCATAGTTGTTCATGGTTAATGGTAGCCTCGATGCTCCTACAGTTGGTGTCAGCAAGAATACTGGCATTTGTTCTCTTGTCTTCTCAACGAACTCGGAGGATGGAGCATAGACTACGTTGGTGAAAGTTTTCAAGTGCCTTGAGGTGCCTCCTGTATGTGACCCATGTTTCCCTGCCATATAGCAGGGTGGGAAGGACCACTGCTCGATATACATGCAACTTTGTAGACAATTTCAGCTCCCTACAGCTGAAGACACGGGTACGGAGTCTGCCAAAGGCTTGAGATGCACATCTGATCCTATGTTGAATCTCTTCCTCGATGTCTGCGGTGGTGGACAGGTGGGAGCCGAGATACCGAAAGTGGTCAACATTAGAGAGGGTAGTACTGTTAAGATAGATGGATGGTGGAGGTGTGTCTGAACCAGGGGCAGGCTGAAAGAGAATCTGAGTCTTATGTACATTCACCTCAAGGCCGAAGTGTGCATACGCATATGTGTATAGGTGTTCAGGATCTTCTATAGGTTGTGTTCAGTGTGAGCAACAAGGGTAAGGTCGTCTCCATACTGAAGTTCAGTAATGGAAGCGGCCGACATCTTTGTATCCGGTACTGGATGTTCACCTCGCTGGCTAATTTGGCACTGGCACGAGTAAGGAAGGCAGCCAAGAAAATGGAAAAGAGAGTTGGTGCCAGTACATATCCTTGATTTACCCCCGTTTGGATGGGGAAGAACTCAGACTGGGTGCCATTGTGCAGGACACTCGGATTTAGGTTGTTTGTTGTTGGGTTGTTTATCAGCCCATCGGGTAATGAGGCCTTCTCGGCGATCTCTTTTGCTGACAATGATGTAGTCAATGAGATGCCAGTGTTTGGATCGTGGGTGTTGCCACGAACCCTTGAACTCATCCGCCTGCCTAAACAAGGTATTGGTGATAGTGAGGTTGTGTGCAGCACACTGAGGAGGAGTAGGCCATTGGAATTACACTTGCCTAGTCGACTTCTCCCTATGGTTCCCTGCCAATTGTTAGCTTCTCTGCCAACTCTGGCATTGAAGTTGCCAAAGAGCACAACCTTATCTTCTCTGGGGATAGAGGTTAGCACTCTGTCGAGGTCGGCGTAAAAGGCCTCCTTGATGTTACCCTCTGCATCCAGTGTTGAGGCGTATGCACTGATGAAGAAGGCATGACGTGAGTGATTCAGTGGGACTCGGAGCGTCATGAGGCGCTCGTTGATCTCAATAGGCATTTCAGTTAGCCTGTGTAGGATGCGCTGGCGAATGGCAAAGCCAACTCCATAAATGCTGTTTCTCTCCTTAGCAGGTTTACCCTTCCAGAAGAAGGTATAGCCAGATTCCTGTTCTGAGTCTACCCTCGTCTGGGAGCCGGGGCTCACTAATGTCTGCTATGTCGATGTTATACCTAGCCAGCTCTTTTGCCACAAGGGCAGTTCTTCTTTCATCGACCAAAAGAGGTTGTATAATTTGTTTTTGTTTGGATCTGTGATTTTGATTGTGTTTTCGACCGCATTAGGATGACCTTACTGGGTGCAGTTCCCCCAGTCAAGTTGGGTTTTCGGCAGGCACCTTAACACTTACATAATGCTACCACACTAGATGCATAACACCACCCTGTGCACACACACACACACACACACACACAGACATCCTCATCCAGACCATACAACCACTTACTGATCGCTATAAGAACAGCCCAGTCCCAACCATTGTCAAAATTATCAACAACCTGTAATTAACCGGTGTATTCACTCGAAGCCAATCTTACTTTTACACTGTTACTACGTTAAAATGCCCCGTAGTATGACCTTCTCCCCATCTAGTTATTATATATATCATATTTGTATCACTTATGTTACCTGTATATTATTTGTCACACAAGTGACCCATTCCCCAATTATGTAACTGTATATTTTCAGCCTTCCGCCTGCCATGCTCTTTCGATAAACAGTTTATTATTATTATTATTACTATTGTTGTTGTTGTTGTTGTTGTTATTATTATTGTTATTATCACATATACAAAAAAATAATAATAATAAATAAAAAACCTCGGCGCCTGCCTGCACCAGTCGCCGCTTCAATAATTAAAGAAAACGGAAGGCGAGACGACGCCCTTGACTCCGTTGTTCACCATCACGGCTCACCTCCTGCTGGTGATGGGTGAGAGAGAAGAGGTGAAGAGATAAAGATAGAGAGAGAGATAAATAAAGAAAGAGAGAGAGATCCTCCTACCATAAAAACCAACGCCAGTACAAGCAATCAAGCAGTGCCAGGCGAATGTTTCCCCAGTACAGCTGACTGACTGCTGGATAAGTCGTGTACACCTGAAGTGTTGTTGTCAACCTACTAAGGCGATTATGGGTAAGGCCATTGGACTTGAAGGTATGACCATTGTACACTGGACCTGAAGGTTTAAGACCATTGGACTTGAAAGGTAAGACCATTTATACACTGGACTTGAAGTAAAATTAACGTTAGAAGGTAAATTTTCACGGACGAAAAACGTTACCCATTTTATGGATAATTTACCTGATTTTTCCGTAACATTTACTGTAAGGCGCCGTATTAATCACATAAGAGAGAAATATAGTAGAGGAGTAGATTATGTAACCATTATATTTATTCTCTCTCGATGATGCTGCATGACTAATACGACAAGAGTTATTCTTTAATCTATCGAAAACCCGTTTGAGAAATGGCGAGCAAGCGGGAGGGAGGGAGGCGTCTGGGGGTGGAAACTAACCAAGAAATGCAACTTTCACCTGAGTGAATGACCCCTGGGAGGAATTAGTATTACGTTACGTGACCTACACTAGTGGGTCAGTTTCCTGTCTCGTCATGATATCTCGCTGGCTGTGATTGGCGTCGTGAGCAGTGCAGCAAAATGGTCTGTGTTGAGAGGAATATTACAACCGATCTTATCTCTCAGGTTATACCAAACTGCTAAATCAATCTTAATCTAATCATGACTATTCTGGGATTGGTAGGTTAGGATTAGCTTCAGGTGGTATGGCTTTGAGAGAAGGAAGACGACTATATTGTTCCCTGGGCTGAAACACTCGACCGTCCTGAAGACTCGCGGTGTACTGGAGACCTTCAACACGATGCCAGGAGTACAATGCTTGATAAACTATAGCTATTCAGTATATCATGACGAGGCTACACTCTGGGCATGATTCTTAAACCTGTCACACACACGACCATACGCCAGAAACAAAACAACTCGTCAGTGCGCAGTGTGGATGTACCAATTGGTTCATTTGAGCAGGGAGCCACGTGTCCTAACATGTTGACCTTCAAGAAACGACTAAACAAGCAACAGACAGATTAAGAGCTCTTGTTCGGTGACATAGGCCAGGATATATGCGTTGTCGAGCCACTGGCCAGCCCGTTGTACCATTCAATAATACTATAAACCAAATAAATAATATTGGTTCTTGTTATTGTTTTTACCTAGGCCACTGTACTGTATTTAAATGTACCTATAGATGGTTGGTCTCTTTATTTTACCATACAGATAATGTTCGAGCTTTTCCCTCCCGGACGCCATATTTATAACCTTATGAGTCAAAGTTGTCCTCCTCTTCAAAGTTATCCTACTGTGTTGTATTCGTTGCCATCTTTGTAAACGTTCGCAAATTATAAACTTTTATTTTATTCAACCATATTTCGGTCACCCCTGAAGAGACTTTAGCATTGTGGAACTCTTTCATTTTGCAGTACAGTCAGCTACTAAATACTGTACCCTGTGTCTCTCCCCCTGAACCACCAACCCCGAGAATCAAACTCATGAAACAAGCAGTAGACTGATACATTAATCTGTCTATAAATGCTTCGTAATCATGAGTCAGAATCTCGGGGTCCGTGGTTCAGATTGACGAACGGTATATAATAGTAAACTGTACACATTAGTTCCGTCATCACACAGGGTGACATACTCTACTTGTTCCTGTATACAAAAACACGGAACCTATTGATATTATTGAAAGCAGAAGGATGACAATGCCAGACCCAGGTTCTCAATGGTTTTAGAATGACTTAGTTGGGTCATAAAAGGTCAGATATGAACGTACTTTTGAGGACCACACATTAAGATTAGTCACCCCAGCTTATTTCACCTAATGATTAAACACTAACTTAATGCTAACCTAACCTAACCTAACCTAACCTAACATAACATCTGGCTAACCTGAAGTAATACCAGGTTAAGTTAATGTATTGTTAGGTTAGCTTTAGGTTAGGTTAAGTTAGGATTTGGTTAGCTTTCGGTTAGGTTAGAATTAAGTTAGGTTAGGCTTAGGTTAGGTTAGCATTAGTTTAGGGTTAGGTTAACATTAAGTTAGGTTAGCATAATTTTGGTCATGTGTAGATGAAACAGTGAGTAATGTAAACGTGTTTTTGTGATTCAATAACGGGCTACGAACATCGTAAGTGCCTAGAGAATTCATATCCCCTGCGGTGGTGATTCATTAAAGACTTACCAAGTCCACAACTCAATTTAGAATGGCTGGCTTTTCTTCGTAACTTCGGTGACTTTTGAGATCTTGTAAGCTATTGTAAGGAGGAAATAAGGCCGTTTTCTCTACTATACAACCAGTACCAAAACACACGGAGCTGCTAGACGTACTACAGACGGTGAAAATGGAATTATGATTGAGGACAAAGCCACCCAACCCAACCCAACACTAACATACATATATATATATATATATATATATTTATATACACACACACACACACACACATATACACTAGCGGAATCGCCCCCCTCTGGGCGGCTCTTTCGCATTAAGGTAGACCACATTTTTGGTTTTGCCATTAGCAGCAAGTATGTACAGATTTTTGCCAGTTCCCACTTTGGAGCATCCAGCATAGAACTGTCCATGAGAGAAGCAAGGAAACACCAGGTTTAGGCCAACCATCTTCAGGGACTGTCCCTGGCTTTTGTAGATGGTCATGGCGAACCTCACTTTAACCGGGAACTGAAGTCGCTTGAACTCAAATGGCAGGTCAGTGGTGATGAGAGGTATCCTTGGTATAAAAGCGTCCTCTCCTTTAGCTTTTCCTGTCAGTATTGTAGCTTCCAGTACATGTGGCATCATGTTCTTCACCACCAGTCTTGTGCCATTGCAGAGCCTTGGTGGTTCAAGATTCTTAAGAGCATTATAGGAGTTCCAATCTTGAGAGTGAGGTGGTGAGGAGTCATTCCAGCGGGCTCCAAAGAATTAAGGAATTCTGCAGGGTACTGGACTGCTTGGTCCTGGTCGATTACTGTATCAACAGATTTGAATGAGTCTCACTGCCTGGAGGCTGTCTGAGTAGAGTCATGTTGATTTCAGCCACTGTTTCATTCTTTGGTGCCAGAATTGCGCGTTCACGCAGCCACTTGTGATCCTTGTAGTGGTGGATAATGTTTGGGTAGACCATGTTAGTGAGCTCAGTTGAGGACTTTACAACATTTCCACATCCACAAAGAGAGAGAAAGAAAGAGAATATATACACTGGGAGAATTACTAAGGAAAGAAACAGAGAAAATTATATAAAAGACTGAGAGAGAAAGAGACTTATAGCTATTAAACCTTACCATATTAAAGTGTTTATCATGTGAAGTCTTATATATGAGTGGTAGTTATAACCTTATATAACTCTAATGTTTTGATCCTTTCTCATGATGTTGAGCCCAAATAATAATGAATGAATAATGTGTTTCTTTCACACGCATATGTAGTGTATTGGGAGCCCTCCCCTCCCCTCCCCTCCCCTCTCCTCCCCTCCCCTCCTCATCCTCTCAACCCCTCCCCTCCCCTCTCCTCCCCTCCCCTCCTCATCCTCTCAACCCCTCCCCTCCCCTCTCCTCCCCCTCCTCTCCTCTCCTCTCCTCTCCTCTCCCCTCCCCTCCCCTCCCCTCCCCTCCCCTCCTCTCCCCTCACCCTCCCCTCCCCTCCCCTACCCTCCCCTCCCCGCCCCTCCCCGCCCCTCCCCTCTCCTACCCTCCTCTCCCCTCCCCTCCCCTCCTCTCCTCTCCCCTCCCCTCCTCTCCTCTCCTCTCCCCTCCCCTACTCTCCCCTCTCCCCTCCCCTCCCCTCCCCTCCTCTCCTCTCCTCTCCTCTCTCCTCCACTCCCCTACCCTCCCCTCCCCTTCTCTCCCCTCTCCCCTCCCCTTCTCGCCTCTCTCCTCCCCTCCCCTCCTCTCCCTTCCTCTCCTCTCCTCTCCCCTCCTCTCCCCTCCCCTCCCCTCCCCTCCTCTCCTCTCCCCTCCCGTCCCCTCCCCTCTCCTCCCCTACCCTCCTCTCCCCTCCCCTCCCCTCTCCTCCCCTACCCTCCTCTCCCCTACCCCTCCCCCTCCCCTCCCTCCCCTACCCTCCCCTCGCCTCTCTCCTCCCCTCCCCTTCTCGCCTCTCTCCTCCCCTCCCCTCCTCTCCCTTCCTCTCCTCTCCTCTCCCTTCCTCTCCTCTCCCCTCCCCTCCCCTCCACAAAAAAATCAATAGTTATAATGTAATAATTCAGCCAGGTCAAGACATGGGCCTGTGGTACACCTCGTTTCTGCCACCCATCATCACTACATATAACATCATCCATCATCACTACATGTAACACCATCCATCATCACTACATATAACACCATCCATCATCACTACATATAACACCATCCATCATCACTACATGTAACACCATCCATCATCACTACATGTAACACCATCCATCATCACTACATGTAACACCATCCATCATCACTACATATAACACCATCCATCATCACTACATATAACACCATCCATCATCACAACATGTAACACCATCCATCATCACTACATATAACACCATCCATCATCACTACATATAACACCACCCATCATCACTACATATAACACCATCCATCATCACTACATATAACACCATCCATCATCACTACATATAACACCATCCATCATCACTACATATAACACCATCCATCATCACAACATGTAACACCATCCATCATCACTACATATAACACCATCCATCATCACTACATATAACACCACCCATCATCACTACATATAACACCATCCATCATCACTACATGTAACACCATCCATCATCACTACATATAACACCACCCATCATCACTACATATAACACCATCCATCATCACTACATATAACACCATCCATCATCACTACATATAACACCATCCATCATCACTACATATAACACCATCCATCATCACTACATGTAACACCATCCATCATCACTACATATAACACCATCCATCATCACTACATATTACACCATCCTTCATCACTACATATAACACCATCCATCATCACTACATATAACACCATCCATCATCACTACATATAACACCATCCATCATCACTACATGTAACACCATCCATCATCACTACATGTAACACCATCCATCATCACTACATGTAACACCATCCATCATCACTACATATAACACCATCCATCATCACTACATATAACACCATCCATCATCACAACATGTAACACCATCCATCATCACTACATATAACACCATTCATCATCACTACATATAACACCATCCATCATCACTACATATAACACCATCCATCATCACTACATATAACACCATCCATCATCACAACATGTAACACCATCCATCATCACTACATATAACACCATCCATCATCACTACATATAACACCACCCATCATCACTACATATAACACCATCCATCATCACTACATATAACACCATCCATCATCACTACATATAACACCATCCATCATCACTACATATAACACCATCCATCATCACAACATGTAACACCATCCATCATCACTACATATAACACCATCCATCATCACTACATATAACACAACCCATCATCACTACATATAACACCATCCATCATCACTACATGTAACACCATCCATCATCACTACATATGACACCACCCATCATCACTACATATAACACCATCCATCATCACTACATATAACACCATCCATCATCACTACATATAACACCATCCATCATCACTACATATAACACCATCCATCATCACTACATATAACACCATCCATCACCACTACATATAACACCATCCATCATCACTACATATAACACCACCCATCATCACTACATATAACACCATCCATCATCACTACATACAACACTACCCATCATCACTACATATAACACCATCCATCACCACTACATATAACACCATCCATCATCACTACATATAACACCATCCATCATCACTACATATAACACCAGCAATCATCACTACATATAACACCATCCATCATCACTACATATAACACCACCCATCATCACTACATATAACACCATCCATCACCACTACATATAACACCACCCATCATCACTACATATAACACCATCCATCATCACTACATATAACACCATCCATCACCACTACATATAACACCACCCATCATCACTCCATATAACACCATCCATCATCACTACATATAACACCACCCATCATCACTACATATAACACCATCCATCACCACTACATATAACACCATCCATCATCACTACATATAACACCATCCATCATCACTACATATAACACCATCCATCACCACTACATATAACACCACCCATCACCACTACATATAACACCACCCATCATCACTACATATGACACCATCCATCATCACTATATATAACATCATCTATCATCACTACATATAACACCATCCATCACCACTACATATAACACCATCCATCATCACTACATATAACACCGCCCATCATCACTACATATAACACCATCCATCATCACTACATATAACACCATCCATCATCACTACATATAACACCATCCATCATCACTACATATAACACCATCCATCATCACTACATATAACACCACCCATCATCACTACATATAACACCATCCATCATCACTACATATAACACCATCCATCATCACTACATATAACACCATCCATCATCACTACATATAACACCACCCATCATCACTACATATAACACCATCCATCATCACTACATATAACACCATCCATCACCACTACATATAACATCATCCATCATCACTACATATAACACCATCCATCATCACTACATATAACACCATCCATCATCACTACATATAACACCATCCATCATCACTACATATAACACCATCCATCATCACTACATATAACACCATCCATCACCACTACATATAACACCATCCATCATCACTACATATAACACCACCCATCATCACTACATATAACACCATCCATCATCACTACATATAACACCATCCATCATCACTACATATAACACCATCCATCATCACTACATATAACACCATCCATCACCACTACATATAACACCATCCATCATCACTACATATAACACCATCCATCATCACTACATATAACACCATCCATCACCACTACATATAACACCACCCATCATCACTACATATAACACCACCCATCATCACTACATATAACACCATCCATCATCACTACATATAACACCATCCATCACCACTACATATAACACCATCCATCATCACTACATATAACACCATCCATCATCACTACATATAACACCATCCATCATCACTACATATAACACCATCCATCATCACTACATATAACACCATCCATCATCACTACATATAACACCATCCATCATCACTACATATAACACCATCCATCATCACTACATATAACACCACCCATCATCACTACATATAACACCATCCATCATAAGTTTTTCATTTACTACAACCAGTAGTGATGTTTTCTTCTGTCGCAAGAATAATGAAATGTATCTTACCCTAACCTAACCTAACGTAACTTAACCTACCTTACCTAACCTAAATTTACCTTACCTTACCTTACCTAAATTTACAGTAAAATCTCTGTTAGATGGAATCGCCATTAGCCGGAACTCTCCAGTACCCGGCATTGTAATTGGTCGGGAGTTCTCTGGGTAAACCCTCTCTATTCTGGGTCTGCAAACGAGTTTCCAAAGATGAAAATCAGAGGCATATTCTGAGAAAATTCCAGAAATTCACTTCAATTTTTTTTCCGGGTCTGGGAGCAAATTTCAAAGTTGAAAAAGTTTAAATGCATGACAGTGCTATTGTTAGTTATATTTATATATCATCGACACATTTATAGATATGTTTGAGAAATTATTGTTAAAAAAGTTATTTCCACAAATGTATTTAAAAAAAATATGTCATTGAAATGTTTTTTGAGAACTTAATTGTCTGTCAGGTGCATTGTGGTTCCCTGTGGTGTGGGGCGGCGCTGACGTTCCAACACTTGTCTGATTTGAACTTGTTGCTGTGCGATGACTAAAATTAAGTATTATAAATATACTACAATAGTCTTAGGTTAGGTTAGGTAAGGTAATGTAAGTTTAGATTAGGTTTATTTACATTTCACTAATTTTGTGGCAAAAAGTAATATCATTACTGAATGTATCAAATAAAAATCCGATAAACATAATTTGTTTTTAAGAAAAATGTAATACCACTGTAAGGTATTATCCCCCCTTTATTAGGTCAGGTTAGGTATTATTTAACTATGATTTCAGTGTTCAACTTTTTCTCTCACCATTATGATGATAATTGTGGAAATTTTGGCTGAAAATCACTAATCCATTACTTCACTAATTAAAGTGTAAAAGCAGATAAGAGTGTTTAAAATTCACCATTACCAACGCTCCAATGCAGATCACTGTTGGCACATATAAATGAGGCATATATGGCACACATACCGAGGAGGGGGAGGAACTAGCACTGGGTGCCATTGTACAGGACACTTCCATTCATACCATCGTGATTTGCCTCACAATGGTGATGAATTTGGTGGGCAGCCAAAACTGCTGAGGGTCCACCAGAGGGCTTCCCTGCTGAACCGAGTCAAAGGCCTTGGTTAGGTCGATGGAGGCCAAATTCAAGTCAATACACTGTTCTCTGCACTTTTCCTGTATCTGGCGGGTAGCAAAGATCATGTCAGTGGTGCCACGTGATGGTCTAAAGCCACATTGAGATTCTGGGAGGACGTTTTCCGCCTCAGGAAGAAGTCTGTTTAGGAGGACTCGGCCGATAATTAATCAATCTTGCCAGCTACGGAGAGCAGCGAGATCCCACGGTAGTTGCCACAGTCTGGCCGGTCTCCCTTGTTCTTATAAATATTGATGATGGAGGCGTCTTTAAGAGCTTGGGGGATTTTCTCCTTTTCCCATATGTGCTCCAGGAGAGAGTGGAGACGGCTGGTAAGCAGAGATCCTCCTGCTTTATACACCTCGGCTGGGATTCCATCAGGCCCTGAGGCTTTATTAATTTTCATCTGTTTGATGGCAGTAGCTTCCTCATCCCGGGATGGAGGATAGCTGAGGTGGGTCAGCTCTGGATGCTGAGGAACCTGCTGGGTAGTTAGGGCATCCACATCAGTGTTTCGGTTGAGCAGTATATAATAGTGCTCTTTCCAGCGCTGATGAATGCCTTCATTGTCTTTACAGTAATGATGGAGTTACCGTCTGATGAGTGAAGGGGGGCCGCTCTTGGGCCATATATTGTTTTAGTGGAATTGAAACATTCATGTATATTGTGTTAATCTGCAAATTTGTTTGTTTCACTGGCTATATTTTTCTGCCATTCGTTCATTAGTTTGCAAAGCTCGCACTGGGCCGCTGCTTCTTTTTGTAGAAGTTATCATCTTTGGTCCAAGACTTAGGGTTGTTCTGCCAGTTAATGAAAGCAGCACGTTTACCATCTATGAGTGTGTTGATTTCTTTGTTCCTTTCACAAAGCTATTCCTGGTGTTTTCTTTCGATGTGGCCGAGGGTCTCGCTGCAAGTTTTTGTCGACAGCGTCGAGTATATCCCATTCGTCTCTCGGATTTTGGTTGTTTATCAGCCCAAAGCTGAGATGTTCCCTGAAAGCATGTTTTACCGCTTGATCCTGTAGTCGTTTGGTGTTAAAACCTCTTTTAGTCACGTGTTACCTTCTCCATTTTGGGGCAATGTGAGGTGAGAGTTTGACTCTGACGAGCCGATGGTCATTGTCGCAGTGGTCTGAGCCACGTATGGCTCGGGTAATGAGGCCTTCTCGGCGATCTCTTTCTCTGACAATGATGTAGTCAGTGAGATGCCAGTGTTTGGATCGTGGGTGTTGCTACGAACCCTTGAACTCGTCGGCCTGCCTAAACAAGGTATTGGTGATGGTGAGGTTGTGTGCAGCACACTGAGGAGGAGTAGGCCATTGGAATTATACTTGCCTAGTCCACTTCTCCCTTTGGTTCCCTGCCAATTGTTAGCTTCTCTGCCAACTCTGGCAGTGAATTCACCAATGAGCACAGCCTTATCTTCTCTGGGGAAAGAGGATAGTACTCTGTCAAGGTCGGTATAAAATGCCTCATTGATGTCATCCTTTGCAGAAAGGTTCCAAGAAAGAGCTGCTCAGTCGCACAAACAGGACCGGATTGCACTGTTGCCTAGATCCCAGTGCATAAACAACCACCTTATCTGTGCTGCCCATGTGCAGAGTTGTGACTAGAGATTCCTGGCAATCCTCTCTGCCTGTCCCCGTCGCCACTCATCTGTCGCCATAGGACTTTTGGGATTTAAGGTTTTTGATGATGATGAAAAGTAAGATGACCTGGATGATGGCTGCACATCTTGGCTCTCCAATTTCCTGATCTAGTGGTGCAGGTAGCTGCAACAACTGGGGAGAAAGGTGCAATGGACTGCCGATAGCCCAGTTTGTTGGGTTCGCCTTAATTGCCTGTTCATCTTATATGTTCTTCATCTGCTTGTGATAGCTGTTTTCGTATCACACTAATTGTTTAAATAAATTTCTGGAACCTTTAAGTGACTGGGTTTGATGTAAACACTTCTTGCTGTTTTCTTTTTTTATTATCAAAGCGGCTTTATACACAGATATAATCTGAGAGAATAAATAATGAATTCTCTCCAGGGAAGTGTTGTGAATAACACTCTGGGATAACACTTTAATTAAGTGTCTGGCTTCCTTGTCCAAGTGGTGGTAATCTACTACCTTCTCTGGGCGTCTGAAGGTGTAATAGAGCGAGCCGGTTGTTTGCTTAATCAGCTGACCTGCACTCGACCTTTGAGAGAGTTGCAAGCCAAGCTATCTGTCATGAGTAGCATGTTGACTCACTTGGTGAATAACTTTGTGGATATTAATATAAAACAAACGTGCTGTTACATGCTGGTATACTCACTGGGTTTCCACATTGGTCACCTCTTCTGCCTATACTTCCGTTTGGGGTTTACTCCCGTAGCCTTGTACCTGCTGAGGTTTATCCGCAAGGCAGCGGGGCAATGGTTGGTAGGCGACAGGACGTGTCCATATGCCAGTGAGCCTATGCACCGTCCCTCTGGGGCCCACTGCTACTCCGGGATCTCCTGTTGGTCTAACCTGGGCCCACGAGGTACCCAGTTACCATGTGTTGCCACGAGGAGGCACAGCAGGAGTCTTGATGGTGAGGAGGCTGTGTACTGGCAGGGGAAGACCTATGTAAGTTGCTTCCCTGTTCACCACGAGGGCTAGCCAGCGGTGGTAGCTGAAAGCGAGAGGAAGCAAGGAGTGCTTGCATTACAGCACCCTGTGCACACACACACACACACATACACACACATTATGTATAATTCAAAGACAAGTTGTTTTTGTGGCTATGAAGTCAATATAATATTATAATTATACAACAGTAAACGCTGTGTTGTTGGTGATGGATACTTGTGTCAGGGTGAGGAGCACCTGAAGATCAACTATCATAACGATACCTGGATAGTTATGAGGTTAGGTTTGGTTAGCGTTTGGTTTGGTTGTTTGGTTAGTGTTAGGGTTGGTGAGGATAGAGATAGCCTAGGTTAGGTTAGGTTAGGGACAGAATGGTTAAGCTTGAGGTATTATAAACTGGGAGTTTAGGTTAATCTTCAGGTGTTCCCAAATGGGTAAATATATTCGCTTAATGATGTGTGTTATTCTTACAGAGTCAACCCGCTGTACAATGAGGAGGATGCGGAGAATGTGGAGGACAAGAACCAGGAGACCAACATCAGTGAGCAGAAGGGGAACAACCCCCCTGAGTCTCCACCGATTGACCGAAGCTCCGTCCGGTCGTCAGGTTATGGCTCTAAGGAGACAGATTCTGTGTCCGAGAGATCAGAAGGTCATGATGAAGATGATCTCTTGGGGGCAGAGGTCGAGACAGCGCTTCGGTCGACTCCTGCCCCGCCTGCCTTCAGTGACCAAAAGCCGAGCTTGAAGGAAGGAGCAGCGGGTCGAGGAAACAAGACCACGCCATCGGTTGCTGAAACAAGTAAACCAGTTGAAGTATCAGCAAGCTCAGGCAATGAGACACCAACTGTGATATTAGCTGGGGGAAAACCTGTAGCAACCATTGTTACTCAGCACCCACAGTTTGTTCGTGGTATTGAGGTGAATCTGCGTCGTGCCAAGTCTCTGGAAACCCTCGGTAAACAGCGTATGATCCAGAACCTGGGGTCCACTACAGTGCCACGTCCCATCTGGCCACGAGTAGGAAGTCTTGTTGGTGATTTGCCACAGACGAGTCGGCGGGGTTCAGATCCACTGCAACATGTACAAGAATTTCCGAATTCGCAAGAGTGTGAACCTCAGCGTGTCCCCAGTCCAGTTGATATTTTGAAGCAAGATTTTCGTTATGTAACGTCCATAGATGTGACACCCTTACGACCTCTCTCACGTGCCAAGACCTTCAACCCAGGGCATCCCAATCCCGTGCCAGGAAGTGCCAATACCCCAAGCCAGCTACACTTACAAGATGGCATTGATGGTAATTCCAACATTACCAGATACTTTGGAGATGAGCATCATAGATCAGGCTACCCACTCATGTCTTTACAGCCAGACTCGCTGGTGACTGAGGACACCCTCCGCATGATGAGGTACGGCAGGGAAGATGACCTCGAGGAAGAAGACTATGAATCGCCCATCCAGGTGACAGAGAAAAGAAACTCTGCTCCCTTGCCAGACTTTAGTCAGGCGACATACACAAGAGGTCTGTATGCTACCCTAAACAGAGCTGCTTCACTCAGTAGCAAAGATATTATCAAACCTTATAAAACCAGAAGCAAGAGTTTCGACATTGCTGTTTCTAACCACAAGAGCTGCGCCAAAAAGAGAGGTTTAATAGCAGTGAAAGATTTATGGGAAAAAAGTGGTTTAAAGACTAACGGTAGAAAACTTATAGTAAATGTTGATGACTTGTTAGACCAGTCCGAGGAGGATCCGTCAAGAAGATTGTCTGAAGGAAGTAGTGTAGAGCAACTGAGAAGCTTTAGCTCAACAGTGGTTAATGAAGGACACCTCCATCGACTACCCAGCGACAACACCACCTCAACCAACGCAACTTCTAACACTTACGAAGAACTCAACAGCTTCGAGACCAAGGATACCACTAGTCACCCATCCCTTGAAACTAACCCTTCTGGCAGTTACGCTGAGATAGGCGATGTTGTACTAGAGGGTATTGACAACCCCGCCTTCCTTGATGACAGTGGCCGCCCGAGATACCCCAGCCCGCCACCCATCATCCACCACAATGGTAAACCCCTCATGCCAGCCAACAGATTCCTAGATCCAGATAAACTTGCAGCATTCCAGAAGAAAATCAGTGAGAAGCTTCAGGGTGCTCCTCTACACCGCATGCAGTGGCTAGACCTGGACGATATTGTTGTGGAAGACTTGGAGGACAACAAGCAGGAGCGGCGGGTCAAGTTTACTGCTGATACTGTCAACCCAGGCAGCCTGGAGCGTGGGGTGGGGGGCAGCCACCGTGGTGCTAGACGCTCTCCACCTCTCCCTGGTGGGGCCCTCAAGATCTTTCATGACGATGATGTAGAGTCCATGGAAGGAAGGCGGCTTCAGGAGGTCATTACGAGGCCCATGAACCAAGAAGCCAACGATACCGACCACAAAGGCATATGGGCCATTTCGGAAAGCTACCGAGACAGATTTCAGGTAAGAAAATTCTATTAAAAGCAACTTAATAGATTGTATCACCAGTGTCTTTGAGAAGGTCTCCCTCATGTGCCTCTGTCTTATCCATCCTTCACACTAACTAAGCGACCTGTGTCCTATACATCTGGTACTTGATCATTGTAACAGTTTTTTAAACTAATAGGATCCGTGTCAAAGATTCCCTTGGGTCATGGTTGATGTGTTCTTCATAGTGTAGCTCATCTACTTCTTGTTTGATCTAGAGTCTGTTCTAGAAGACTTCTGGGTCTCTTATGGGCGGTGTGTGTCCATACACTGCCACCAGGCATGTTTAAGACCTCGTAATTACTGTAAAAGAGGTAATTAGTTAAGTGCCTGAGAAAACTAAGAAAATATAACGAATTGGCTAATGCAGGTTAATGACTATTGACTGTTTCATAAAATACAATTACTTTCACGATGACTTTATTGTGCAAACAGAACCTTATGACAGACAAGAACTAAAAAGGAAGATATTATGATAAATCTGCTTAGTTTAACAGATTAAGTTAAGATGACATCGGCATACAGCAAAACTAAACCTTATTACACACACCATAATGGACACTATTCTTAACAATATTCATATTGTTGATGTTTTTCTATTTATTTTTGCATTTCAAGTTAGGATGACATTTATGGTACACTGCTGATCACATTTCTCTGAGACACCGTTCTGAACAGCAACTGGTCTTAATATCTAAGGCACAATTACATTTTGAATATCCTTGAACAGAACCAAAGGATTGTCTGTCTGAGAGTTAATTCTTTTTCAAGCTCAACTGTGTTAATTGACAGCAAATTATTTTCACAGGCTTCAAATTGTGCAGGTGTTTAATGACTGATAATTGCTCCATCTTTTGTAGCAAGTTTATAACCGTTTTTTAGATTTGGTGATCTACATGGGGAGTGGGTACTGTACCAACACTATGGGTGGATGCAATTTCTACTGCTCTTAGAACCTTATTTGTGTTCCTTGCCATTTTCTGGCTTAGATTTTTTGTAGTCCCTTTGCACCTGCTCGTCTCTTCAGGTAAATTAAGATCACATTTCCTCACCTCTTTCCTCTTGACACGCCTCACCTCTCTCTTTCCTCTTGACACTCCTCACCTCTCTCTTTCCTCTTGACACTCCTCACCTCTCTCTTTCCTCTTGACACTCCTCACCTCTCTCTTTCCTCTTGACACTCCTCACCTCTCTCTTTCCTCTTGACACGCCTCACCTCTCTCTTTCCTCTTGACACGCCTCACCTCTCTCTTTCCTCTTGACACTCCTCACCTCGCTCTTTCCTCTTGACACTCCTCACCTCTCTCTTTCCTCTTGACACTCCTCACCTCTCTCCTCTTGACACGCCTCACCTCTCTCTTTCCTCTTGACACGCCTCACCTCTCTCTTTCCTCTTGACACTCCTCACCTCTCTCTTTCCTCTTGACACTCCTCACCTCTCTCTTTCCTCTTGACACGCCTCACCTCTCTCTTTCCTCTTGACACGCCTCACCTCTCTCTTTCCTCTTGACACACCTCACCTCTCTCTTTCCTCTTGACACACCTCACCTCTCTCTTTCCTCTTGACACGCCTCACCTCTCTCTTTCCTCTTGACACTCCTCACCTCTCTCTTTCCTCTTGACACTCCTCACCTCTCTCTTTCCTCTTGACACACCTCACCTCTCTCTTTCCTCTTGACACGCCTCACCTCGCTCTTTCCTCTTGACACTCCTCACCTCTCTCTTTCCTCTTGACACGCCTCACCTCTCTCTTTCCTCTTGACACTCCTCACCTCTCTCTTTCCTCTTGACACTCCTCACCTCTCTCTTGACACGCCTCACCTCTCTCTTTCCTCTTGACACACCTCACCTCTCTCTTTCCTCTTGACACACCTCACCTCTCTCTTTCCTCTTGACACGCCTCACCTCTCTCTTTCCTCTTGACACTCCTCACCTCTCTCTTTCCTCTTGACACTCCTCACCTCTCTCTTTCCTCTTGACACACCTCACCTCTCTCTTTCCTCTTGACACTCCTCACCTCTCTCTTTCCTCTTGACACTCCTCACCTCTCTCTTTCCTCTTGACACACCTCACCTCTCTCTTTCCTCTTGACACTCCTCACCTCTCTCTTTCCTCTTGACACTCCTCACCTCTCTCTTTCCTCTTGACACGCCTCACCTCTCTCTTTCCTCTTGACACTCCTCACCTCTCTCTTTCCTCTTGACACTCCTCACCTCTCTCTTTCCTCTTGACACTCCTCACCTCTCTCTTTCCTCTTGACACGCCTCACCTCTCTCTTTCCTCTTGACACTCCTCACCTCTCTCCTCTTGACACTCCTCACCTCTCTCTTTCCTCTTGACACTCCTCACATCTCTCTTTCCTCTTGACACTCCTCACCTCTCTCTTTCCTCTTGACACTCCTCACCTCTCTCTTTCCTCTTGACACGCCTCACCTCTCTCTTTCCTCTTGACACACCTCACCTCTCTCTTTCCTCTTGACACACCTCACCTCTCTCTTTCCTCTTGACACGCCTCACCTCTCTCTTTCCTCTTGACACACCTCACCTCTCTCTTTCCTCTTGACACTCCTCACCTCTCTCTTTCCTCTTGACACGCCTCACCTCTCTCTTTCCTCTTGACACTCCTCACCTCTCTCTTTCCTCTTGACACTCCTCACCTCTCTCTTTCCTCTTGACACTCCTCACCTCTCTCTTTCCTCTTGACACGCCTCACCTCTCTCTTTCCTCTTGACACACCTCACCTCTCTCTTTCCTCTTGACACTCCTCACCTCTCTCTTTCCTCTTGACACACCTCACCTCTCTCTTTCCTCTTCACACCTCACCTCTCTCTTTCCTCTTGACACGCCTCACCTCTCTCTTTCCTCTTGACACACCTCACCTCTCTCTTTCCTCTTGACACTCCTCACCTCTCTCTTTCCTCTTGACACGCCTCACCTCTCTCTTTCCTCTTGACACTCCTCACCTCTCTCTTTCCTCTTGACACTCCTCACCTCTCTCTTTCCTCTTGACACTCCTCACCTCTCTCTTTCCTCTTGACACGCCTCACCTCTCTCTTTCCTCTTGACACGCCTCACCTCTCTCTTTCCTCTTGACACTCCTCACCTCTCTCTTTCCTCTTGACACTCCTCACCTCTCTCTTTCCTTTTGACACGCCTCACCTCTCTCTTTCCTCTTGACACACCTCACCTCTCTCTTTCCTCTTGACACGCCTCACCTCTCTCCTCTTGACACACCTCACCTCTCTCTTTCCTCTTGACACTCCTCACCTCTCTCTTTCCTCTTGACACGCCTCACCTCCTGTGGTAGTGATGATAATACTAATACCATTTTTGCGTCACACCCAAACCACTCTGTAAGGAGGTCCGTGGGTGTCGGGGTGGTGGCTGTGTTCTTTGTGAATTGTACAAATTTCCAGCCAACTATCCAGTTCTTCGTGTCCTTATCCCGCATCCACGCTATGAGCATGTCCTTAACGTCCGCATTAGTACGTTATACACTTCCTTGGGACTGTGGGTGCCGTGGTTTACCATGCAGGCTGGCCACAAATCTTTTATTTCACTAATCACTGTAGCTGTTAATTCCCGACCATTGTCACTCTGGAGGATGTGAGGCGCACCTTTTGACTTTAATGGCCTTACCACTGAGAATTTCACAAGGTGGTCCTGATAATGCATTGCCGTATAAACTTTTAGTCCTCATACCTTATAGACTGCATATCATTTAGGTCAACCTGACCTCTTGAGTTCAGTCCTTTGGGCATCAGAGATTTTACTGCAATGCCTTGTTACAAAGTTTTTCTTTTTGAGTTCAGACTCTTCGTTTAGTTCTTTGAACAGTGACAGTACTTCCTTTGTGATGTTTGCATACTTTTTCTTTATCCCTTTTATCATTTTATCTGTTCCGCCATGTCTCGTATTGATGTGACCTTGATGCTCAACCTTGACGACATCTTCTGGACACACGAAGTATAGGATAGGATCCTCATCACTCCCTCTCTTCTTAGTATCATATTGGCCACTTATCAGCTTACTAGCCGTTTGGACGGTCTATCCAGTGTTAGTACAGGAGGAAACCGGGGACCGGTAAACCTGTGGTGTTTGGTAGTGAGGGTCACACTGGATAACACCCTTCTCACGTGTGTCCGGGCCGAGGCTCGAACCTTTGACATATTGGTGAGAGTTATATGCGTTACCGCTGTACCACCAACACTTGATCAGGCACTCAAAATCTCCGTTGGAGAACTTCGAAACCTGGGAAACGAAAAACAATATGAGGTCATATGATATGAAGGGGAGGAATGAGAGGGGTATTCTGCGATGGTGTGTGTGTGTGTGTGTACTCTTACGTGCGTGCAGTGATGCCACTGAACCATCACACAGTATACAACTGACTACACAAGGCAGGTCTAAGTCAACAACATCGGTTGACCTTTGAGTCAGTTATTTTTTTTATTGAAACAGTTCATTTAGTCAGAAAAACACATACACAGAGTGGGTAATAATACGAATATTGACATGGCTGAGGTCTACCTGCGATCATTAAATGTGAGTAAGTTACGAGGCTGGATCCCTACAGGTGCCCACCCTGTACTTGGTTTATGTATCAGAAGTATTTACGTGACTCATTCTTGACAGGACAGAGGTGGTCAGATACTTGCAGCTATAATGATCGACGGCTTATGATGGGAGGTTCAGAGATCAGTGCAATAAGGGAGAGGAAGGTAGCATTGTACAGTACAGTAACTGTACACTGTTTGTTCGGGCACAACATCAAGTAAATATATTACAGGTTTTATGGCGGTTAGATGCCCTTCCTAGCGCCAACCCACTCTAACAGTAGCAACTTCCACTTGCCTTCTTAGCTGGTACAGTCTCACCCAAGACTTGGTTAACCCTCCCAGCCAGCTATTGCTGTACTGCCTGCTTCAGATGTTTGAAACTGTCTCAGTATCAACCAGAACATGAAACAGATACGAATGAATCTACTGTAAAGGTTCGAAGTAACAGACTCAAGTTCAAACATCTGAAGCAGGCAGTGCAACAATAGCTGGCTGGGAGAGTTAGCGAACTTTTGGGTGAGACTGTACATAAAAAATGGTCCACTCCCAATGGGTGGTTTGTTTGAGTGATCCTGTAGCTTACTGTAGCACCTCCTCCTCCTTACAAAGGAGCTGCCTGGTGGAGGACATAAGCAAGTAATACGTTGTTGGTGTTGAAGTTACTGGTAATGTAACTTTTTTACCCTGAATTATTACTTGTTGTGTTACTCAGCGAACCAATGTAATGTTTCATGTTTGGATGCATGAAAGAAGATATTCCACACCTATAACAAAGGCATGACTAATACCCGTGAAAATAATCTGTATGGGTAAGACAGGATCTTTATTATCAAGAGTTACCTCATCTGTCAATTGATTATATTACCAAGAGTGAGTCAGTAGGACAGTGACCAGGGTAGATTGTGGAAAATTAAGAAGTCGTACAGGTAACCAATACAGCCTTTACACACAAGCTGTTTCGCTAAATCCTATGGTGAAACCTCCAGGCAAAGTTTCCAATGCCATTTGTCTAAGAACCTGGTGAGGAGCACTTAGTCACTTGCATAACTTTACAGGAGGCGCCGTCGGGGACTGTGGGCCGAGGGAAACGACAAAAACTATGGGAAACTTACTATGGGACAGCAAGTATGGACCGAACTCTCCCCCGCCACCTGTCTCCTCACCCTAACAGCCAGGCACCCTTTTGTAATGTAGGTTCACCCATTGTTATAGGAGTAAGCCCCTCCAGCTAACCCTAACCAACCCAACCCAACCCAACGCTAACCCAACCCAACCCAACCCAACTTAACACTAACCTAACCCAACCCAACGCTAACCCAACCCAACCCAACTTAACCCAACCTAACCCAACCCAACCTAACCCAACCTAACTCATCTTAACACTAACCTAACCCAGTTCAACTCAATGTGAACCTAATCCAATCCAACCCAACCCAACTCAACTTAATGCTAACCTTACGTAACCCAGTGCTAAACTAACCAAACCCAAAGGTAAACTAACTTAACATTAACTAATTACAAGCTTTAGAAATTACTTCTTGAGAATTGCTGTTTTAATTACATATATTGATCTTTAATCCTTAAATATTATCCTTCAGAGTCCTGGGACGTGCCATGACTTCACACTGGACCTACGCCGCTCAGCCAAACTCCGCCGACGATCAGTGGCGAGAAAGAAACGGAGACGGTGTTACGCCATCATCTTGTTGATCTTAGCCATGTCTGTCTTTGTCGGTGTTGTTGTAGCCGTTTCCTTATATTATACCAAAGGAGAAAAGTTCTTTGGACCCATGTAAGTTTATGAACAAAAACGCAATGACAGATCCTTTAACAGGGCTGTACTGTATCATGTTCCTCTACAAGAAACAAAGGAATTTTTTGCTTCTTGTTTGTGTGTGTAGAAGATTGTAGAAACTTTATTAGCGTTACTTCCTGAGAAAACAACTGATAACACACACGTTTTGACTCCATGTATACTGTGTTGTGAGCTGCGTATGTATTGACTCGAGGTTCTTATATCCAACATTGAGATCACTTAGTCGACACACTGGCCATTTTATTTTTCAGGTAACAGTTAAATGCATGTTATAAGGTTAACCATACAATCTATTTATATAATTTTTGTTTTTTCGTAGTTTATTTTTTTTTTTCATTTCCATTTTTCGTATTTCTGAAATTACAAAACCTGATTATTTGTAAAATCTCCATCCAGTAATGGGTCAGCTTGGGATGCAACATATGGTAAAAACATGTTCATTATTTAGGAGAGGCATCATGTGTATTAAGCCAGCAAAGTGGTGAAATAGTTAGGGGTGTTGATGACCCATACAGTGTGGTGAAGTAATTGATGAAGCCTTAGACATAGTGAACTCACTTGAATTTATTGTAACTATTTTTCAAGATGGACACCAAGATGTTACAAAATTAAACAGTAATGTTACAAAACTAGACACTCATTTTACAGAACTATTACAGAACTAGACTATATGTTATAGAACTATTACAGAACTAGACAATATGTTATAGAACTATTACAGAACTAGACACCTGTGTTACAGAACTATTACAGAACTAGACACTCATGTTACAGAACTATTACAGAACTGTTATAGAACTAGACACTCATGTCAGAACTGTTAAAGAACTAGACACCTGTGTTACAGAACTATTACAGAACTAGACACTCATGTTACAGAACTATTACAGAACTGTTATAGAACTAGACACCTGTGTTACAGAACTATTACAGAACTAGACACTCATGTTACAGAACTATTACAGAACTGTTATAGAACTAGACACTCATGTCAGAACTGTTAAAGAACTAGACAATATGTTACAGAACTATTATAGAACTAGACAATATGTTATAGAACTATTACAGAACTAGACACCTGTGTTACAGAACTATTACAGAACTAGACACTCATGTTACAGAACTATTACAGAACTGTTATAGAACTAGACACTCATGTTACAGAACTGTTAAAGAACTAGACACCTGTGTTACAGAACTAGACACTCATGTTACAGAACTATTACAGAACTATTATAGAACTAGATAATATGTTACAGAACTATTATAGAACTAGACAATATGTTATAGAACTATTACAGAACTAGACACCTGTGTTACAGAACTATTACAGAACTAGACACTCATGTTACAGAACTATTACAGAACTGTTATAGAACTAGACACTCATGTTACAGAACTGTTAAAGAACTAGACACCTGTGTTACAGAACTATTACAGAACTAGACACTCATGTTACAGAACTATTACAGAACTGTTATAGAACTAGACACTCATGTCAGAACTGCTATAGAACTAGACACCTGTGTTACAGAACTATTATAGAACTAGACAATATGTTACAGAACTATTACAGAACTAGACAATATATTACAGAACTGTTATAGAACTAGACAATATATTACAGAACTGTTATAGAACTAGACACTCATGTCACAGAACTGTTATAGAACTAGACACTCATGTCACAGAACTGTTATAGAACTGTTATAGAACTAGACACTCATGTCACAGAACTGTTATAGAACTAGACACCTGTGTTACAGAACTATTACAGAACTAGACAATATATTACAGAACTGTTATAGAACTAGACACCTGTGTTACAGAACTATTACAGAACTAGACACTCATGTTACAGAACTATTACAGAACTAGACACTCATGTTACAGAACTATTACAGAACTAGACAATATATTACAGAACTGTTATAGAACTAGACACCTGTGTTACAGAACTATTACAGAACTAGACACTCGTGTTACAGAACTATTACAGAACTGTTATAGAACTAGACACCTGTGTTACAGAACTAGACACTCATGTTACAGAACTATTACAGAACTAGACAATATATTACAGAACTGTTATAGAACAAGACACCTGTGTTACAGAACTATTACAGAACTAGACACTCGTGTTACAGAACTATTACAGAACTTTTATAGAACTAGACACCTGTGTTACAGAACTAGACACTCATGTTACAGAACTATTACAGAACTAGACAATATATTACAGAACTGTTACAGAACTAGACACCTGTGTTACAGAAGTATACTCTGTTCATTCCAAGGTTGCAACCTGGCCAAATCAAAGGAAGCTCGTGATTGGTCGAGACTCGTCGGGTGAATATGGGCGGCGATGGTGCCTAAATAACAACAAAAACCACTGATCTTTTTCAACTTTGTCACTTATACTGTAATATATCTGTGTGTTCTTCGTGCTAATGTTTACCTCCCTGACTTAAGATATCATTTTAGATCAACACTTAATTGTTAATATTACTTGAAGCTAGAGAATATAAAGAAAATATATTAGAAATTGAAAAGCTTCATCTAAATGAAGCCAACGTACTGTACTTCATTCCACCAATCTTTCTTGCTGCTTTGATAAAATCTGCCTTAGCTGTAATGCTCTTGTGAACAGAATATATACATTTTTAGTCCATATAACACGCTGACTTTGAACATATAATCAACGACCTCACCAGCCAGGAATCGAACCCTCGACCTACTGGGTGGGACTAGGGAACGCTACCGACCAACCCACAAGGACACTGAAAGCAGTCCTAGACTCTGTTATATTTCACACAAAGCCTGTTCATCGAGCTGATGGCGCCATGAACCTCATTGGGAACCATCCGTGCCTCGTATGTGGTGTCAGTAGCATTTTACCGAATCCAGCTGGTATGAAACACGAGGTACCATATATATACTTCAATTTTAGTCCATATAACACGTGGACTTTGAACATATAATCAACGACCTCACCAGCCAGGAATCGAACCCTCGACCTACTGGGTGGGACTAGCCCAGTAGGTCGAAATAACTGGCTGGTGAGGTCGTTGATTATATATATATATATATATATATATATATATATATATATATATATATATATATATATATATATATATATATATATATATATATATATATATGCTGATAACCACAAGGAAAAAGAAAACACGAAGTTCCCAAGCGCTTTCAACATGAATTTGAGTAACGGCATGTACAAGCTGGACAATTTTGTAATTAAGAAGATTTGTGATCAGGTGAGAAGGCGGGTCACTGGCCCATCTGACCCGACCACCAACCGTTGTGTGCTATTTAAAGATTAGTAGGGTCATTACCTAATACCTGACAATTGTGGACCTGGTCTCACCCTCCTCTGTATATATTCACCTTGATTTGTATTACTCTCTCTAGTCTGTACTCACCCCTGAAGATGTGAATTACACGAAAGCGCTTGGGAACTTCGTGTTTTCTTCTTTCCTTGTGGTTATCAGCATATACCTAGATCACGCGCACCTACAGTGATTTACTTGCATATATATATATATATATATATATATATATATATATATATATATATATATATATATATATATATATATATATATATATATATATATATATTTTTTTTTTTTTTTTTTTTTTTTTTTTTTTTTTTTTTTTTTTTTTTTCATTAGCCCAATAGCACGCGGACTTCTACATACAATCAACACCCCAACCCCCTTGGATTCGAACCCACGGCCCACTAGGGATGGTGAAAACACACTTACCTAAGGCAGATCCAATAGGAGTAATTACTTGCTTAATTATAGTAAAGTACAGAAAATATAAATTGAGTACTGTATGTTGATTGTTATACAGTATGTTTGTAACCTATTCTCTTGTACCACCATATTAAATTTAATATTTGTGTTTGAAGTTTTCCTGGAGTTAATGTTTTGGGAGTGATAAAGAGAAGCTGTACATGTTATTGCTCACAAGGTTAAATATTACTGTCATCATAAATACTGTACTGTGATGTGGCTCAAAACTGCACAATTCCTTTAGTTATTTCAGCATATTGTTGGAGTAGTAATTGATACACTATTTGGTAATTTGAGTTGGTTACTGAAATGTAGTGTAAGTAATTGTACTGTACGGCTCTGAAGTGTATTTCTTTATATGTAACTTTAAATGTCGTCTTAATGACTAATTAGTGATTTTTTTTTTTATTTGACACTTGTAAGGAGGAGATTGACACAAAGTTGTACATATAAAACTTGTTAAGTTCATCATGTATTTACTAGGATAAGATTATACCTTAAGACTTTGGTGCAATATGAAGTTAACAAATATATTTAATGTTCCTCACGTGACAAAGGCTGATGCAATTTGCTATTAGATGCTGCTGCATCTGTTCCACACCACTGAGTTGGGGAACAACTATAAACCATGGAATGTTTGCCAATTGTTTAATGTCTTAAAAGTGTGTGAAGGTTGGTTTATTTACCACATGGAAGCCAATTTGTATATGTAAAAAATCAGTCTGCAAATCCGTCCAGAAATTGTAAATATGAAACCAGTAGAAGTATGAATACAGTTTGACTTGTTATGTGTCTTGCATTTTCTGTCTCCATCTTCACTCCTCTTACACTCGGTTCTGTATCACAAATATCTTTGGCAATATTACTGAATAATTCACCAGTTATGATGTCCAAAAGAAGAGGTTTGATAAGAAGGCATTAAACATAGACTCTTATATTTATATAGTATCCCTTTTATTAGGTCTTTCTACTCTATATTTTTAATTAACTATTAAACTGTGTCATTATTCCTAAATTAGAACATTGGTTTACACACACACACACACACACACACACACACACACACACACACACTACTATTACTACTACTACTTTGTTGTAATTCAGAATTGAGTATGACTCTCATCCAGCGACGACACAGTGATATATGTTATTAGTGACGTCACCTTCGTTGATGACGCAGAAGGCTGATACGAGACCGGCAGGGCTGTCCACAGATATTGCATGTGTCGATGGTTCCATCTAGTGCGGGAGGAGCAGGAGTAGCATCTTTCTGGTGCTGGCGCTTGTCTGCCTCAGTATGCAGTTGGGCTCGAAAGCATTGACACCTCGTGTGGTGCTCCTCCAAGCTTTACGATGTGGAGTGATCGTCTCCCAGGTGAGGGGGTCGATTTGGCACTTTTTCAGGTTTGTCTCAAGACTATCCTTATACCTTTTCAGTTGCCAGCCAGCATTAAGTTTACTATTAGTTAGGTAACTGTGAAGTATCTGCTTTGACAGTCTACTGTCGTCCATGCGGGTAACATGGCCAGTCCAACGTAGTTGTTCATGGATAATGGTAACCTCGACGCTCCTACAGTTGGTGTCAGCAAGAATACTAGCATTTATTCTCTTATCTTGCCAGCTGCCTCGGAGGATGGAACGTAGACCACATTGGTGAAAGTTCTACCATATAGCAGGGTGGGGAGGACTACTGCTTGATATATGCGCTGCTTCGTAGATAATTTCAGCTCCCTACAGCTGAAGACACGAGTACAGAGTCTGCCAAAGGCTTGAGATGCGCATCTGATCCGATGTTGGATCTCTTCGTCAATATCTGTGGTTTTGAACTAGTAGGAGCCAAAGTACTGGATGTGGTCCATTTTCTGGAGACGGTAGTCCCATTAATCTTGATGGATGGTGGAGGCATGACAACCAAAGGCGGGCTAGAATTGAATCTGTATCTTGCATACGTTCACCTCCAGGCTGAAGGATGTACAGTGACCCCTCGGTTAACGAACTGCCTTCCATAAGGATCTTCAATTCGGTTAATGAAAACAAATTCGGTTAACGAAGTTCTTACGAACCGACCTCAGCATGTTTTCGCTTGCACTGACCGGGCAACCAGCTTTAGTATCAGTCTTTACTATTTTAGTAAATATCAAGAAGTTTATACTATTCAATAATTTTAAAAGTTTAATATTAAATTTTTTAGTCATTTTAACAATTATTGAACATAATTGAAGGTAAAGTGACTAGTTTAATGCGCGGCATCCAGCCTCTTAACACAGCAAACAGGAGTTAGTCTCTCTCTGTTTTCACTGGAGGTAACATCTTGCTTGAGATTCTCTTCAACTAAACGCTTTTTTCTGTGTTTCCAAGCAAATTTTTGGTCATTTTGAAATATATTTTACATATTGACAATATATAATGCAGTGCAGTGTTGATTTAAAGAAAATAATCTTGAATTACACCAGAGAGCTAAAATTTTATGGGTGAAATGGCGCCATGGGGTGACTTCTCTTCCACCCCCAATGCCTTCTCTTCTTCCTTCTCCTCCACCCCCATTCTAAATCCCATCATCATCATCATCATCCAGGAGCCTTCTACATACACACCTCAAAGTAAGTGAACTTTTCTACCATTTTTGTTGAATTTAGGAAATTTTCGGTGAGCTGGAACCAATTACCCAAAAACCCATTGAAACAATGGTTTCGGTTAACGAACTTTTCGGTTAACGAACGACCTTCTGGAACGGATTGAGTTCGTTAACGGAGGGGTCACTGTACACAGTATGTATCTGAAATTGTTCAGGATCTCCTGTAGGTCGTGTTCAGTGTGAGTGACAAGGGTGAGGTCGTCTGCATACTGAAGTTCAGTGATGGAAGCTGCCGACACCTTTGTTCCTGCTCTGAGTTGTTATATGATAAAAGAGTCTTTTACTTTACTTTTATCCTCTTCGCCACTGATTGGCTCACTAGCCGCCCGGGCGATCGGTCACGTCTCTGTCACGCACTGTTGGCAAATACTGGGTATGCACCGGCTCCTGAATGTACCTGAACCTGCTCCAGTGTTGGTCAAGTCTTTTCTTGAAGGAGCTCACACTCGGTGCCGTCACAACACTCTCTGGTAGATTGTTCCAAGAGTTTACAACCCTCACTCCGAAAAAGTTTGCCCTCGCGGTTTTCTGGACTTGCGGCTTCTTCAATCTTGAGCTGTGACCCCTTGTGGGGCGAGCGTCCGCCAGCTCCAAGTAAGGACACTCAACTGAGTAGTGCCCCTTGAGATGCTTATACACCTCAACTAGGTCCTCCCTTGCCCGTCTGTTGTGTAAGCTAGGCAAGTTCAGGCGCTCCAATCTCTCAGGGTAGCTGAGGTGCCGAAGTGCAGGCACCAGTCTGGTGGCCCTCCTTTGAACATTTTCAACCAACTGACAGTCCCTAGCATCTGATACTGGATGACCACCCTGCCGAATAATTTGGCACTGGCATGAGTAAGGAAGGTAGCCTGGGTAAATGGGGAAAAACTCAAAATGGGTGTCATTATTCAGGACATTGTCGTTCATGCCATCGTGGGGTTGCTTCACAGTGGTGATGAATTTTGTTGAGCAACGAAAACGACTGAGGGTCCGGACCGAGTTATAGGATGGTGGAAAGTATCAGCTTTGGTCTGAGGCTGAGGGCTGTTTTTCTACTCAGTGAAGGTAGCACACACACACACACACACACACACACACATTTTCATTTTTAAGAACATACCTTTTTTAAAACACATTATATATTGTAAAGGGGTTACTGAGGCACCTGTGGGCAGGGCAACACACTGCCTGTGTTATGGTGTGTCAGGGATTGTCCAGTGAGAAAATATTTATGTAAAAACAAAGATGTCTTGAAAATGTATGTAAGACTCAAGATTAAACAAAAATTTGTATCTAATATTCAAGTTGATGACTAATAATTACTAGAAAATAAAAAAGCTACATTTTAAAGACCAATTTAATGTTTGTCTGTTGTAACTAATAATATTTTAAGCTCAAGTGTAAATATGAATACAGTAACCAGACTATGGAAAATGTCCATCGTAAAGTCAGATGATAAACTGGTCAGGTTCATCTGAGACTTGTATTAATGTCTCCTTAACTTGATCCAAACAAGACAGTGTGTGGTGGTCCTCCTCTACTGCAGGCATCATTCATCTCTCACCTTCTCTTCCATTTACTATTGTACTCTTCTCTACTCTTCTATATTTTTTTACTATTGTCTGCAAACATTGTCTGTTCCACCTTAAGGCTGGAATGCTGTTTTATTTATGTACACTTGCAGTAAAACAGTTTGTGAGTCTGTTTGTCAGAAATAGAGTCGCTACTTTTGTATGAACTAATATCTGATTATAAATGAAAAATAAAACATTATGCTTCTATGCTGTTCGTTTTTACCGTTGTACAGTTATGTGTTGCGTATTAAAAGCCAGTTTTAGCATCTGTGAGAACACAGGTGACCAAGAGTGTGTAACATGGTAATTGGAACACCAAAATTGTTATTTCCTACAACTGTGGCTTACCCTCATCAGGCATTTGGGGAGAAGCATCACCTCATTAAAGGAGAAATTACTGTATGATGAGAAAGAAAGAACTTATGATGATCCATTAAACAATTAGAGGTGGAAATAAGATATAATTCATACAGTGGTTCTTGCTGCACTAAATACAGATTACCCGCGCTTATTTACTTTATTTTTGTTACTTTTATCCTCTTCACTCATCGGCTCGTTAGCCGCATGGGCAGTCGGTCACGTCTCTGTTACACACTCTGAAAAAGTTTGCCCTCACAGTTTTCTGGACTTGCGGCTTCTTCAATCTTGAGCTGTGACCCCTTGTGGGGCGAGCGTCCTCCAGCTCCAAGTAAGGACACTCGACTGAGTAGTGCCCCCTGAGATGCTTATACACCTCAACTAGGTCCTCCTTTGCCCGTCTGTAGTGTAAGCTAGGCAAGTTCAGGCGCTCCAATCTCTCAGGGTAGCTGGGGTGCCGAAGTGCAGGCACCAGTCTGGTGGCCCTCCTTTGAACATTTTCAACCAACTGACAGTCCCTAGCATATCTCGGGGACCAGATGGGGTGACAGTACTCCAAATGGGGAAGCACTTCACTCCTGAAGATCGTTACGAGGGACGGACTGTCTAGATATCTGAACTGTATGATATGGACACGAAGTAGTACCTTAAGCTGTGTATTATTATATTACTCTTATATTACTCTATTAATTATGTATAGTAAGTATTACAGAACATGTATTAATTCTATGTAATATTTCCATTTATTGTGCACCATGATATGTATATAAATTATCATATTTATACTTTATGTATTCAGCTTGTGAATGCTGGCATCTGTACATGCAGTGCGCAGCAATACATAGAGAGAGTGAAGACAGCCAGTCCTTGTGGTGCAGAAGTGAGCTTCATGGTCCCCTTGTGTATATCTCCCATACGAGAATAGAACCTACTTTTAAGAGAACAAGTGTTTGTGTATACCTTCAGTAGTATAGAACGTTTTGTGGGTATCAAGACGAACGCAGATGGCGCAGTGATTATTTCTCAGTGAGATACAGTGACCAAGCCTTCCCGCCCAGACTCTGTTAATGGCGTCTCGTCTTCAGCTTCATCACGGATCTACAGCAAGACTACTACAAGCCTCTAGACTTACAGTGTTGTAAAGTGCTATGCTGTGTACAGTGCTATGCTGTGAAATGAAGTGTTTTGTGAAGTGCTGTGTTGTGTATTTTAATCATAATTGTCTGTGCAAAGTGCGGTCAGATGACTAAGGGAGCTGGTCCAGCAGTGCGTCCGCTCCCGTCTCTAGTCGGAGGGTAACTAACCGACCAGCGAGCGACTCTGCCCAGTTGGCAGCGCGCCAAGCCTCTCCCGCCATACACACACACACGCATTCACAGACTCATCTTATATTAAATTCTTGTGACTTACTGTAGACTTCTGTAATTCTGCGCATAGATTACGAGGGGCTGACCCGGTCTTTTGCACAGATAGAGTACAGAAGCTGTCGGCATGTCTCACAGGGATCAAAACGATACCCTGGACGATGGGGTTATGAGTTTTAGTCTGGGAGACCTCTCCCCATCCACACTCAGGCCCCACGTTCCCCACAATGACAACGCCCAGTCACCCATAGAATCTCCTCGTTCTTCGCGAGCAAGCTCTCCTGCGATGCATGCGTTCACAGATCTCCTTCAACTGATTAAGTGGATGGAAACTTCTCGACGCCAGGACGATATTGCAAGGAGAAATGAGGAAGAAATTTGGTACAAAGAGTCTGAAAGACGACGCCACAAAGAGGAACAAACACGCAGAGAACTCGAAGACATACGTAGAAGTGAGGATGACCTGAGAAGAGAGAATCAAGCCAGATTTGAAGTCTTGATTTCTCTGTTAGCCTCCCCACAACAATCTACTGTGCAAGATTCGTCTGCTACTACTAATGTTGATACGACTAGTGGTACTGGTACCTCATTTCCCAGAGTAGGATCAACAACACCTCAAAAGGCTTCTTATCAGATGTTTCGGGAATGGCGTCGACGTTGGCAAGACTGCAACAATGGTTGACTTGTCAAGTTTACCACAGCCTAAACAAATGATACAGCTTCGTATGTGTTTGTCCTTAGAGACACAACGTACCCTCGAGCACACACTTCAAGTGCCTCCAACGACAACTGTGACGGTAGAGGCCGTGCTTGACAAGTTACAGGAACACGTTAAGGGACAGCGCAACGAAGCACTCAGAAGAAGAGAACTCCTCCAATGTAAGCAGCTTGATGGAGAATCTTTTGACGCATTTTTTGCAAGACTGAAAAGATGTTCAGAGGAAGTTGATGTTTGTCCTGGACATTCTCCAGTCTGTGAAGAGACACAACTCAAGACAATCATTTTAACGGGTGTCCGAGATAAAGAGCTAGTTCAGCGTCTCATATCAATTGACCCCACTTCCTCCCTTCAAGATGTTGTTACAAAATGTCGAGCATACGAGGCCGCCAGGTGTGCGACTTCAGCTTTACGTTCACAACCTGACCAGGTGAGGGCAGTGTCTTCCTACAGAAAGGGTAAGAAGCAGCAAGGTAGCCCCACCCCTCACCCTCCAGCTACACCTTCAGCAGCAGCAGCTTTGTGTAACAGCTGTGCGAGACAGCATAATGCCTCCCAGTGCCCAGCTGATCAAAGCGTGTGCAGAAGTTGCGACCGCCAGGATCACTGGGCTTACACAGTCAAGTGCCCTGCTAGCAAAGTTCAGTGCAGACTTTGTGGTCATGTGGGCCATTATGACAAATGTTGTCGTAAGAAGACACAGAAAGGACACCACCTAGGATCCAAGAAGTCATCCTCAGGTAGTGCTGGCGCGCCCCCTCCTTCTGGCACGTATCAAGACGCTGTGTCCAGTCGTTCCTGCCGTCGTGTACATTGTTCCAGACACGACGCCCCAGCACATCAAAGTCGTCATTTCTTATGGTAACTCGTCATCCAGTCTTCAGATGTTACCGGACACCGGTGCTGACGTCTCAGTAATTGGTCCACAACACTTAGCAAGTTTGGGAATACCCCGGAGCAACCTACAGCCCCCTCCTCAGACAACGAAACTGACAGCTGATGGTTCCAAGATGGCTCCAGCTTTGGAATCTTTCTGGGCTACTCTTACCTTTGGTAAGCAGTCTTGCTCAGCCCGGATTGATGTTCATGATGGGATCCCGACTCCGCTTTTATCATATGACCCTTGTCAAGAGTTGGCCATTATTTCCAAGGTATTCCCTAAACCTATTTTAAAGGTCACCCATGTCAACAGGTTGAAAGAATTCCCTATCTCAACTAACACGTCCCCTTCTGATGCAAGAGCTTACCTTCTCAAGGAGTTTGCTGACGTGTTGGTCACGAAGAAATCTTTAGGATCCACACCACTCAAGCCGATGGTCGGTCCACCTATGAAGATTCATCTTAAGGATGGTGCCACACCTTTTGCCATCCACACCCCACGTTTGATTCCTCACGCCTACAAGGAGCTAGTTAGACAAGAGCTTGACTCCATGGTTGCTCAGGGAATCATCAAGCCGGCCGGAGACGAACCTTTACCTTGGTGCCACCCTCTCGTCCCCGTCGCCAAACCTCGTGGTGGAGTATGGATCACCACTGATCTGTCAAAACTTAACCAGCAAGTTTCCCGTCCAGCCCACCCTTCACCCACACCCTTCGCAGTTGTTCGAAATGTGGACCCGAAGGCAAAGTTTTTTACAACGATGGACGCCTTATGTGGTTATTGGCAGATCGAGTTGGCCGAAGAAGACCAGCATTTGACTACATTCATCACACCATATGGAAGATATCAGTATTGCAGAGGCCCCATAGGATTTGCCGCTATGGACAATGCATTCTGTCAACGTGGTGACGCGGCCCTTCAAGGAGTCACGAATTGTGTCAAAGTGGTTGATGATATATTACTCCATGACGAAGACTACTGTGCCCACCTCTCCCGAATATATGAAGTTCTCACCAGATGTCGAAAGTACGGGATTACCCTCAACGCTGACAAGTTTGTAGTCGCCGAACCATCAGTGAACTTCTGTGGGTACACTCTCTCAGCATCAGGTATCGCAGCTGACCCGGAGAAATTAAGTGGAATCAGGGATTTTCCAACCCCTGCCAACCTGACAGACCTCCGTTCTTTTTTGGGTCTGGTCAATCAGCTGGCTGAATTTACACCTGACATCTCCGCCGCAGCCAAGCCATTACGCCCCCTGCTGAGCCCCAGGAGGACATTCCTGTGGACCCCAGATCATCAAGAGGCCTTCCAGCGAGTCAAGCAGGCCCTTTTAAGTCCACCTGTCCTCGCCTGTTACGACCCAGCCCTACCCACCGTCCTCCAGACTGACGCCTCCAGACTCTACGGCGTTGGTTATGCCCTTCTGTAGGACCATGGCGGTGGACAACTCCGCTTAATTCAGTGTGGATCCCGGTTCCTGATGGACGCCGAGACCCGATATGCCACGATTGAGCTGGAGATGTTGGCTGTTGTCTGGGCGATGGCGAAGTGCCGCTTCTACCTGATAGGACTTCAGCACCTCACCCTCTTCACGGATCATCGCCCTCTTATACCTATTATAACTCACTACTCTTTGGATGCAGTAGAGAATCCTCGCCTTCAACGTCTGAAAGAGAAGCTCTCGCCTTATCTCTTCATGGCTGTGTGGCGTGCGGGTAAGCTGTTGTGCATCCTGGATGCCCTGTCCCGCGCCCCTGTCAGTCGCCCCACCCCAGAGGACGAGATGTTGTGTTCTACAGCTGCTGCATCCCTCAAGTCAGTAGTTTCATTGAAGGCCGTCTTCACATCAGAAGAGTCTACAGCACCGGATGCAGACAAGACCCTTGAAGATCTCTGCACCGCAGCCCGGGCCGACCCTTCCTACATCCGGCTAGTCGACTGTGTGTCCCAGGGATTTCCATCTAACCGATACGACCTTCATGAATCGCTACTCCCATACTGGAAAATACGCGAGGACCTCGTCTTGTATGGTCCACGAGTAGTTATTCCTGCTGCCCTACGCCGCCGTACCTTGACCCGCCTTCACGACAGCCATCGAGGAGTGGAGGCCACCAAGCGACGGGCGAAGCAGACTGTATTTTGGCTTGGAATTGATGCGGACATTGCAAGTACCGTCCGTGCCTGTGAGCCATGCCAGATTCTGCAACCTAGCCAGCAACAGGAACCTTTAAGCTGCGACGATAACCCTTCAAGACCCTTCGAGTCTGTGTCGGCTGACTTCTTTGCAGTAGCAGGGAAGTCCTTCCTCGTCATTGCCGACCGATTGTCTGGATGGCCTGTTGTCGTCTCCTGTGGTAGTGATACAACGGCTACTGCTACCATCCGGAATTTCAGGCATTACTTCAGAGATGTTGGTGTTCCCCTCCACCTCAGGACTGATGGAGGACCCCAGTTCACCAGCCACGAGTTCCGGGACTTCATGGACCGTTGGGGAGTCCGTCATGTCGTGACCTCGCCCCACTACCCCCAGGCGAATGGACACGCTGAAGCTGCAGTCAAGACTGTTAAACACCTGATCCTTAAGGTGTCACCCTCAGGAAATATCGACTGTGAGGACTTCGATCGAGGTTTGTTGGAGTTACGCAACACCCCGAACTTCACCGGACGCTCCCCAGCCCAGGTTCTATACGGACATCATCTCAGGTCTTGTGTTCCTGCCCACCCGAAGTCTTTTTCTCAAGAATGGCAGGCCAAGACTGAGGAATGTGACCGCCGTGCAGCAGAACGAGCCGCAGATGTCGCTGCTCGGTACGACTGTCTTGCCCGCCCCATTCCCAGGTTGAGTATCGGCCAGCAGGTCAGGATTCAAGATCTGGTATCTCACCGCTGGGACAAGGTTGGGGTTGTCATGGGTATTGGCCGGTCCAGGGACTACCAAGTGCGTCTTCCTAGTGGTAGAGTATGGTGGAGGAACCGTCGTTTCCTCCGACCTGTGGAGCTGCCTAGTGTTGACCCTTCCCCAGTTGAGTCCCCTAATGTTGATGTCTCTAAAGTAAATCCATCCCCACCTTGTGTTTCTGCCCCAGTACTCCGCAGGTCCGAGCGACTCAGAAACAAAAGGTCCGCTCAAGATGAAACTATGAGCGTATAGGGGGGAGGGAGGTGTATGATATGGACACGAAGTAGTACCTTAAGCTGTGTATTATTATATTACTCTTATGTTACTCTATTAATTATGTATAGCAAGTATTACAGAACATGTATTAATTCTATGTAATATTTCCGTTTATTGTGCACCATGTTATGTATATAAATTATCATATTTATACTTTATGTATTCAGCTTGTGAATGCTGGCATCTGTACATCCCAGCGCCCAGTAATACATAGAGAGAGTGAAGACAGCCAGTCCTTGTGGTGCGGAAGTGAGCTTGTATATATCTCCCATACGAGAATACTGTAGAACCTACTTTTAAGAGAACAAGTGTTTGTGTATACTTTCAGTAGTATAGAACATTTTGTGGGTATCAAGACGAATGCAGATGAACGACCTTCTTATAATAACTTATAATAACTTCTATATAAGCCTTAACTATAGGGCGGGATATAGCCCGATAGGACACTGACCTGAGGTGACGGGAGAATGGAGGGCACTGAGGGCAGTGCCCCGCCGCTCGTCACCGCGTAGGCCTACAGTTTCCAATCTTTAATTTTTACTTTTATTTCTTACGGTTCTCACCTGAACACTTTTCAGCATATTGTCACTCATGCCTTATAAACACATATTTTAACCCTAAAGTACAAACTAAGCTAAGGTTCTGGTTTACTAATTCGTGGGTAAATTCATTGGGTTATAATATCAACACGGCACACTTGAGGCAGGTGCAGGACTCGCCTTAAAACAAAGGCCGAATGTTCATGGCGGGGGTGTATCAACTAAACTTAAAACTGTAATGAGGGATCCTCCTCTCACCCATTACACTATTTGAACACAGACATAAGATTCTCTAATCACTGTACCTGTCGTGGGTATATGTCACGTGAGGATACGAGGTGTATTAAGTTCATACCGACGCATACAAGATATGTCCTTTCAAGTATAGTTTCTGGGTCACTTCCAACACCTCACATAGTTCTGATACATTTATCCTTTTTCCAGATCATTGTTCTCATGTATTTTCATATGATATCCGTGGAAGTTATGTTCGCTACACGCTCACAGACGTAAATAGTATGACCTTCAAACCCCGATCCACACTTAGTCTTACAGTACACTAGTCCGGCTCAACTGGACTTTAACATTCATCTTATGGATACCCTGAGTTCTCCTTAATTAATATTATATAACTGTAACTGGGTACAATACAACACATGGTCTAGTAACATTGAGTAGGTGAGTTATCCTTTATCAATGTTTCCCGTTTTCTGAGGTTCTACAAGCGCGGTGGATTTGAATGTTATATAGCGTAATATGAATTAAATGGGGTTTTTAGGAATGACAATGATGTGCGCAGTACAAAATGACCTTCATGGGCTCCAGTGTAAGGGGGGGTATGAACAACAACTAGCTGCCACCCTGCGAGGGCTTGGCACTCTTGCAACTTACGTTGATACTCTGACCTGGTAGCGTGACGTGAGAGGAAGGCCCTTGGGTACATGTAAATATAGTATCGAGTATTAGGGAAAGAACAACGGTGAATACTATAGGTGAATCATAGACCCACATACAAATACACTGTTTATTGAGACACAAAAATGGTTACAGAAAAGACGTTGTATGCACCCAAAACAGGAACTCCTGGTACCCTGCACTCAGGCTCAATTTACTTGCACCACTACCAGGTGTACACACACACCAAAACACACATAACTCTCACAGCACCTTAGCACCATTAAAACCAGTGGCACCTGCCAGTACAACACTCAATACCCCAGGGGCAATACTCCAGCGGCCGCCATGGGAGTCTCATCACAAGTGACACCTTTCAACAATCTCCGATTATTCCGGTAGACTAACACCACCACACCAACAGCCCCACCGAGTTATGTACTGCACTCATCCACCAATGAAGGGGCTGGCAGTAGTTTGGGGGCTTGAAGATCCGGGTTCACCACAGGGGCAAGGCGTTAGGGGAATACTACCCCCTATGGGGCCCATGGGTGGTAGTGGAGCTTCTGACGGTCGGGGTTCAAGGGGGCACCCGACTCCACTGGACCTCAGACATCTCCCAAAACTAGTGGATGCGTCAACCACGCTATAGACACGGCCTAGGCTGCGATAGGGACCTGTAGGAGGGAAACGTGGCGGCTCACTCACGGTGTATAACGAACCTCAACGTTTCAAAGGGGCATTAAGTAAGGACGTAAAATACTTCACTCAAAGCACATTAACTACGTTACTTTAACACTTGTAATCAAACTATTAATTAAGTCAAATCACTTAAAAACGGCGAATTACAACACTGAGAAGGTGGGATGACCTATAGGGGGCAGTGAAATTTTGCTCAAAGCTGCACTCTTCAGGTATTGTTCCTTATACATATCTAAGACTCCATGCCAAATTTGAAGCTGATATGTCGAGGTTTAGTCTGCCGCATTTTCTACTGAAATTTTTAAATTTACCTCAGTACTAGCCAAACAGCCGCTGTGGCGGTGCAATGTTCTGTTCAGTGTTTATCAACTTTTTTTTCATATCTCTGATTTCATTTAAGTTGTCTTGTTGCAGATGAGTATGGTGCTATGTCTATATTGATTATCAGCCTTTTCTCATTTCATTTCTCAATGTTGTGTTACTGTACTGCAATGTAGGGGCAGCCCATTGTGTGTGTTGGTTGTGATGGAACCAATGTAAATGTAGGATCAGAAAATGGAGTCATTCATCATCTTGAAATGTTACTTGGTCACCCGCTCCATTATTTCATATGTCAGCTTCACGGAAATGAGCTGCCTTTCCGCTAAGTTTTTTATCACTATGATGGTAAACCAAGTGGCCCTGAGCATTGGCGTGGTCCCATTGGAAAGCAGATCAAGGAGTCTTTGTCTGAGCTTCCAGTTGTCGCCTTCCAGCCAGTCAGTTTCCCTGATTTCCCTGTGTTTAATGATGAAGTGGAGAAAGATCTGTCCTGGGATCAGAAATACCTGTATAGGATTTGTAAAGGAGTTATCACAGGTGTTGTTGAAGATGACTTGGCTGCTATTGAGCCAGGTCCTCCCTGTGTGTCAAGGTGGAACACCTTATGGAGTAGAATCCTCAGGCTGTATGTAGCAACATCAAGACCCAGCCATGAGTTGAAAAGAATTGTCATTACAATAATAAAGTTCAGTGCTCCAATGTGATTTTACATCAAGATACAACACCCTTACGTAACACACGGCTCAAGGAACGTATTCCAGTCCCTGCTATATATGAAACACCTGAATAGTGAGGAGGAGACGATAGT
Source organism: Homarus gammarus (assembly GCA_958450375.1). NCBI lineage: Eukaryota > Metazoa > Arthropoda > Malacostraca > Decapoda > Nephropidae > Homarus > Homarus gammarus. The sequence goes on from CAUDMG010002857.1 coordinate 850,790, forward strand.
GAAGAAGGCTGTCCAGAGAAATGCATACTTCGCCCACACAGATCAACTTCTTCTTGGTATGTGTGCAGATGAGGACATGACTGTTAGAGAAAAAGCTGTCTCAATGATAAGAAAAATTAGAGAGGAGAATCAGCAAAAGGAAGAATGCACTGGCAGATCTGAAGAGGAGGAGGAGGAAGATTCTGATGCTGCTGTTGACGAGAATTTGTTAAACTATACTGATGAGGAGGGTAAAGATGGAGATGGGAATGAGGATGTGCCTCCTGTAGTCAACATGAGAAAGGTGGTGACTCCGAAACTAAAGTGGCAAGCAAAAAACTATCATTCCATGATTAACTGGAGGAATGAACTCAAGACTGAGCCTCCTTACATTGCTTCTCTGTCAAATCAACAGGTTAATGACATTCTTGAGACACCATTAGTGGTGCCCAAGTGGTCAAACAGCACTCAGGCGGTCGAGAGAGGCATAAAATAGATGACTGAAGCTTGCACTGAAGTGACGGGATACGAATCGAGAGATGGATATATTAGGCAAAGATTATTGTCTAGGAAAATGATGCCAAGGTTCCGCACAAAAAAGAATTTCAATATGAACTTGTAATGATTTTCTATACGGTGTACCTGTAAAATAACATGTGAATTAAATCGATGTCACCCATGTAAAATTTATCATTATCCTGGAAAAAATTAAATGACACCTAATTTTTGGTATACACTAAAAGTTGACAAAAAGTCGTTCGCGATGCGGCAGGGTAAGTATGCATGAAATGGCATGAAATTTTGCACAGGTGTTTGTTACAGCCATACAAACGATGCCTGAAAAGTGCAGCCTGCAACTCAAATAAAAGTGTTTTTTCCCTGCCCCCTAATGACCTACCTGTGGGAGGGAAGCGTGGCGGCTCACTGATTCGAAAAACCAATCGCTGCCTTCCACCCCGGCTAAAGTCACAGATTCCACCTACTCAACCATTTCACTGAATTACGTTACTGTAACACTCTGACGTTTGAAACTGAGACTACGAACTCAATTTCATTCCCTATTATTATCTTTACAAACAATGCTCTGACTGAACAATCAAAAGCAAGAATTAAATTGATTACAAAAGGTTGGATGGCAACAGGTCCCAACACCCAACGCCTTGCTGTAACACCCGAGGCCGATTTTAAAAGTTCCCTTCAGAATATTAACTAATTCCCCAGTTAACCTCCCTTCCACAATTTCACTTTGATATCAGAGTCTCTGCTAAAGGTTTACAGGTTCTCGGTAGCCGAAAGAGTTTACAAACTTCCGTCAACAAACACATGACAACTCGATGACGTCATCAAGGAAACAGAGAGAACGGCAGACATTTCCACTGGGAGACTCAGAAGGTTTTATGGACGTGTAAGCGTATTATGGATCATTAGTTTATCAGGTTAGCCGTCATTACGATCATGACGCCAGGAATGGTCAAAGAAATGGCTGCTGAGATTCAATGTCACGAAGTGTAAGAGGATGCACCTGGGGCGTACCAACAGTAAGGAGGCGTATCATATGTTTCAACGGGATGAAGAAACTGCACTAGTTGAGACTGAATGTGAGAAGGACCTAGGTGTGTATGTTGACAATGAGCTGAAGTTCTCGGGCCATTGCGAGAAGAAGGTAAATCAGGCAAATAAATTATTGGGTCTTATAGGAAGGTCGTTCAGATATCTAGACGGTCCGTCCCTCGTAACGATCTTCAGGAGTGAAGTGCTTCCCCATCTGGAGTACTGTCACCCCATCTGGTCCCTGAGATATGCTTGGGACTGTCAATTAGTTGAAAGTGTTCAAAGGAGGGCCACCAGACTCAGTGCCGGATTTAGACCTGTGGAGGCCCATGGGCAGCCTCTTTGTGGAGGCTCCCCTCATTATAACTACCCAAGAGGGTGGGGTGGCGAGTGAAGCGAGCCTAAACATCTGGGAGTTCCGGGGGGCGCTGTAAGACCCCCGGGAAAATTTTGAAATTTGAACACTTCTTTGGAGAATTTTGAAGCCATATGCAGTTGTATTAAAGATATTAAAAATATACGGTTCATAGGAAAACCAGGTATTCATGAATTTCAAGGAGTAGCTAGCCTAATTTCTATCATGCTTCTTGCTGAACATAGTGTAGTGGAATTCTCCCCTACAAACGCTGTTTGTCGCTACCTAGCCGACCCCACCTATTCCCCAGTGTATGCCTCGTGGTCAAGGTCAACCAGCGCCGCCATACACCACGGAGCGGGGGTCAACTACTAAGCCACGCCTACCCCCGCTATTTAAGACCTGACCTCGCGGTGATCTGCCTCTCGCTCTCGCTCTCTCGCTCACGCTCTACATACAGCCACAGCCAGCAACACCTCCTCCACCACCCGCTGCCCGGCGGGCCTCGCTCCTCCGCCTGCCTGGTGGTCCTCTCTCCCGCTGGCGAGCATGGCGACCCACAAGCAGTCCGTCTCTGAGCGTCCTCACCAACCAGCTCTCTCTACATCACGCTTGTAACCACGCTGCCTTCCCAGCACCAAGCTGCATTGTACATTCAATACAACATGTATATAGAGAGCACATTGTGAGTTTCCTTTCTCCATCCCATCCTGAGTGCGAACACCAAACAATCCCGAACCCCACAATAGTTTCACGTGATGGAATAGATACACATGAATTTTAAAGAATGAAAATAAAAATAATCCAATTGAATAAACAAATAAATAAAATATTGTAATACGTGGAGGACCCCAGATTGTGGAGGCCCCTGGGCAGCTGCCCACTTTGCCCACTCCTGAATCCGGCCCTGACCAGACTGGTGCCTGCACTTCGGCACCTCAGCTACCCTGAGAGATTAGAGCGCCTGAACTTGCCTAGCTTACACTACAGACGGGCAAGGGGGGACCTAGTTGAGGTGTATAAGCATCTCAGGGGGCACCACTCAGTCGAGTGTCCTTACTTGGAGCTGGAGGACGCTCGCCCCACAAGGGGTTACAGCTCAAGATTGAAGAAGCCGCAAGTCCAGAAAACTGTGAGGGCAAACTATTTCGGAGTGAGGGGTGTAAACCACTAGCGTAGCTAGGGGGGGTGGGGGGGGGGGGGCGGTCCGCCCCGGGCGGCACTGTTGGGGGGCGGCACTTTTGGGTCTGCTTATCAGTCATCACCCATATCTGCAGCTACTGGAGACGTTAATCCATCCCTTTGTATCGGCGGCAAGTTAATCCTTGTCGTGTCTGACCTAACACTTGACCCACATCATCACGGCCACGTCATGAGCTACACCCTTGCTATGCGCCCCCCCCCCCCCCCCGCCACACACACAACCTGTAACCTGTTGAGGATTAAGGAAACAACTTCAAACAAGTACGCCAGTGAGCTCATGTGGTGTGGGTCAGGTGTTAGGTCAGACACGACGAGGATTAACTTGCCGCCGATACAAAGGGAAGGATTAACGTCTCCAGTAGCTGCAAAACCATGCAGTCTCGGGTCATATCAGTTCTTGTACAGCCGACCAATCCACCAGTTACAAGCAATTCACTTCAGTTCTGCACAAGTCTCCATCGTGACAAGACGAGGGGAGGCTAGACGACTTTTAAGTTCTCTTGTGTTTTCGATCCAGTTATTTACTTCGTTGGAAGACATGATACTATAAGGTAAGAAATATTAAAGTATTGGTTAAAAAATGTTGTTGTGACTTTTGCTGCGATACTGAGATTAAATATTAAGATTTTGTTTCACAGCATTGCGATTTTATACTAAGACACTATCCTCACTGGGGTACAGACAAAAGCCACCCAGACAAAAGCCCCCTACTTTGATCGGGGTGGCTTTTGTCTGACAACAGTAAGGGCTTTCAAAAGTTACGGACATAATTAAATAGTTGAGGGTAAAATATACTGTTCTTCTCTGTGGTTAGTTATTGGTTAGGTTAGGGTTAGGTTAAGTTAGGTTAGGGTTAGGGTTGTCAGACAAAAGCCACCCCGATCAAAGTAGGGGGCTTTTGTCTGGGTGACTTTCGTCGGGGGGCTTATGTCAGACATCCATTTTCACTGTACTCTGAGTCTGTAATTTTAGATTAAGTTGCTACTTTTTACATTTCCATTGTATTACATTGATACTAGTGTCATTATACCGTGATTTTAGCTCAAGCTGTTATTTTTACATTGCTGTGATTTTAATCATTTTAGTTGATAATGACACTAGTGTGACAGTGTCATTATACCGTGATTTTAGATCAAAGTGTCAAGCGCATAATAGAAACTCGGTGGAGTGCGAGGGGAGAAGCTGTAAGTGTTGTAAAGAAACATTTCTCAAAAATCTTAAGTGCCCTAGAAAAGTTAACTGGTGAAGAAGAAAATACAGCTACCAGGGCAGATGCTGGTGTTCTACTTGGTGCGTTGCAATCATTTTCCTTTTTGTGCTTTCTTGGCCTGTGGGGACCCGTCCTTCTAGAAATTAACGACACACAGACTTACCTCCAAACCAAGGGCTTGAACATACAACAATGTGATGTAAAACTCAAGGCATTAGAAACATTTCTAGTTGAAAACAGGGAAAAGCTAGTGAGTAATGGAGTTAACTATGCCAAAGAAATTTGCAATGATCTGGGGATAGTCATGGAGCGTCAGCGTCGACCCAAAAAGAAGAAACAAATGTTTGGTGAAGGATCACGAGATGCTGAATTGCCATACGACATTGAATTAAGGAGAGAAATGTTTTCTTCGCTGGACAGAGTGATCCAAGAAATAACTTTGAGATTTCAACAGCTTCATGAACTTGCTGAGAAATATGCCTTCCTTACCCCATTGAATCTTTTGGATGATAAATATGAGTGTCAAATAGATCACGATCACGACGACATTGATAAAGAGGAGTTCCTCGTTGAGAGAAAAAGACCAGCATTTTGTTGTTGTTGCTGCTATAACTATTAAAGACAGAATACAGACGTGGAAAGAAGGCCCCCTTGAACTTTTGCAGTTTATTCAAAAGTATAACCTTGGGAACTCGGTTCCAAATATAGTAATAATGCTGAGGATTTTCCTCACAATTGCTGTTAGTGTTGCTACCTGTGAGAGAAGATCTACTATGAGCACCTTGCGGTTGAGAAATCTTGTCATACTGTCTATAGAGCGACAATTGACAGATGAAATAGTTTTGGACAATGTCATTGAAGAATTTGCCAACAAAAAAACAAAAAAAGTTACTTTGTAGAAAGTTGTAGTTTTCATTTCAGAAATAAAGATGGTCCTAATTTTTTACACTATTTTACTTTTTTCCCTATCCTATATGTCGTTTTTGCATTTTGTTTAACTGTTACTTATAAAGTTTAAGTATGTTTGGTGTGTATTTAAAGCATACTATATTTGAGTATGTGAAAGTACAGTAATATTATAATGGTACACAAACTATTAATATATATACTGTATATATATATATATATATATATATATATATATATATATATATATATATATATATATATATATATATATATATATATATATGCAAGTAAATCACTGTAGGTGCGCGTGATCTAGGTATATGCTGATAACCACCAGGAAAGAAGAAAACACGAAGTTCCCAAGCGCTTTCGTGTAATTCACATCTTCAGGGGTGAGTACAGACTAGTCTGTACTCACCCCTGAAGATGTGAATTACACGAAAGCGCTTGGGAACTTCGTGTTTTCTTCTTTCCTGGTGGTTATCAGCATATATATATATATATATATATATATATATATATATATATATATATATATATATATATATATATATATATATATATATATATAAGAGTGAGTCACTGTGCAATATGTATTTTTTGTGAGGCACGGGGGGGGGGGGGGGGGGGGCGACAAACTCGAGGGCCGCCCCGGGCGGCACACACTCTAGCTACGCCACTGGTGTAAACTCTTGGAACAATCTACCAGAGAGTGTTGTGACGGCACCGAGTGTGAGCTCTTTCAAGACAAAACTTGACCAACACTGGAGCGGGTTCAGGTACATTCAGGAGCCAGTGCATGCCTAGTACTTGCCAACAGTGCGTGACAGAGACATGACCGATCGCCCGGGCGGCTAACGAACCGACCAGTGGCGAAGAGGATAAAACTAAAAAGTAAAAGTAATATTTGCACCTTGGCCTGGCCTTATCTTGAACTAGGTAACAGTTAAATCTGATTGGCAACACTATATGGTGACTGGTGCCAACTGGGGCAAGGTGTTCCAGTTTGGCCACCATACTCTCCTCGTCTGTTATGATGAGGTCTAGTGTACTGGGTGTTTGCTCCCCTCTGTAATGTGTCGGGTCTCTCTCAGAGTTTCTACAAAAAAGAGTAGCATGGTTATTCAAGTCATTTGGGGTGAACTTGTAGTGGATTCCTCCCCTACAAACGCTTGTCGCTGAGTAGCCGACCCCGCAAATTCCCCAGTGTATGCCTCGTGGTCTAGGTCAACCAGCGCTGCCTTACATGACGGAGGTCAACTATTAAGCCACGCCTACCTCCGCTATATAAGACCTGACCTCGTGGTCACCTACCTCTCTCTTTCTACCTACAGCTGCATCAAGCCACCTCCTCCTCCTCCTCCTGCCTGGCGATCCTCGCTCCCGCCGGCGAGCATGGCTACCCAAAAGCTGGTCTTCCTCTGAGCACCCTCACCAACCAGCTCTCTCTACATTACGCTTGTAACCACGCTGCCACTTCCCAGCACCAAGCTGCATTGTACATCCAATACAATATGTATACAGAGAGCACATTGTGAGTTTCCTTTCTCCATCCCATCCTGAGTGTGAACCAAATAACCCGTACCCCACACAGGATGGAGGAGAAGCCGATCACTCTCCCAGTCTTCAAGCAACATGGAAGACTGGCTTATCCACACAGAAGCAGCTCTCATCGGCTCTACAGCTACTGTCTCTACACCGCAGGTTAGACACCCTAGAGCAGCTGCGACTCTAAGCAGACAGCCGCTCCTCTTCCTGCCCCAAGCACCGCGTCCAACCTACCCCAACACACCCGTCCAGCCGATGTCGTCATAGTTAAAGTTCCCATGATAAGGAGGTGGCTAGGGTTGAGCATCGCTGCATTGTCTATTAAGGCTCTTAAGTTCCTTTGATTTAGTGGGCCACAGTTTGGGGCTCTGTAGATACACCCGACAATAAGTAAGTCTTGGACTCTTCCTGTACCCTCGCCTGGCTGGCTGTCAGTGTCTCGTATATTAGCCCGCACACGGTACAGGGTGTACAGCTGCCACATCGCAGGTGATGGCGAGACTATAAGAATGCTATCTGAACTCTCCTGTATCTAGAAAACCAAGCATTTGGCAATAAAATGAATAGAAGTGGAAGTAATCAGCGTACCGAACCGCTCAAGGTCGCAAGTCGTATTTAACCTTGTGTGCCGCAGACAACACACCAGTGAAGCTCATTCCTTCTCATCAAGTTTGTGTCACTGTTGAGTCACAATACCCAGCGGCCAGGAGTTAAAACAGACAGCCAGGGCCTCTAACCCTCCCTGTGGTGAGTGTCATCCAGTGGTGAGTCTGTCCTCGGCCAACAGGTCAACTTGTGTGAAGAAGCGACCGCCACACTTGTTAGTAAACACAAGAGGAAGAGGAAGGTAAGGCACTGGCTCACTGTAACACCTGTAGTTTAAAGATATATTAAGCGTTAAACAACCAAATTATAGTGTAGTAGTTGGGTCCGAGTAATTACCCAAATGTAGCCACAATGAAGTCAAATAATGGTCCTACATGAATAAATCAGACTGCTAATCACTTCTCGACTAGTATTTGGTGTCACAAAGTCACAAAAGAATGGTAAACTTAATTTAATCGGACTTAATAGATCAAGTGCATGTACCTAACCTAATCTAACTGAACCTAACCTAACACAACTCAGATTAAATTAAGTTTACCATTTTTTGTGACTTTGTGACACCAAATACTAGTCGAGAAGTGATTAGCAGTCTGATTTATTCATGTAGGACCATTATTTGACTTCATTGTGGCTACATTTGGGTACATTTGGGTAATTAGTCGGACCGTAATAATTAGTTTATTGTCTTGTCATTCTTTAAAAATTTTCCTATGTCATCCTTTGTAAGTCACAAGAGGTGTTATCAGCATGTGACAATGATTTCATGTTTTATCTCTGATATGGAATGGCCGTTATCACATACTATTTGGAGACTAAACACCACTATTGCTTCACCCTAGGCAGTGAGTTCAGCCTCTGCTCTTTCATCTCTTTTTATGGTATTCTTAGTGGTTGTAAAGGTATGTATGAGAAACTGATGATAATTTACGAGACACTTCAGAGAATGAGTATTAGTGGTTTAAAACATTGTTATTATGATATGAGCCACTTTGGAAAAATCTATAGAAGGAAACTAGATTCCTACCTTTCAAACATCAATAAAAGTTCAGCGGAATCAGTAAATTTATAGAAGAGCACCGGGCTTTATTTGGATATTAGAAATGTGTTTTTCCTATGGTATTTGATGATTTTTAAATGAATTTGATATTCATTAATGCAGGAAATCACTAATTTTTAGATACCCTCCCTCAACAAGGGAAGATGGAAAATTGGATTTTTTTGTTGGGTAAATCACAGAAATAGATGATTTACAATGAAAAACAAGGTAACAATCGTCCAAACTTATCAAAAACAATTGAAAAAAATGTTTCTTAAACTGAAAGAAATGTAACCTAATTTAACCTACCCCTTTTTTCTGTGTAAAAACCATAAAAAAGGCCCCAAAACAATCAACCTAACCTAACCACTGACCCCCTTTATTCACGCATAAGGAGTCTTCAATAGGCCAGTTGGGCCGTGCATGGCAGCTCCTGTCGAGAGTTACTACCACTCTCTATCATCCATGAATCTATCCAGCCTCCTTTTAAAACTTTCCAGCGTTCCAGCACTTACTACAAAGTTGCTAAGCTTGTTCCACTCGTCCACCACCCTATTTGTGAACCAGTTCCTTCCTATCTCCCTCCTAAACCTAAACTTATCCAACTTAAATCCGTTGTTCCAAGTCCTATCCTGCTCGGATATTGTAAGAACTTTATTTATATCCCCTTTATTGATTCCTTTTACCCACTTAATTACAGTAGTACCCCGCTTAACGCGGTCAATAGAACCCACTGGGTACCGTGTTAAGTGAAAACCGCCTAAGTGAACAACAGAACATATGGGATTAATTCCAATAGAGACTGGCCCGACCCCCAAACTTCACTTTTTGATGACATAACTATGTTGTAGTAAAAATTTTATCTTAACTTTATGATGGTATGAACAAACAAGTAATATAGAAGAGGTTAGGTTAGAAAAAATAAAGGTTAAGTTAGGAAAACTAAAAGTTAGGTGTAACACTTGCGTTAGTAGAAAACACACACTGCGCAACCTTACAGCGCGGCTTGCCCAGGCGGAGGGAGGCGGAGGGAGGAGGAGGGAGAGGCGAGAGCAGGCGGGTGGGGGGTGGGGCGAATCTAAAAATAGCGTCTTGAGCCGGACACTCTGCGCGTATACGTGGAAAAAACCTGCGTTAAGTGAAAGTTCGGCTCTGACGAGGCACCGCGTATACGTGAAATCGCACTAAGCGAAACCGCATTAAGCGGGGTAGCACTGTACTTTTATCATATCTCCCCACACTCTTTGTCTTTCTAGGGAATGCAAGTTTAGTTTCTTTAACCTATCCTGATATGGATCTTACATTAACCTCAACAAGAGTCAGTTCATCTGTAGTTCATCACACAGTGTACACAGATTATTACACTTGGACAAGTAACGTTCGGTAATACTCAGTGTTTTATAAACAGTTAAATGGCCTCACTATCTTTCTGATGAAACTCAGCAAATGACGTAAAATAATCTCTATCACAATGTCGCCACAGCTCTTCCACCTGTTCGGCATTGTTCATTGGCCAAGACAAAAAACTCTTGCCCAATAATAAGTCTCCTCTCGCTGTAGCCAATAAGAAACTCCCACGCTATCCCCTGCACATGCGCTGTAGATGCTTAAGAAGTGAACACGGAGGTAAAGGGGGGGGGGGTCAGACCTTCTCCGCCAGATGTAAATAACTCATGGCGATACTTGTGACTGACCAAATATAATATCATTGGAAATTAATATATCGGTTATCCTTAATTTCCGGCAGAAATATCATGGAAGAAAAATGTCTTAGAAATGTCTAAACATTACAAAATACATACTAACCCTTTCGTCGCGTCGGCCAATTTCGGATGAATTCCCCAATCAGCGCCAAGTCACTAAAAAATGAAAATGCTTACATTTACGTTTTTAACTACGTACTTTTTTTTTAATGAAAAAAAGTGTGATGAATCCATATTTAACAATAAAAAGTCATAAAGTAATAATACCTAGGGTAAATTTACGATTTTGTAGGGAAAACACATTTTTTTTTCTGTGTTCATAATAATGGACAATATCATAAGTAGATATGCCAGATAGTGTAAACTGCAACGATAAATAGTTTATCTTCCATTGAAGTCACATAATTTTATATTACTGACCATTATTCACATACAGTTCTATATACTATTTATTGACACCCTATATCTTGGGGGCAAATGCAAAAACCACTTTTGCACAGACGAGAATGTTGGTGGGTAAATGAACTAAAAGATGGGAAGAGACTAGTTATTCTACTGCACTTGTTATTTATTGGACTAGAATACAATATAAAGTTAGGTTACAAAGATGAAGTTGATTTTAAGACAGGGAAGTAAACCACCTTTGGGAATATATATTGGTAAAGAATAAATTCATATATATTCATAAAAACTTGAATTTCCTTTCACATTTTACACGCCTCACTCACGTATTCCAGACATTTATGAAAGGCAAAGGAAGACACGAAGTATTGCAAAACCCGTCTCAATATGCCATGTTTGGCTCTGGTTATTTGTGTTGCTCTATTTTCTCTTATATTATGTTTCCTTTCTCCTCTATTCATTATGCACTACCGCTTTATGATACATATTTCATATAGCACACTCTTAAATCTTTAAAATATACCATTATTCTCTAAAAAAAACATGAATAAACAATGTCACATAAATTTCCATCATGCCATAATGCAAGAAATAATTTCACTTCCCAAATTACCTCATTCATTTCCTTTCTAATTTAATGATTATCACACTCCAAGTGCTAGTATTGAATCTATAGAATAAATGCTAACTATATATATATATATATATATTTTATGAAAATCCACAATGAAAACGTGGATAAGATAAATCTTGATAAAATCACACGGGAAAATGGAAACAACGGAGTACCTTAGCTTTCGTCTTTATTCAAGACATCTTCAGAGGCAACTGGATTACATGGACAGAGAGAGGCTTAAATATACAGGGTGACCTAAAAACATGAGGTCAGGTCAAAATGATGACATCCACTAATCCCCACACCAACACACGTAGAGGAGCTTAAGAGAAGGGTGGTGACGTGACTAGCCAGGTCAGGTCAGAAAAAAAAAAAAAAGGGGACCCACAAAATAACTATCATACATCTAGATCAAAGGTTTTTAAAGCATTTTTAACCTTGGGCCACTGACAAATAAATTTATGTAACATATTATCAGTTTTGAACTGACCATCACTAAGGTTTATTGATTTTAATTCCTTAATCAAACTAGCTTCAACAAGAAGTCTTTCTGTGACACAAGATGATTTGAAAACTTCTAAGCTTTTTTCCCAAGCAATGGGGTGATTATTATTCCTAACATGAACGAACAAGGCACTGCTTTTAGATGCAGTTCTAATATTATACTTATGTTGTTTGATTCTGAGCTGCAGTGTTTTTCCTGTCTGACCTACATAATTACATCACCACCCTTCTCTTAAGCTCCTCTACGTGTGTGTTGGTGTGGCCATGGTCTGGCCATGTAATGAGGACCTAAAAGCTTTCCTGCCACAACTTAACAACTTAGCCCCCTCGATCAAATTCACTGTGGAATTAGAGCAAGACTGTAAATTGCCATTCCTAGACTGTCTGATACACAGAATAGGTAACACTTTTAAGTTCAGTATTTATAGAAAACCAACCAATGTGTGTTCATACATTCATTATTATTCTGCCCACCATAATAAAGTCAAACAGTCAGTATTTTCAACAATGTTTTTACGTGCCTTGAGAATTTGCAGTCCGGAATTCATCGATGAGGAATACAAATATATATATAATATTGGCTCAAACCTTAAATACCCTAGATCTTTCATAGACAAATGCTTAAACATTACTAAGAAAACTTTTTATAGAACTGATCCCAAGCCCACCCATGACCATAAGAATATCTTAATATTACCATTTCACAAAAATTTCTCACATTCCTGCACAGCTAAAAACCTGGAACGTCAATGTGGCATTTAAAAACTCATGCACTGTTAAACAAATGTTAATCAAGAACTCCCCCAACAACACAATTGGTTGCATTTATAAAGTTCCTTGCAAGGAATGTAATATGTTTTACTTAGGCCAGACAGGTAAAGATCTTGCAACTAGAATTAAACAACACAAATACAGTGTTAGGACAGGCCAGGAATCCAATGCTCTGTTTGTTCATTTGAGGGATAACAAGCATTGCATTGGCTGGGATAATGCCTCCTCAATATTACCATGTAATTCAATTGATAGTAGGAACATCATAGAATCTAGTCTTATTAAACATACCGAAGCATTCAACATGAATTTGAGTAACGGCATGTACAAGCTGGACAATTTTGTAATTAAGAAGATTTGTGATCAGGTGAGAAGGCGGGTCACTTGACCATCTGACCTGACCACCAACCGTTGTGTGCTATTTAAAGATTAGTAGGGTCATTACCTAATACCTGACCATTGTGGACCTGGTCTCACCCTCCTCTGTATATATTCACCTTGATTTGTATTACTCTCTCTAGTCTGTACTCACCCCTGAAGATGTGAATTACACGAAAGCGCTTGGGAACTTCGTGTTTTCTTCTTTCCTTGTGGTTATCAGCATATACCTAGATCACGCGCACCTACAGTGATTTACTTGCATATATATTATATATATATATATATATATTTATGCTGATAACCACAAGGAAAGAAGAAAACACGAAGTTGGCCCTTAACATACGCGGGTTTAGCATACACGGATTTGCAAATACGCGGATTGCCCCGCCGGAGGAATATTCTGTACATTGAAGTAATTGAAATACATTCAAATCGCGCGCCATTCAACCTGCGCGCGGCACCGAACACGGGACACTGTCCGCTCCCGCAACCTCACACACACACGCATAGCTCTCCCTCACTCAGTCAGTCTCGCTGTAACCACTCTTGTGTTGACATCAGCATTGTAGTTGCATAAATATTATATTTCCGTGAATGTATTATATCAAGCACAGTATGAATAGAATATCACTAGTATAACAGTATTTTAACCGAAAACTATTAAAAAAACGAGTAACATATCTTGAACATCGGAAGGTTAGGTAAAGTCCTTTGCTTTCATGTAGTATATCCTAATTTACATTGAAATACAATACGTTTCAGCAAAACTACTATTTATTTCTGAAAATATGGAAATGTAATATTTTTGCTGAAATGACGTACGTATTACAGTGGAAAGTGATGAAAGCAATGACTTTCGCTTTCTTTCGTTCAAAAGATGTTACCGTAATCGCTTTTCGAATGGTTTTCAGTTAAAAAACTTTTGTATTACAATAATATTCTATCCTAATTCACTTGTGATGCAACAGTTTTTTTAACTGAAAATCATTCGAAAAGCGATTACGATAACATATTTTGAACGAAAGAAAGCGAAGTCATTGTTTTCGTCACGTTTATCCACTTTCCACTGTAATACGTACGTCATTTCAGCAAAAATATTACATTTCCGTGAATGTATTATATCAAGCACAGTATGAATAGAATATCATTGTAATATAACAGTATTTTAACTGAAAACTATTATAAAAACAAGTAACATCTCTTGAACATTGGAAGGTTAGGTAAAGTCTTTTGTTTTCGTCATGTATTTTAACCTATTTTACATTGAAATACATCACTTTTCATCAAAACTACTATTTATTTCTGAGGATATATTCATTTGGGCACAGTTTAGGTAAAATATACATGTGATGTAACATTTTTTTAACTGAAAATGATTCGAAAAACACGTACCCTCTAGCCCTGTTCAAGGAGAAGACTGGGAGGAGCTGTTTGGTGCTGCAGACGATGACAAGGAAAATGATTTGGATGGATTTTAATGAAAATATTCAGAAATATGGTATCGTAGTATTTATTCAAGTCAATTAGGATAGAATATTATTGTAATACAACGGTAGTGACGATGTGGAGGAGGCGGAGGGATAGAGCGGGGAGGAGTGGTGACTGGCGGGAGCAGGGACGAGTGGAGATGCCAACCAGTACATTACGGGTGTATTAATTGTTTTTATAGCTCTTTTTGCATTTTAATATTAAATACTGTACATTACGTTTCAACAAAACTACCATTTATTTCTGAGAACATGGAAATGTAATATTTTTGCTGAAATGATGTACGTATTACAGTGGAAAGCGGGATAAAATCATGACGAAAACAATGACCCTTTCTTTCGTTCAAAAGATGTTACCGTAATCACCTTTCGAATGGTTTTCAGTTGTGGGATTATAAGGCTAATGATAGGATAGAATATTATTGTAATACAGTAGGAGTACAACAGTTTTTTAACTGAAAACCATTCGAAAAGCGATTACGGTAAAATCTTTTGAATAACGAAAGAAAGCGAAAGTCTTTCGTCATGATTTTATCCCACTTCCCACTATAATGTACGTCATTCCAGCAAAAATATTACATTTCCATATTTATTTCTGAGAATATATTCATTCAGTCACAGTTAAGGTAAAATATACTTGTGATGTAATATTTTAATGAAAATACGGTATCGTAGTTTTCTTTTGTTTCAAATTTAATTAACAAAGATTGATGTTTCAAATGTAATGAACAAGAATTTATGTACAGTATCTATAAATACACTTTAATAAATGAATACTTTATGTTTTACATAGTCCTCTGCTACCATACCATGGATTTGGCTACTTTGCGCTTGCTAAGATGACGCAAGAGGTCTGCCCTGGCAACTGTACCGACACTCACAGCTGGTGGTGCATCGTTTCCATTGTTTACTGGTAGTTACTGGTAAATATTTTTCAACCTAACGAAACTATTACCCGTTTTGAGGTCGACCCCCAATTTTTTGCCAAATAATTTGGTCTTAAAAACTCGAACTACACACAGGTATATACGGTAAATAAGGACATGGGGGGCCAGGGTTTTTTGGGGGGAAGGGCAGCAAAAATACGTGGATTTTTAACATCCACGGGTATCTTCTGTTACGTAACCCCTGTAACTGTAATGTAAACAGTTGTTCGTCATAAAAATGGGGAACTGGGCAAAACACAGAGCAGCAATGTTAACTCCTAGTGTTTTGATGGCGGGAGCTGCAGCTTGCCCCAGTTGCCGCTAAGTGGCAGCATCTAGGCCGGCGCATAATTTAAACCCCTGAAGGACTGTAGTTGAGTTATGCGTTAACAAAGTTTTTATACGAATGTAGACATAAGTCGATTTACGCGGTGAAGGAGATGGTAAATATTAGTTTAATGGCTGTGGCTCCTTTTGTTATGAGGATAATTTTTGTGTGTATTTAGGTGTTTTACTCAAATCTGACCCAAGTCAGTGACAGTGATAGTGAGGATATGGACTTATATGGACTTTGAGGGGTTTGACAAAGAGGCCCTGCAAGCCTCTGTGGTGGATAGTGATACAATTGATACAAGTGAGGTGCCAATTATCTGCCCCCTGCCTCGGAACCAACCCCCCATCCCCGTGTGCCCAGCCATCTTTTCTACTAATGTAAGTGTTAAAAAACCTAATATTATTGATATTTCTCTTAATTATTAATTGTGTGTGCATACCATCATAAAATTAAGAAGTTATTTTTACTCCAACATAGGTATTGTGTCTGAAAAAGTGGAGTTTGGGGGTCGGCCCGGTCTCTATTTCAATTAATCCCATATGTTCTGTTGTTCAATTTACGCGGGCCGCCGTGGGTTCAATTGACCGCGTAAAGTGAGGGTTCACTGTACTGGAAGTTATTAAAGTAGCAAATGAAAAACTAGTTTCTTACTTTTCCTATTTAATTCAAGAGGAAATTGTTTTGGAATTTTATATGAGGAAATGAGGGGGGGGGGGGGGCGTGGAGATGAGGACCAACTGCTGTAGGGGGGCACGACCCTAAAAATATTAAGAACCACTGTCCTAGAATAACCAAATACAAAATCTCACTGCAGCCATTAAACAAATGATCGTACTTTTCCACCTCTGTTTTCTCAATGTTGTCCTGTATTTCCGACCGGATGAACCCTGTTGAACCAGCCGCCTCGGTGCGGCTGACATTATCTTTTTATGGGGAATAGTCCACCCGGGCACAGGTCATCGACTCACAACAAGGGGTGGTGGGGGGATTAAAATAGAAGAGAATTTTTTTTTACTAATCTACACCACGAAGATGCTGGAAAACCATCTTTATGAAGTAAGACAGATTGTAAGAATATGGAAACACAGAAGAAGGCAGAGCATTCCACAGTTTGTCTGTGTGAGGAAGATTCTCCACCATGAACATCCTCTCCTTCTTGAAGTGGAAGGCTGAGGGCTAGCATCTTGTTCCTCTGCCTTTTACTGAAAAAAGTGTCATTTGTGGTCTGTGGGGCATCTCTCCTGCTCACCATTAATTTATGTTTAAAGAAGACTATTGTGTCCTCAACATGACACAAAGTTAGTTCATATTTTTCCACATCTGGGCGCTTTGAAGCCAGTTTCCTGAACATCTCCCAGTAGTGAACAACATCTTTTAAATCTGAAGAAGACATATGGTCATCACTTTCCCTTTCCTCCTCACCACTGTCAGCCTCTAACATCTCATCCAGTTGCTTCAAGTCATCAGGAGTAAGTTCCTACTCATGAGACATCACAAGCTCTTCCACATCCTCCTCTTCCACTTCAAGGTCCAATGACTGACCAATGGACACAATCTCCTGGTCCAACTCTGTTTCTTCCTGAAATCCCTCAAAATCATGGACTACTGATGGCCACAGTACATTCCATGAAGAATTGAGGGATCTAGTGGAGACTTCTTGCCATGAGGACACAATCAATTTTACAGCCTCCAGGATGTTGAATTGTGTCTTCCAGAACTGTTTCAGTGTTAGTTCAGGATCAGTGGAAGTTCCCTGATGACACCTCCTGAACATTTTCTTCATGTACAACTTCTTGAAGTGCTGATCACATTCTGGTCCATTGGCTGTATGATTGATGTAGTGTTGGGAGGCAAAAACAACACTTTAACAAAGTCAAATTGAGACTCCAAAGTTCTGGCAACTTGGGGGTCATGACCAGGGGCATTATCCATGAGGAGAAGAGTTTATTGGTGGTTAGGTAGCTCTTGACAGAAGGGCAAAACACCTCAACAGCCATTCATTAAAGAGCTGTCTTGTCACCCATGCCTTATGGTTGGACTTCCAATAAACTCCAAGCCGTCCCCTTACCACTTTCTGTTGCTTGAACACCCTGGGGTTCTCAGAGTGGTAGACAAGCATAGGCTTCAGTCGGAAATCCCCTGAAGCATTGGCACCAAGCAATAGAGTGAGACGGTCTTTCATGGGTTTATGCCCAAGTAAAGAGGCTTCATCTCTGGTGATGAATGTTCTTTTGGGCATTTTCTTCCAGAACAGCCCAGTTTCGTCCACATTGAACACTTGCTGTGGAAGATAATTTTCTTCATCCACCAGTTCTTTAAAGTCCACTAAAAATTTTGCTGCTCCTTCCACATCAGCACTAGCAGCCTCACCATGCCTGACAACACAAAAATTGTCACTTCTTTTCTTAAATTTTTCGAACCAGCCTTTGCTGACCCTAAACTCTTCAAACTGTGTGCCTGAAGAACCAGGTTGATCTGCCTTTAAATATGCGTAAATCTCCCTGGCTCTTTCACAAATAAATTCGGTCGAAACTGAATCACCTTTCATTTGTTTTTCCCTGATCCATATGAGAAGTAACACCTCTGTTCCTGCTATCAATGATCTACCTTTAAACAGTCTGGTAGATTTGCCTCTCACTTTCACTTCCTTTAGTTTGTCTTTCTGTGAAAGAATTGTTGACACAGTTGATGTCGACATGCCATATTATTTGCTAAGCACATTTGTTCTAATGCCTTCTTCATGTTTCTTAATAATTTCCTGTTTCACCTGGATTGAAATCGCTTTTCTCAATTTCTTGGGACCCATGCTGGATTCAAAAACAATTTCAGCACTAAAATTTTAAGTTTAATTGCTGTAAATAATGAATATTTCCTTTAAGTCAACACTGCACTGCGCTATATATCATCAATATGTAAAATAAATTTCAAAATGACCAATAATTTCAGTGTAAAAAGGGAAAAAATTGTTTATGTTGAAGAGAGTCTGAAGCAAGATGTTACCTCCACTGAAAAGAGACAGAGACTGACGCCTTGCTGGGAGAGTCAAGTGGCAGTTTGGCGCACTAAAAACTAGTTTCCCTGTACTTCAATTATGTTAAATAATTGTTAAAATGACTAAAAATTTTAATATAAGACTTATAAAATTATTGAAAAGTACAAACTTTTTGATATTTACTAAAATAGTAAGGAATTTAGGCCCTAGAACCGATTACTGTATTGGCGGACTAATACGACAGCTGGTGAGCAAGCGAAAACATGTTGAGGGGTGCTCGTAAGGAATTCGTTAATCGAGGGAATGCTCGTTAACCGAAGTGAAGAATATTATGGAAGGTAATTCCTTAACCAAAATTTCGTTAACCGAGGGATCACTATACTGTACATAGCATAGTGTGAAATACAACTGCACATACAGGCTTCCCAGGTTACAGAAGGGTTCCACTCCTGATAATCTTTCCGTATCGTGAAATTCTGTATTGCGAAACCATTTTTTCCATTGACTCCCATTATATAAGTTGATATGCGTTCCTACGGAAATTTTTTGTGACCCAATAACATAACACAAGAATAGAAAGTTAGACAGTTTTAACCACATACAAGGATTCATTCATGATGTAACATGATAATAAATGAACAGAACTAAAGAATTTAACTTACCATAAATGATGTTGAGAGCTGAGTTAGGTGAGGTGGTACAATTGGAGTTACTGGGAGGGAGATGGTGAGTCACTCCTGCCTCTCCTTGTGGATCATCATCACCATTTGCTGCTGGCTGTGATCTTGGGGCAAAGAACTTGTCCAATGTGGTCTGTCACTGACGGCACAGTGTACAGCTCCTTGTAGCTGTTCACGAGGTTCTCCATGCCTCTTGTAAACTTGAGGCCACATTCACAATCTGGATCCATAGTCTCAAAGTTTTGCACCAGTTCTTCCTTCAGCCAAACTTGTTGTCAATTCACGGACTGTAGTTAGAACTTCTATATGCTGTACTCCTCTTCCTCACTTCGTTCCATCAACATCAGAACCTCATTTGACTGATCTACTCTGTGTGACTCCAACAACTCAACCACACCATCCTGATCCACGTCCCCTGGCCAGATGTTCTTCCACACACCATTTATTGTAGTTTTCACCTCATCCTAGGAGTCAGCAATGTTTCCCACAGCATTCATGATGTTAAACTTCTTCCCAAATTCTCCTAATGATTGCTGATCCTCTCCATCAATGGCTGCTATAAATTGTTTGAATGTTATAAGTAAATGGTACTGTATGTCTTCAAGCTGGCAATCACACCTTGATCCATAGGCTGTAGCAAGAATGTTGTGTTCTTGGGCAGGTATTCAACTCTTAACATTACTAGAGAGATGATTCAGTTAGTTGGGTAACCTAGGATTGGCTTAACCCTTGAAAGTCCTTGGATTCTCAGAGTGGTACACAAGGATGAGCTAACTCTTGATACTTCCAGCAGCATTACCTGCCAACAGAAGCATTAGATGTTCCTTTAAAGCCTTAAACTGGAGCTGTCTTTACTTTGGTTGAAGTAACTGTAATTTATTTAAAATATTTGATTAATGGATGCTTACCTCCTCCTCTATGATAATAATAATAATAATAATAATGATGATGATAGTACAGTGCAGTGCAATAAAGTGCAGTATAGTACAATACAGTACAGTAGAGTAGAGTACAATACACTACAGTCCAGTACAATGCAATATGGTACAATACAGTACAGTCCAGTAACAAAACAGTACAGTGCAGTACAGTACAATACACTACAGTGCAGTATAGTACAGTTCATTACAATGCAGTACAGTGCACAGTGCAGTACAGAACAGTATTTTACAGTACAGTACATTACAGTATAGTGCATTGCAGTGCAGTATATTACAGTACAGTGCATTACAGTACAGTGCAGTACAGTACATTACAATGCAGTACACTACAGTACAGTGCATTACAGGGCAGTAAATTACAGTACAGTGCAATACAGTGCAGTACAGTGCAATACAGTACAGTGCATTACAGTACAGGGCAGTACATTACAGTACAGGGCAGTACATTACAGTACAGTGCAGTACAGGGCTGTACATTACAGTACCATGCAGTACATTACAGTACAGTACATAATAGTACAGTACATACAGTACAGTACACTACATAGCAGTACAGTACATACAGTACAGTCACAATACAGTACAGTGCAGTACATAACAGTACATGCAGTACAGTCAATACAGTACAGTACAATGCAGTACAGTACAGTTAAGTGCGATCATTATATTATAGGTAAATGATAATTAACGCTCTTTATGTATTTCAGGTTATCTTTATGAATGGAAATGACTTATCCTGAGCCAGATGGAGGAGACAGTGGAAGATCTCAGTTGGCATGGACGGCTGGTGACGATGGTGTACACCTCACCAACAGTGTTGGGAAGGGAAGCTTTATGGACCAGTTGAAGGCTCTCCTTATCCGCAACCTGACTCTCAAGATGAGGGATAAACGCAAGACTCTCACGGTAACATTTATTGTGTTTCACTTCATATATTGTCCTCTCCCTCTACCAGTACTGCTGGCTTGTTGTTCCACCCCCTGCCAGATCATCTACGCTGAAGACAATTCCACGAGAAGGTGGCAAGGAGCAGACACAAGTAGAGCCACAGTCCCTCCCTCCTATTTCATCTGCTGCCAAATACCACAGCCACCGTGTTTACTTCCATATCACGGACTGAAAAGACAGAGTCACCACCTAAACCTTGAGGAATAGGGTTGGTCTGTTGTATCTGCCCAAATAGGTAGATAAGCCACCAGAGTTTTTCAATGTGATCTGCTGCAATTGTAAGAATGACTGTAGCACTAGGCGTTGCACTTTCCGCAAGTACAGCTTATCTTGCACTTCTGTTTGTGAAGAATGTTGGAGATCTGGTTGCACCTATTCACTGTGGAGAGATTTTGATGACGATTAAGCTTGGTCAACCGTGTCATGTCATTGTTGTAATGTGTTAGTCATAATAATGAGTGTAGACGATAAGACCACATGTCTCTATAACTCTTACCCTTAGGCTTTAGGTGTTAGTCACTGTGTTGTAATGATCCAGGAATTTTGTTTGTCTTTAAATGACTTACTGGATACGTACTTCAATTAAAATGTCATAAATAGGTATGAATTTTCACATCTTACAGGTTGTTGTCGCTGTAAAAGGATAATAAACTCTGTATGCATTTACGTCTTTCTTGAACAACAGTGAAGGCCAAACACCCTGCAGTAATGGCATTTTCAATTTCCTGTTGATCTTTAACTTTTAACCCTTGATGTTTGAACTGGTCCTTGTGGTCATCAATATTTATGTAGCTGTACTTTTTTTTCTATGCTCGTCATAAGAATATATGATAAAAAATCCATAATGAATACTGTACAGGTAGTCGTCGACTTACGACCTATGCGACTTACGTCCGTTCGACTTTACGACCGGCGGTACGACAGTTTTGGCCCCAGCCTCCTGACGCTGCCGGGAGCTGGAGCCGCGCGCATCCCCGCGCTCAATTACAAACACGCTCGCTGGTACAGCACACTTCCCTCCGTGTCTGTTTGCCTTGTGCCTTTCTTTTGTCTCGGAAATTTTTCTTGAACCACCACCCCCCCCAAGATGTCTACCAAGAGGAAACTGTCTTCATCTACTCCTCAACCTGCCAAGAAGCAAAGAAAGGCCATTGATTTAAACACTAAAATGATGGTGATTAAACAGCACGAAGGGGGTAAGAAAGTGAATGAGATTGCACGTGATCTGACGCTATCACACTCTACTGTGTCGACGATTTTGAAGGATAAAGAAAGGATTCGTGAAGCTGTGAAAGGTTCTGCACCCATGCAAGCGACAGTTATAACGAAGCAACGGACTGGGCCTCTCCACGAAATGGAGAAATTACTTTGCATTTGGATGGAAGATCAGATCCAGAAGCGGACACCGTTAAGCCTTTTTACTGTGCAGACGAAGGCTAGAAGTCTATTTCAGACTTTGAAGGAGCGCGCCGGAGAAGACTACAGTCAAGAATTTGCAGCAAGTACTGGCTGGTTCAAGAGATTCAAGAAAAGATTTCAATTTCATAATGTTCGAGTGACTGGGGAAGCAGCGAGTGCAGACGAGGAAGGAGCACGCAAGTTTGTTGACAGTCTGGATGAATTAATTACGGATGAGGGATATCTAGCAGAGCAGATATTTAATGTGGATGAAACGGGATTGTATTGGAAACGGATGCCAGAACGCACTTACATCCAAAAAGAAGCCAAAAGCATGTCTGGATTTAAAGCATTTAAGGATAGGCTTACTCTGCTGCTTGGCGGGAACATCGCGGGGTTTAAGCTGAAACCTTTCCTAATCTTCCATTCAGAAAACCCGCGGGCGTTGAAAAATGTAAACAAGCACACGCTGCCCGTTTACTTTCGTTCTAACCGTAAAGCATGGATGACACAGGCACTGTTTGAAGACTGGTTTGTAAATTGTTTTATTCCTCAAGCTCGTGAATATTGTTTGACGAAAGAAATTCCTTTCAAGATTTTATTGCTACTGGACAATGCGCCTGGACATCCACCTCATCTATCAGATATTCATCCGGACGTGAAAGTGATTTTTATGCCGCCAAACACGACTTCAATTTTGCAGCCTATGGACCAAGGTTCAATTGCTACTTTCAAGGCTATCTATCTCCGAACCACCTTTGCCCAAGCCATAGCCGCTAAAGATGCCGACCCAGAACTATCGTTGCGTGACTTTTGGAAACAGTACAACATTCTTATGGGTATCAAGAATCTGGCAAACGCCTGGGAGGCTGTGACGGAGAAGTGCATGAATGGCATCTGGAAACAGTGTGTTAAGCGCTATGTTCATACTTTTGCAGGATTTGACAGTGAAAATGAGCTTGAAGTTATTCGGGAAAAAATAGTAAAACTGGCAAAAGATCTTTCTTTGGAATGTGAAGTGGAAGATGTTGAGGAGTTGCTAGACCAAGAATCAGAGGAACTTACAAATGAAGAGCTAATCGAATTGGAAGAAGAAAATGTAGCAGAAGAAGAAAGGAGAGAAGCAGCGGATAACGAAGAGGAGGAGGAGCCACAAAGGACGTTCACCACTAAGGGATTATCAGAAGGTTTATCTCTACTAAATAAACTTCTTGCCCATTTTGAAGGAATGGACCCAAACATTGAACGATTTGCAAGGATTGAGCGGATGGCACGCAATTCGTTTCGTCCATATCAAGAAATTTACGAGGAGAAGAAGAAACGAACAATTCAGACAAAGCTCACCATGTTCATGAAAAAAACAACTCCTCCGGCTACCCCAAAGGCTGCCCCAGCTGACGACCCCGACGATCCACAGCCAAGCACCAGCGGCCAATAAGATGTTTTTTGTATGTTTGTATGTTTTGCAACTAAAATGTTTTATATGTTTTGCACCTGTATTTTTTTTTTTTTTGTATGTTGTGTAAATAATAAACCAATTGTACTGTAATATGCAGTGATTTACTTAAACCTGACGACCGTAACAATAATGAACAAAGAAAATGTTGATAAAATATGACTTAAAGATGATTACACATTATAATATACGTAAGGTAATTATAACATAGGCCGACTTACGACCAGATCAACTTACGACCGGTTGGCCGTAACCAATCTCGGTCGTAAGTCGACGACTACCTGTATACAACACCACACCGTATGTAATTCTATAAATGTGTTTTTCTTGGGTACTATAAATACTGATGTGTTTTGAATAATAGTGTACACGCCTTTATTAGCCTAATGTGTGCTAGAGAGCTGAGGGAACAAAGAACATCCTGTACTGTACTGTACTTGGCCTCTATATGTGAGTTATGTAAATTAGTCATATTTCCCACTTTAGGATTCCTTAGGAGTTTAAGTATACTGGACTATATATACTGTACTTTATTAACAGTAGCCTGGACTATATATACTGTACTTTATTAACAGTAGCCTGGACTATATATACTGATCTTTATTAACAGTAGCCTGGACTATATATACTGTACTTTATTAACAGTAGCCTGGACTATATATACTGATCTTTATTAACAGTAGCCTGGACTATATATACTGTACTTTATTAACAGTAGCCTGGACTATATATACTGATCTTTATTAACAGTAGCCTGGACTATATATACTGTACTTTATTAACAGTAGCCTGGACTATATATACTGTACTTTATTAACAGTAGCCTGGACTATATATACTGATCTTTATTAACAGTAGCCTGGACTATATATACTGTCATTTATTAACAGTAGCCTGGACTATATATACTGTACTTTATTAACAGTAGCCTGGACTATATATACTGATCTTTATTAACAGTAGCCTGGACTATATATACTGTACTTTATTAACAGTAGCCTGGACTATATATACTGTACTTTATTAACAGTAGCCTGGACTATATATACTGTACTTTATTAACAGTAGCCTGGACTATATATACTGTACTTTATTAACAGTAGCCTGGACTATATATACTGTACTTTATTAACAGTAGCCTGGACTATATATACTGTACTTTATTAACAGTAGCCTGGACTATATATACTGTACTTTATTAACAGTAGCCTGGACTATATATACTGATCTTTATTAACAGTAGCCTGGTTAATGAGATGAAATCGACTCTCCGTAAATATTTTATGAATTGTATTAATAAAAAATAAAAAAAATCTTTTAAAATAGCAGTGTGAGATATATGGCCATGTGTCTTATAGGCCAGCAAAGTGGTCGGTCAGCACCCTTTACTGCACTACACATACATTAGTGAAGAGAAGAGTCACCATATTTTAACTGTTCTTCACTATAGAAATTATTTAATATTGAAAACTGTACATTCATTAAACAAGGAATTACAGTACATGCTGCTGTTTATTGGGGAATTTAATTATTTATTTTATGATGTCACCAGTTGAAGTGTAGTCAACATTTGTCCAAAAGTGTGACAAAGTTAGAGTGGTTAACAACCATGCCAAGCCTCTGGCCATTTGACCACCACCCTCAACACTTGTACACACTCAAGGCAAAAGTCGTGTCGTGAATGTTGGTGAAAACGTATGCGCTCTGCCTTGTGGTAGGAGGCTCTCATAATGTTTCACGAGTTATATTTAATCTTTGGTCAAAACCGCGACACGACTTTTGTCTTTGATCCTGTACACCAAGAAAGGCTCATAATTAACTGAATGTCTTTAAGTTAAACTTTGCAAAAAGATTCTATGCAAATTGAAGGTTTATTATATTAAAAAAAATTGCTGTTGATTGCACTTGATTAATTTGCCTTGAGTCCCTGGGAGTGTCCATTTTTTATAAACAAATCTGAACTGGCACTACATCAGTACCGAGTGTTGTGTGTCACTTGTTGTAGGGTCCAGAAGCTGTCCCCCACATGTACAGTAATAAATGTGTAGAGGCTGACTTTAGTGAGACTGGTCACATATCAACCTGATGTACACACAACCAGCCGTGTACAGTAAACCCTTAAACTACGCAGCCCTCGCCCCTCTGCAGATTGCACTGGGGGTTGCATGGGGAGCAAGGCAGATTGTGTACGTGCGTGTGACAACTTCTTCCATTACCGGCTGAGAGTTGTCTCTACTGTTGTACGGGACAGTTCAACACACCCGTGCTTTTCATATTTCTTATTTTACAGTTTTATATTATATTTTCTTTATTCTAAGTCACATTAAAGTATTGAAATGATTTATCCACAACTTTTATAGTTTCATTATATGTAACAATGGCAACATCCATTACCATCTCTCCAGGCCACAGCTGACTGGCATATCACCCAGCTGACTCCAGGCACGGCTTCCTTAACGCTTACTCCACTCTATATAAACGATGTGGCTTAGAAATAAATAAAATATAAAACTATAAAATAAGACCAATGAGGAGCATAGGTGTGTATGTGTGTGTGGAAGTGGTTCTAGCCATGGTCTTGGCTAGAAACTATGTGGCCAACTCACCTGCCCCGCCGCCACATATGTTGTTAACTTGTAATGAAACTATAAAGTTGTGAACAAATCTTAAGGATTGTGGCTTAGAAATAAATAAAATATGAAACTATAAAATATGACAAATAAAGAGTATATGTGGGAATTAAATGTGTTATGGAGTGAGTTATTCTTTGTTTATTGGTAATTTTAGCTCCTATAAGTTCCTGGAGGTGAACATCACAGTTTGGGTCTTCATTAACCTAAGCCTCACATTGTTTAAGGGTTTACTACCAGGCTGATCTCTGCTTCAGTGGTGTAGGCTATGAGTTAAAGTTCAGGTTTAGGTGGACAAAAATGTTTAGAATCAGGAGTATTTGTTCATCAGAGATTCAGGAAAGTTTGACTGCAGTTCATTCAGCTTAGGGTTGACCTTCTGTTCACGTGTCTCTCTGTTTGTGACCGGCTGCTCAAACCGGTAGTGAAGTCTGAGACAAGATCATAATAATTTAATTCACAACTTCTATGACTGTAAAAATAATATGACATCATTTATCTTTTCAGGAGTTCTTAATGCCTCTCTACTGGATCATGATACTGGCCATCATTCGTATGTCAATTAAGGACGAGCATTACGACCCTGTTGGTGTACCACACGGCCAGGCACCACTCCTCCGCAGCCTCCCAACACTCAATGCATCACACCTACATGTTGTGCCAGCTAATAACACTGAGGTATGTTAGCCTTGATGCTTCTGTGTACAGTACACTATAGAACAGTGCAGTACACTACACTACAGTACAGTACACTGCAGTACAGTACACTACAGTACAGTACACTACAGTGCAGTACACTACAGTACAGTACACTACAGTACAGTACAGTACACTACAGTACAGTACACTACAGTACAGTACAGTACACTACAGTACAGTACACTACACTACAGTACATTACAGTACACTATAGAACAATGCAGTACACTACACTACAGTACAGTACAGTACACTATAGAACAGTGCAGTACACTACAGTACAGTACACTACACTACAGTACACTACAGTGCAGTACACTACACTACAGTACACTACAGTACAGTACACTACAGTACAGTACAGTACACTACAGGACAGTACAGTGCACTATAGAACAGTGCAGTACACTACAGTACAGTACACTACAGTACAGTACACTACAGTACAGTACAGTACACTACACTACACTACAGTACATTACAGTACACTATAGAACAATGCAGTACAGTACACTACAGTACAGTACAGTACACTATAGAACAGTGCAGTACTCTACACTACAGTACAGTACAGTGCACTACAGTACAGTACACTACAAGACAGTACAGTACACTATAGAACTGCAGTACACTACAGTACAGTACACTACACTACAGTACAGTACACTACAGTACAGTACACTACACTACACTACACTACAGTACAGTACACTACAGAACAGTACACTACACTACAGTACAGTACACTACACTACAGTACAGTACACTACAGAACAGTACACTACAGAACAGTACAGTACACTACAGAACAGTGCAGTACACTACACTACAGTACAGTACACTACAGAACAGTACACTACACTACAGTACACTACAGTACAGTACACTATAGAACATTGCAGTACACTACACTACAGTACAGTACAGAACAGTACAGTACAGTACATTACAGTACAGTACACTACAGTACAGTACACTACAGTACAGTACAGTACACTACAGTACAGTACACTACACTACAGTACAGTACACTATCGAACAGTGCAGTACACTACACTACAGTACAGTACACTACACTACAGTACAGTACACTACAGTACAGTACAGTACACTACAGAACAGTACAGTACACTACAGAATAGTGCAGTACACTACACTACAGTACACTACAGTACAGTACACTACAGTACAGTACACTACAGAACAGTACAGTACACTACAGAACAGTACAGTACACTACAGAATAGTGCAGTACAGTACACTACAGTACAGTACACTACACTACAGTACAGTACACTACAGTACAGTACACTACAGTACAGTACACTACAGAACAGTACAGTACACTACAGAACAGTACAGTACACTACAGAATAGTGCAGTACAGTGCACTACAGTACAGTGCAGTACAGTACACTACAGAACAGTGCAGTACAGTACACTACAGAACAGTGCAGTACAGTACACTACAGAACAGTGCAGTACACTACAGAACAGTACAGTACACTACAGAACAGTGCAGTACAGTACACTACAGAACAGTACACTACAGTGCAGTACACTACAGAACAGTACACTACAGTACACTACAGAACAGTGCAGTACAGTACACTACAGAACAGTACACTACAGTACACTACAGAACAGTGCAGTACAGTACACTACAGAACAGTACACTACAGTACACTACAGAACAGTGCAGTACAGTACACTACACTACAATACAGTACAGTGCACTACAGTACGGTACACTACAGTACAGAACGGTACAGTACAGTACACTACAGAACAGTACAGTACACTACAGAGCAGTGCAGTGCAGTACACTACAGAACAGTACAGTACACCACAGAACAGTACAGTACAGTACAATACAGTACACTACAGTACAGAACAATACAGTACAGTACACTACACTACAGTACAGTACACTACAGTACACAACAGAACAGTACAATACTTTACAGAACAGTACAGTACACTACAGTACACTACACTACAGAACAGTACAGTACACTACAGCACACTACAGTACAGTATAGTGCAGTACAGAACAATACAGTACAGTACAGTGCAGTACAGTACACTACAGTACACTACACTACAGAACAGTACAGTACACTACAGTACACTACAGAACAGTACAGTACAGTACAATACACTACAGTACACTACAGAACAGTACAGTGCAGTACACTACAGTACAGTACAGTACACTACAGTACACTACAGTACAGAACAGTACAGTACAGTACACTACAGTACATTACACTACACTACAGTACAGTACACTACAGTGCAGTACAGTTCACTACAGAACAGTACAGTACAGAACAGTGCCATACAGTACACTACAGAACAGTACATTACACTATAGTACACTACAATACAGTACACTACAGAGCAGTGCAGTACACTACAGAACAGTGCAGTACAGTACACTACAGACCAGTACAGTACACTACAGAACAGTACAATACAGAACAGTGCAGTACAGAACAGTGCAGTACAGTACAGAACAGTACAGTGCAGAACAGTACAGTACAGTACAATACACTACAGAACAGTACAGTACACTACAGTACAAAACAGTACAGTACACTACAGTACACTACAATACAATACAGTACACTACAGTACAGTACACTACAGTACAGAACAGTACAGTACAATACAGTACACTACAGTACACTACAGTACAGTACAGTACACAACAGTACAGTACACTACAGTACAGAACAGTACAGTACACTACAGTATAGTACAGGACAGTACAGAACAGTACAGTACAGTACAGTACAGTACAGTATAGTACAGAACAGTACAGTACAGTACAGAACAGTACAGTACAGTACAGTACACTACAGAACAGTACAGTACAGTACAGTACACTACAGAACAGTACAGTACAGTACAGTACAGTACAGAACAGTACAGTACAGTACACTACAGTACAGTACAGTACACTACAGTACAGTACAGAACAGTACACTACAGTACACTACACTACAGTACAGTACACTACAGAACAGTACAGTACACTACAGTACAGTACACTACAGTACAGTGCAGTACAGTACAGTACAATAGAGTGCAGAACAGTACAGTACATTACAGCACAGTACACTACAGTACAGTACACTACTGTACCTGTACACTACAGTACAGTACATTACAGTACAGTACACTACACTATAGTGCAGTACAATACAGTGCAGTACAGTACACTAAAGTACAGTACACTATGTGCACATGAATTCCAGCATTACGTAATCACACATCAGAGGCAATTTTAGAGGAGGAAATTAAAATTTCTGATTACTATCCATTTTTGTCCCTTGCAGTACATACTTTCCTGAAAGAATTTATTCTAGTCTTAGCAAAGCCTGTTTTGGCTTGATAATATCTCAAAAAGTCCACTGAAATTATCAAGGTAAATGATCTGTTACGTAATCACACAACTTTTAACACTTGTTTTAGGGGAAAATGTACACCTTAAAAACCTGTGATTCTTGATAGTCAGCAATTTTCAGCAGGAATTGCATTTCAAAGTATAATTTATATGCAGATATGACAGAACAGGGTTTGGTAATTAAAAAAGCATTTAAAACAAAAAGTTTTGAGGACTTTCAAAATTTCACTATTGGGGTTACTTTTACATGGAATTCATGTACAGTACAGTACACTACAGTACACTACAGTACACTATAGAACAGTACTTAACAGTACTTAACAGTACAGTACACTACAGAACAGTACAGTACAGAACATTACAGTACACTACAGCACAGTACACTACAGCACAGTACACTACAGCACAGTACACTACAGTACAGTACAATACAGTGCAGTACAATACAGTGCAGTACATTACAGTATAATACAGTACAGTACATTACACTACAGTACAGTACACTACAGTGCAGTGCAGTACAGAACAGTACAATACAGTGCAGTACAGTACACTACAGTACAGTACATTACATTGCAGAACAGTACAGCACAGCAGTACAATACAGTATAGCACAGCGCAGTACAGTACAGCACAGCACAGTACAGTACACTACAGAACAGTGCAGTAAAGAACAGTACAATGCAGTACAGTACACTACAGTACAGTACATTACAGTACAGCACAGTACAGTACAGCACAGCACAGTACATCACAGCACAGTACTGTGCTGTACTGTATATAGTACAATACAGTATAGTACTGCACAGCACACTGCAGTACAGTACAGTGCAGTACAGAACAGTACAGTACAGTACAGTACAGTACAGTACAGTATAGTTCAGTATAATACCCAAGACCAATCCCAGAGCCTCCAGCAATACAAGGTGACCGCTACACATGACCCATGCGGCGGTCGACAAAGTTATGAATAAAGCTCAGGATTTTGAGACGTAGGTTAGGATAAATGATGAGCAGGACAGGAGGATGTGTACCAGATCCAGGATCCAGGCAAAGGCAGAGTGTAGAGGGGCTGAAAGAGAGTTCCAGAGGCAGATTGCTAGTGAGGTCAAGTCAAACCCAGTGGCTTTTTACCGCTATGCAAAGTCGAAATTAAAAATGCAAGTAGGCATATTGGACCTGAGGCTTGAAGTTGGCAGTTATGCAGATTCTGACCAGGATACGGCAGAGGCATTGAACAGCTTCTTTTCATCAGTGTTCACCAGAGAGGATGTGAAAAATCTTCCTGCTTTTGAGAAAAGACGTTATGTCATATTGTGTTTTCGTATGAAGTTATAAGGTTTTAACTGTCAAAGCGAAAGATTCACAAGCGTCCCGGGCCAGATATGATGCACCCCAGAGTCTCAAGAGAACTGTGTAACAAACTTGCCGAGCCCCTGAAGATCCTGTTTTGTAAATGCCTGGATGAACAAAAGGTCCCCAGTGATTGGAAGATGGCTTATGCGAGTCCTATCTTCAAGAAGGGCGATCGTCACTCCACGAACAACTGTAGACCGGTGAGCCTGACCAGCATAATATGTAAAGTACTTGAGAGTATTATCAGAGATGCAGCGATGGAACTTCTACTATGAAACAACTACTGTATACTTTACTATACTAAGTGGTGATAAATACACTACTATAGTATTTATTAAGTGGTGATAAATACACTACTATAGTATTTAGTAAGTGGTGATAAATACACTACTATAGTATTTATTAAGTGATGATAAATACACTACTATAGTATTTATTAAGTGATGATAATCTATACCCAAGACCAAACCAGTGCTTCTAGGGATACGAGGGGATCCCTACACATGAACCATGCAGCGGTCGACAAAGTTATGAAGAAAACCCAGAAATCCATGACGTGGGTTGGGTCAAATGATGAGCAAGACAGGAGGATGTATGCAAGAGCCAGAAACCAAGCAAAGATAGAGTCTAGAAGGGCTGAAATGGAGTTCCAAAGGCTGGTTGCACTCGAGGTCAAGTCAAACCCAAAGGCGTTTTACCGCTATGCAAAGTCGAAATTAAAAACGCGAGTAGGAGTATCAGACCTGAGGCCTGAAGATGGTAATTACGCAGATTCTGACCAGGATAAAGCTGAGGCATTGAACAGCTTCTTTTCCTCGTGTTCACAAGAGAGGATGCAACTAACATTCCTGCGTTTGAGGACAGACGGTTCGACACAGCACTGACCCACATTGTGTTCACAGAAGAGGGTATTAGAAATATACTGTCAAAGCTAAAGGTCCATAAGAGTCCCGACCCTGACATGGTGCATCCTAGAGTACTAAGAGAGTTGAACAACGAGCTTGCCGAGCCCCTGAAGATCCTGTTCTGTAAATGCCTGGATGAACAAAAGGTCCCCAGTGATTGGAAGATGGCTTATGTGAGTCCTATCTTCAAGAAGGGCGATCGTTACTCCACGAACAACTGTAGACCGGTGAGCCTGACCAGCATAATATGTAAAGTACTTGAGAGTATTATTAGAGATGCAGCGATGGAACTTCTACTATGAAACAACCTTGTAAAGGATTGCCAACACGGTTTTATGCTGGGGGCTTCTGCTTAACACAATTGCTCAAGGTATTGGATATTTGGACCCATATTCTGGAATGGGGTGGTAATATCGACAATATTTACCTTTATTTTACCAAGGCCTTTCACAGTGTACCCCACAAAAGGCTGAAAATCAAACTGGGAGGGTACGGCATTGTAGTTGGAGCGTCTTTCTCCGAGGGTGAGGCAACCCTCCAGTCCTTCACCTTGGTCAACCCGCCAGGTTGACTCTCCCGTATTCTTTAAGTCTTAACATTAATTGCTAACACACATATTAAGGTCCATAGACTATATTTTTACACAAGTGTTTACATAACATAAATTCTTACACTATATAAGTTGGTTTGAACATTCCTAAATTAGATGAAAGTAGTACATCAGGTCAAGGTATTTGTTAAAGGTTGTTAGATCTTCACTCGAATTATGATTAATTCTGCATTTATCCCTCAACTATGAATGATTGTACCAAAGGCAAAATAAAATAAGTATAAAAACAAAAATGTATTAACAATATTAAAGTAAGAATGGTGGCAGCATATTAAGGAGACCATACAGAATATGAATCATGGCTGGTAGAGGTGGGGCCTGGTGTCACATGGCGACTCGGGCCAACTGGACTTCATGTACACAGGGTTACACTGGAGGCTGCCCCCATCATCGAGGGTGTGAGCATATGTTGAAAAGTTGGTGTAGTGGGCCAGTGGCACACACAAATACTAGCGAGGTAACACGCTACACCAGCTAGCTAGGGCTGGCCACACAGGTCACCACACTGCAGCAACTCCACCACTCCACACATATAAAGCTGAAGGATTGAACATGTCCTTAGTTTCATACTAACTAAACTATTTACTTGTAACACCAGTTAAGTATACCTCTTCTTTACTAAACACACTCCAGTACAGTATATACATATATATTATTATTACACTTACTCACAGAGTGGACAGGTAACAGCGGCGAGGCAGGTCTCAGCTAAGTGACTCGGCCTGTCTTGCCGGCCTCTCACAACAGCACGTGTAAAATGAATCCCTAGTTTTGAACTCGAGTAAGAAGTGAAACAAGACAAGGTAATTCATTCACACATGACAGTACAGCACAGTGCAGTACAGTGCAGCACAGTGCAGCCTCAACACAAATTCACTTCCCACATGTACCGATGTTCTTAATTTGTCTTATTTTATAGTTTTATGTTTTATTTTCTTTATTTATAAGACACATTAGAGTATTAGAATATTTCATTACAAGTAAGAATAAACGTCACAGCTGGGCAGGTGAGTCAGCGTGGTAGTTATAGCCTTGGTTATACCTGCCTCCACACACGTTCACACACATGATCTTCTTTTGTCTTATTTTATTGTTTTATATTGTATTTTATTTATTTTTAATCTCATCATTTATATAGAGTGGAGTAAGTGTTAAAGAAGTGTGTCTTTCTGAGACAATTTGTGAGGTCAGCCTGTAGCACTGTAGGATTTATTGGGGGACCCTAAGAGTGTGGATAACCTCACCGGAAGATATCTTTATCCGTCACCTCTCATAGGTGCCGGATAACTGGGGTTCTACCGTATAAAGATAACTAATTTATGTTATTTTATCCATGTTCTACAGGTGGAGACACTTGTAGAGAAGATTCAAGAACTTGGAACTGGTATGGGAGTAGTAATATCTGTTGTGTATCATAACAGCGAGGAGGACTTGTTGAAGGCGTTCAGGCAAGTATCATCAGGTGGCTGTTGGCAGTGTTTCTCTACTCTTTTTCTCATAACTTTTGTGTTTCTTGAGAGGTGATGTTCTTCCTGCTATCATACCTCTCTCAACCAAGTGTCGCCCAACGAAATTTACTTTACCGAACAGAAAAAATATTCATATTATAAATACAGTAAGGTCTCATATTTCGCGCGATTTCATTTCCCGAGCACTACCTAACGTAACCAAGTCTTAAATTTGGCGTAAAATATCATGAATTTCGTGAGATCCAGCAAGCTGAATGCTGGCCACTGTCTTGAATGACATCACAGCCCTCATACCAGTTACAGTCATTTCTGCTACAACGCGTGTTTTGTCAATGCGAATTGGTTGCAACACGATTGATGAATAGGGGAATGCTGTTTGTAAAACATGAACTTTTGCTTACGATTGTTGGCTATAACGCGATTCCATCCTCAACGTTTTGAGCGCAGCGCAGGGTTATGCAATGTTTACAGTTCACTTTCGACATCACATGTTCAATTGATTCATGTCTTTTGTTTGTGAAGGACTTTTTGTGAGGTCCTCTGTAAATTTCGTTTTTTTTTTCTTCAAATTTAGCTGTTACCCATAAATACTGTATGAAAAGAATAAGTAAAAAGAATGTTTCGCAGTGAGGACTAATAACGGTTTACACCAGCGCTCTCTGTTTACATCACGTGATCAGTTGAATTGCGCGGTTTCTGTCAATTACTCCGTGATTTTCGCTATTGTCTCCAATTTTGTTGTGTTAGTGATGAATACGGAAAGACAAGGAGGCGTCTTTAAGAGCTTGGGGGATTTCCTCCTTTTCCCATATACTCTCCAGGAGAGAGTGGAGACGGCTGGCAAGCAGAGGTCCTCCTGCTTTATACACCTCGGCTGGGATTCCATTAGGCCCTGAGGCTTTATTTTTCATTTGTTTGATGGCAGTAGCTACCTCATCCAGGGACAGTACAGTACAGTACAGTATAGTAGAGTACAGTACAGGACAGTACAGGCTACAGAGGTCCCTCCATTAACGAGTACAATAGGTTCCGCAGGGTCAGTCGTTAACTGAAAATTTTGTTAACTGAATCTATTATTTCAATGGGATATTGGGTAATTGGTTCCAACTCACAGAAAAAGTACATACAAAGTACTGTATACTGGTAATAGAATTAACAAAACATTAAATATAAACTAAATACAGTACTGTACTGTATAGTATACTGTACAATAATAAATAAAAAACAATAAAATACTGTATTTTAACTTACTTTGAGGTGTGTATGTAGAAGGTTCCTGGTTGATGATGATGATGAGAATTGGAAGTGGAGGTGGAGGAGAAGGGAGAAGAGAAGGAAGTGGAGGTGGAGGAGGAGGAAGTGAGGGTGGAGGAGAAGAGAAGCATTTTAATGCTTCTTGGAAGATGAGTCACCTTCCCTAATAGTGTCAGGAACCTCTGGAGGGACAAATTATCTAACATGTCCTCCTCGAGAGGAACACTGATACTTTCACCAATATAATTTTAAGTTCACTACTTGTAATTATACAGTAAAAGCCCAAAAATCCGGATGCCAGGAATCCGGACCACCCGAGAATCCGGACTTTTTGAAAACTCAAACTTTTTAAATTTAGTGGTCTTTTGTGGGTTACGTGAATGAATGGAGTTGCTTTAAAAAATTAATTTACATAATTCTAATAATATAAGTAATTGTAAATTACAGGTAGCTAATTTTGTTAGTTTGTAATTAGCTTGAACTGAAATGTAAAATTTGAGGCACTATAAATCTTTTGTGTGTATGTGTGCATGAGTGAATGCCACAGCTGCACAGAGACAACAAGCGACCACACGATCGCCACTTTAAAACAAGCAATCAGACTGTGACAACGTATGTAATTTTGAGTCCTACTCTTTCCATGTACAGAGTACAAGCCCATAATAATGGCCCCTACAGTAGAAAACTTTAATGTGTGAAGAGAAAGAAGAACACATTGAAATTGAGTGACAAACTTGAAATAATTAAGAAACTAGAACGTGGTGTGAGCAATGCTGTTCTAATGGAAACATACAACATTGGAAAGTCTACAATTTATGATATAAAAAAGGCAAAGAATAAAATTCTAGAATTCACAACTTCTTCTGAGCCTTACATTAAAATTGCTGAAAGAAAAAGTTTACATTGGCCCAAATTAGAAAATCTTGATAAAATGTTGCACGAATGGATTTGTTAAAACGATCAGAAGGTATGGCAATTTCTGGGCCGATACTTATTGCCAAAGCAAAGTCTTTTAAGTAGCAAATGAACATCGAATCAGAGTGCGCATTTAGTGATGGATGGCTTAGGAATTTCAAGACTCGTCATGGTATTAGACAGTTTGTTTACATTTTTGTCTAGTGTTGGCTTTGTTTCTTTAAAACTGCTCGTTTTGATAAATGAAGCATGCTTTATTTGATAATGAATAAACTATCAAAATGTACCTGTTCATCTCTTCCTTATTCCTCCTTAAATTTTAATTTTAAAAGTACTGCCTGAGAATCCGGAAAATCCGAAAATCCGGACCTACCCAATCCCCAAGCAGTCTGGATTTTTGGACTTCTACTGTAGATTATTTTATTTAAATCAACACTGCACTGAATATTATCAATAGGTTAACTAAATTTCAGAATGACTAATAATTTTAATGTAAAAATGCAAAAATATTCAAGACACCAACTTTCTCGATGTTTCCTCCACTGGCCACAAAAGTAAACATTGAACCAATTATTGGTGGACGAGTCGATCAGCTGATGCGCGCACCAAAACGTGTTTCACGTAAGGCTGCCGTTAATAGAAGTTGTATTCGTTAATAGAACTGAAAGTCCTTACGGGAGTTAACTCATTAACAGAAATCTCGTTAATTGAACCGCTCGTCACTGGAGGGACCACTGTATTGTGTACTGTCACTGAAAGTAAAGTAAGATGTCGTTGCTGCGGGTGTTAGAGAATAACACTACGTTACTTTTGAGGAGAAAATTAATATAATCTTCTTCAAGATACCGTGAGAGCTGCTCTTCCTCCTGCCAGTCATTGTCTCTCTCATCTCTAACTCCTCACATACCGTGAGAGCTGCTCTTCCTCCTGCCAGTCATTGTCCCTCTCATCTCTAACTCCTCACATACCGTGAGAGCTGCTCTTCCTCCTGCCAGTCATTGTCCCTCTCATCTCTAACTCCTCACATACCGTGAGAGCTGCTCTTCCTCCTGCCAGTCATTGTCCCTCTCATCTCTAACTCCTCACATACCGTGAGAGCTGCTCTTCCTCCTGCCAGTCATTGTCCCTCTCATCTCTAACTCCTCACATACTGTGAGAGCTGCTCTTCCTCCTGCCAGTCATTGCCCCTCTCATCTCTGACTCCTCACATCCAGTAAGTGGATACAGTAATTTAAGGTAAAGGCCAAGATATTATCACAATAATCTTACTGTACAGCTGAGAGGATTCCTTCAGGAGCCAGGTGTTGTTGGCAGGTCATCAGATATAATTAGGTTGAGGGAGTCACACTGCTTCTCTGCCTTAGTTACCATAAGTTTGATGTTATTAGTTGCCTTTATGTTCCTAGGGGTTATTTTGGGGTAAATTTTCTGCACTGATTTTCTAAAAAAAAAAAAAAAACACCATTGAACATTACGTTT
Source organism: Homarus gammarus (assembly GCA_958450375.1). Taxonomy (NCBI): domain Eukaryota; kingdom Metazoa; phylum Arthropoda; class Malacostraca; order Decapoda; family Nephropidae; genus Homarus; species Homarus gammarus. The sequence goes on from CAUDMG010002857.1 coordinate 889,455, forward strand.
TGAATCTACTTTTTGAGCATTTTTTTTTTCTTCTGAAATGGATGTAAACAACGGCAAATTTTGAGGTTTATTGGACTTCACAGAAAGGAATAAAAAAAAAAAGATAAATATGTTGATAAGTTTCATTTTTTAGGGAAGCAATACACATTCTAATGTATTTAAAGTTTAATATCAAATGGAGACACTAATGATCACCCAGTTAAAGCTTCCCGGCCTCACCAGCTGGCAGGACTGGCGTGGTTGACCGCATGCTTCACTCTTATTTACACAGGTCACGCATGATTCACGACCTTACTGCTCCACCAGTCACCCACCATTACTCTCAACAACTACTTCCTGAGCTGTAGTTGTTGACGCTCAAGGTCAGCTGTTCCTTGTTAACCCCTTGACTCCTGTAGGGTTAAACAGTTACCATCAGAGAGTTAAGTCATCATCATTATAAGGGTTAAAACATCCTCACAAGAATTAAACCATTATATTCAAGAGAGTTAAACCATCAAACCTCAAAGGGTTAAATCATTGTCTTCAAAGGGTTAGACCAGCTTCCTCAAAAAGGGTTAAACCATCACCCTCAAAAGGTTAAATCATTGCCCTCAAAAAGGTTTAAATCAGCATCATCAAAGGGTTAAATCACCATCGAAGGGTTAAACCATTGCCATCGAAGGGTTAAGTTATCATCATCCTAAGGGTTAAAATATCCTTAAAGTGAGTTAAACCATTGTGCTCAAAGGGGTTAAACCATTGTGCTCAAAGGGGTTAAACCATTGTGCTCAAAGGGGTTAAACCATTGTGTTGAAGTGAGAAAACATAGTGTGTTAAGTAATAATAGTTGATATTTAGTCAGTTTGATCAAGGACGAGGCGACAAAGCCACACGAGATTAGTTTCCAGTAGAGTCCTTAAGCCAGCAGCATCTGGTGGTCGTAAGTCACTAACCAAACCCAACGTTACTTAACTTTACTGATCGCACAAGAAGCAGTGTTCCTATGTGGTAATACTGAAATACAGTATAGTCTGGTTTTATGCGGTCAATTAAACCCGTGGAGGTCCTCGTATAAAGCGAAACGTGGAAAAAAATAACAGAACGTATGGGATTAATTGAAATAGAGACTGGGCCGACCGCCAGACTACCCTTGTTTGGCTATCTCTGACACAATACTGTACATTGTAGTAAAAATAACATCTTAATTTTATGATGGTATGCACAAACAATTAATATATAAGAGAAATATCAATAATATTAGGTTTTTTTAACACTTATGTTAGTAGAAGAGATGGCTGGGCAGATGGCAGATTATTGGCCCTCCCCTGTATCTCTGTCCACCACCTCGTCAAACCCCTCGAAGTCCACATCCTCACTATCACTGACTTGGGCTGGCTGTGGTGGGTGGCGGGTGAAGAACTCGGTGATGTTTTGTTGACGGCTAGCATTGATGTGGTCGTGATACATCTGAACATAAGGCTCCTGGCATTTCAACAGATGGTTATTCGACACTTCATAGCGATGATTGACTGGGTCTTTGGCAAGGATGAGCTTCATTTTCTCAGCTAACTCGATGACCTCCTTCACATCAGCAGGTGTTAGTTTCTGCTCTTGTTGTTCTGTACCACCTGGCTGGTCACTGACGTCATCATCTTCCAACATCTCGTCGGCAGTTACCTCAGGCTGCCTGATTACCTCCAGGATGTCCTCGTTGGTGGTCTCGGAGAAGCTTGCAGCTCTAACACTTTGTGCAGCCTCTCTTGCATTCTCCAATGCCACAGCAACAGACTGAGCCTTGCCAGCCACCGCTTGCCTCTGCCTCCCACCTGGGATACCCTCCAACACATGCCGTCACGCGTGCCGAATCGTTGCCACAGACAGCTGCCCCCACCAAGAAATCAACAGCCTTCTTCATGTTCAACAGCTTCCAGAACTGCTTGACCCGCACTTCGTGGTCCGCCAAATCTTGTTCGTGATCCTCGTCCTCTCTCTCGCTATCGGTGCCACTCTCTAGGTTCTGCAATTCATCCTTGGTGTTTGGTGAAGTCGTTCAGGAACCGAAACTTCTTGGCGGAGAAAGCAGCCTTCACGTTGCAAATCAACTCCTGATCCATGGGCTGGATTAACGACGTAGCGTTAGCGGGAAGGAAGACCACTTTTACGTTGGGGTGACGATCCAGCAAAAGGGGCGAGTGTCCTGGTGCGTTGTCGAGGAGCAACAAAATGTTGAATGGCATATTATTTTCCTCGCAGAATTTCTTGATATCCAAGCCTTCCCTGAGGTTAGCCAGTGGACATTTAACTTGCTCATGTCCATATTCTTGTAGGCATGCGGCTTGCGGGCTTTGTGGATCACAGACAACTTCAGCTTTGCAGTGCCTGAGGCATTGGTGGTGAACAGTACTATGGTGATGCGCTCCTTCTGCATTTTGCTCCTCCGACACTTGCTCGCAGACTTGACTACGAAGGTCTTGGATGGCAATTTCATCCAGTTCAACCCTGATTCATCCATATTGAACACTTGGTCGCTGGTGTACTGTCCTTCCTCCATAATTTTCCGTAAAAAGGGGGAAAATTCATGGCGGCAGCCCGGTCGGCACTTGCTCCTTCTCCGACTATCTCAATATTTGTGATCTTGTTGCGTTGTTTAAAACCTTGCAGCCACCCAGGGGAAGCACTGAAGGGCTTGGGCTCTGCAACCCCCATTTTTCTTGCTATGCTGCATAGAGTTCTCGGGCAGTGCCTGAGTGTCGACCACCATGTTCCTTCTTGACTGACGAATAATGTAGCTTACCAACAAACTCTCGGTCTTCAGCAGCACCTTATTGTGGCAATATTTCACCAGCGAGAAACCTACAGACTTGGTAATGTTCATGTGTTCGTTGATCTTGCCGGCATCATTCTTGATTGTGCGGATTGTCGATTCATTCACTCCATATTGTCTAGCCAGATCCACCTGCCTCGTGCCTTTTTCTATCTCCTGGACGATCTTGTACTTTACCTCATAGCTTAAGGCGCGTCACACCTTCTTGGGCTTCAGGCGGCTTGGACCAGGTAGTTTAGGGTTCCTGGGCACGAGTGAATATACACGGGGACAGTGAGACTGACGTGGCGGTGGTGGAGAGCGTGGGTGGCAGGGGTTGCAAGGTTAAATAGACCAACCACAGTGCGCAGCGGAGGGGATGCGTGGGTGATAAGGATACGTGGCCCAATCACAGTCCGCGATGACATTGGCACAAGTCTGACGTCAGTGCCCAGCACCTTGCCCCGCCACTTGCAGTGTATATGATGGCATTTACGGCGTAAATAATAATTTTCGCTTCTGAACAGGTGCTGCGTAAAATCATAAATGGCCGTCCGCGTACAAAATATCTGCGTAAACCCAGACTATACTGTACATAAAAGAATAAAAATGTCTAGTTGTTTCACAGTACAGTGAGTTCTGCTATAACGCGTGTTTTGACAACGTTAATTTGCTCTAACGCGATTTATGAATAGAGGAATGATATTTGTATAACGCGAACGCTTGTTTGCTGTAACGCGATTTTTGCTTACTATTTCTCCAATTTTGTGGTATTAACTGTGAATATGGTAAAGAAGAATATCTCCAAGAAGCGTTCTGGTGATCGCATTCCCAGTGATGATCGCAAAAGAAAGGATATAACACTTGAAGAGAAGCTCGATGTTATCTTCCTCAAAATCACCCTTCTCCCCCATCAAGTTATATTCATATTTTTTCAAGGTAAAGTGTTACATTTACTGTATGATTTCATTATTAGATATGAATGTAACAATTATTTAGACTGTGCTATCCTTTGTGTTAGGCTAACTACTAAATTTTTTTCGATTTCGAGTAATCTGCACCTAACCCTATTTTCTCCATAAGCCCTGTTATTTCTATTGCGCGAATTTCTATAACAGGATGTTTTACAAGAACACAACTATCACGTTATAACAGAACTGACTGTACTGTAATTGTTGGCCCACTGTATATATATTAACTTGATCTTTATTAATATGAAAATGTTTTCTTTCAAGGGCGAAGTCTCCTATAATATCAAGAGCAGTGGTGTTCCCTCATCATCCTGTCATGAATAAAACCTACCTCTTGAGGTTCAACCCCCTCAGTATCCTCACTGGTGGTCTCCCGCTCTCCTCGAACCTGTGAGTACTGTGTTGCACCACCACCTGTTAATACTGTTCTCTTGTGCTGACATCCTGTAGTTGAGAAGATGTGTGCTGACATCCTGTAGTTGAGAAGATGTTGTGTGCTGACATCCTGTAGTTGAGAAGATGTTGTGTGCTGACATCCTGTAGTTGAGAAGATGTTGTGTGCTGACATCCTGTAGTTGAGAAGATATTGTGTGCTGACATCCTGTAGTTGAGAAGATGTTGTGTGCTGACATCCTGTAGTTCAGAAGATGTTGTGTGCTGACATCTTGTAGTTCAGAAGATGTTGTGTGCTGACATCTTGTAGTTCAGAAGATGTTGTGTGCTGACATCCTGTAGTTGAGAAGATGTGTGCTGACATCCTGTAGTTGAGAAGATGTGTGCTGACATCCTGTAGTTGAGAAGATGTTGTGTGCTGACATCCTGTAGTTGAGAAGATGTGTGCTGACATCCTGTAGTTGAGAAGATGTGTGCTGACATCCTGTAGTTGAGAAGATGTTGTGTGCTGACATCCTGTAGTTGAGAAGATGTGTGCTGACATCCTGTAGTTGAGAAGATGTGTGCTGACATCCTGTAGTTGAGAAGATGTTGTGTGCTGACATCCTGTAGTTGAGAAGATGTGTGCTGACATCCTGTAGTTCAGAAGATGTGTGCTGACATCCTGTAGTTGAGAAGATGTTGTGTGCTGACATCCTGTAGTTGAGAAGATGTTGTGTGCTGACATCTTGTAGTTCAGAAGATGTGTGCTGACATCCTGTAGTTGAGAAGATGTTGTGTGCTGACATCCTGTAGTTGAGAAGATGTTGTGTGCTGACATCCTGTAGTTGAGAAGATGTTGTGTGCTGACATCCTGTAGTTCAGAAGATGTGTGCTGACATCCTGTAGTTGAGTGGATGTTGTGTGCTGACATCTTGGAGTTCAGAAGATGTTGTGTGCTGACATCTTGTAGTTCAGAAGATGTTGTGTGCTGACATCCTGTAGTTCAGAAGATGTTGTGTGCTGACATCCTGTAGTTGAGTGGATGTTGTGTGCTGACATCCTGTAGTTCAGAAGATGTTGTGTGCTGACATCTTGTAGTTCAGAAGATGTTGTGTGCTGACATCTTGGAGTTCAGAAGATGTTGTGTGCTGACATCCTGTAGTTGAGTGGATGTTGTGTCTCACCAACTGGGAGTCCATTGTGTCACCATTGGTCCCCCTCTACTGAACAATATACTAATGCATCTTACAATAGTGTCTTTCTCCCATCTGTAGTCGTTGATGGATTGATGTTTTTCTGGATCATAGGGAGAGAAATATTGTACTATAATTGCCTGTTGATAATTTACACTGAGCTCTTGAAGTTCTCCAATTATGACTCGTAATTCCTCCCCAACAGATGGAGCAGTGGACCAAACTGTCGTAGCCTGCATAATGAGGACACTGGCCTACAACTCTCTGGTTGTCCACCAAATCATTACTTCTTCTCAGGATTTTCAGTACTTCAGACTCTCATTGACACTGCCATCATTAGTGTGAGTTCTCGACACCTTTGGCCTGTCCTTGGGTCATATAACACATAGCTTGGCCTTCACCTTTCATCTGAAGAATCCTGCTTCAATACATTTCACATCACAATATATTAAACTCATCTGCTCCAGACCCATGTTGTACAGTTTTACAAGACTTAAACCTTACTACAGTGCACAACTATTAACTGTTATTCTCTCCCAAAATCGTCTTTATTTTATATATTATTGGGAACCTTTACCTGCTACACTCCAGGGGTCAGATAATGTCTTGAATGGGTTCATTATTTACATTAGGAAACTTGGGTGAAAACATTTGGTTGAGGAGAAAGAATTGGTTGGTGGTATAATTGGTTGGTGGTATATTGGTAGTATAATATCCTGTACTGTATTGTATTGTACCTCGCTACCTACACTCATGAACTTTATATGTCGAGTATGTATTGTTTTTAATGATGGGACACTTGAAGGTTTTAAGGGATGGGTAAAACAGTGTAGAGTATAAGTATGTTTATTAAGAAGTAGGTAAAATTAGAAAAAATCTCATGAACAGACCGACAGTCTCTCACTGAATACTGTACAGTAGTCTAATGAGATACAGTATTCCATAGACCTAACGAGAGGTACTAAGTGTTCAAGGCAAAACGCTGCATATGTAAACAGGCTGGGGGTTGAGGAGAGGGGTTGATTGGGCGTTGCCTCGTTTGCCATCTCACACAATCATTTCTCACGAGATAAGAGCCATTTATGTTGCTTCAAAGCACCAAAAGACCGGCTGACATTTCTCCTGGGCACCAGTGTGTTGGAGGATTTTAAGCTCACGCCTGTGCTTGTGTACCCTTGTGAGACTCCACGAACAATTGAGTGCGTGTCAAAAAAGCACCTGCCTGTTGTTTGGCTGGCAAACAAGAAGGCCTGGTTAGTGAGGCAATTGTTTCAGCAGTAATTTGCTTTCTATTTTTGCCTTGCTGTAAAGCATTACTGTGGGGAGACAATTCTAGTACCCAGAGCTGTGCTGGTGATGGATAATGCTCTTGACCACCTGCAGCACCTAGACAGTTTAAGGACAGTCCTGCCTGTGTAGATTGTGTTCTTGCCAAAAAACACAAGTTCCCTTATCCAGCCAATGGTCCAAGGAGTCATTGCCACTTTTAAGACGTATTACCTCCACCGCATTTTCAGGCAGCTGTTCCTCCCAACAGATGGTCTCGACCAACAGCCATGCACCGAATTTTGGAAAAAAATGATGGCTATTGAAAACATTAGCAGAACATAGGAAGAAGTGTATGAATAGTGTGTGCGGCCAAGTGTCTGTCATGACTAACGAGGCTTCAGTGTGGAGGACGACATCACCAGGGATGTTGTCCAGCAAGTTAGTCAAGCTGGATTTAATGAAGTGAATGTCGATGATGTGGAGGAGCTGCTGACATTACACAGGAGGAGCAGCTTAACAGATGAGGAGCTGGACCAACACCGAGCTAGTGAAGGGGCAGAAGGTGCACAAGATACTGAACCAGAAAAATTGCTCAGTAAAAATATTTTAACTGATGCCTACCCGATGTTGTGTGATGCCCTTATTACTGTAAATGGCCCAAATATAGAGTAAAGTACAGGAGTGAAGAGGAACATTTTAAATGAATTTGTCTCCATAGAGGAGATGCTGTGTGAGAAGAAACTGAAAGCAAGACAGTTAACCCTTGATTCCTTCTCTGTAATGAAGGAAGATGGGCCACAACCTGGCCCATCTTCTCAGGGGTAGCTGCTGTCTCTTGTGTCTCACTGCTGCCAAGAGAGTGTGTGTGTGAGTGTGTGTAATAATAATAATAATAATAATAATAATAATAATAATAATAATAATAATTAACAGTTGATTGAAAGAGCATGGCAGGCAGAAGGATCTTCAATTCGGTTAACGAACAAAACTTCGATTAACGAAATCCTCACAACAAACACGTTTTGTTGTGTGCATCAGCTGGTCGGCTAGTCCGCCAATATACAGTACAGTAATCTGTTCTATGTTTAAATTCATTTCCAGCGGAGTAAATATCAAGAAAGTTGGTCTCTTGAAAATTTCTGCATTTTTTATATTAAAATTATTAGTCATTCTGAAATTTAGTTAACATATTGATAATATACAGAGCAGAAATTATTATGAAACATGAAGAAGGCATAAGAACCAATGCACTCTGTAAAGAATATGGCGTGTCATCATCGACTGCCTCTACAATCAGCTGTTTGATATGTAAACAAAGCTGCCGGTAATACGACATACACACCTCAAAGTAAGTTAAAATACAGTATTTTATTGTTTTTTATTTATTATTGTACAGTATACTATACAGTACAGTACTGTATTTAGTTTATATTTAATGTTTTGTTAATTCTATTACCAGTATACAGTACTTTGTATGTACTTTTTCTGTGAGTTGGAACCAATTACCCAATATCCCATTGAAATAATAGATTCAGTTAACAAAATTTTCGGCTAACGAATGACTCTGTGGAACGAATTGTGTTCGTTAACCAAGGGACCACTGTACAAGTAACATGCACTCCTCACCATTGCATTATGCGCGAGGTGGCCGACGGGAAGTGATCTTTGCTGAAGTGTCTCACACCCCTCCACGCCAGCCAGCTGGGGCTGAGGCATTGTAAGTCTGGCAGCGAAGGGAGACTCAAGGATAAGCCAGCCATCAATCAACACGTTCACCAGTTGCCAGCGTAAATTTTGTGAAGGAAGATTTATGAGTTTTACCCCCCGACATTGCCCATATTTATTGCCACAACGCCCGTTGTTTCTTTGCCTTTTTTACCACAATGGGCAAGAGGAAAGATATAACAGAAAAGCAGATAGCATCAATTATTAGTCTGCATAAGGGCAAGAAACCTGTAGAGGAAATATCAAGAATTGTTGGTGTGAGTGAACGATCAGTTCAGATGTGAATTATACAATTTTGAGATGACAGCGGGTTGACAACACCAGTGCACAGCGGACGGCCAGGGAAGGCTCGAAAAACTTCTCAACGCACGTTAACTGTTCTTAAGAGGCAACTTGATTCTAATCCACGTCTGTCAGCAAGGGAATTGAAAGAAAAAACCCTGTACTTCTTGGTGATGTTTCTGTAAGGACCATTCACCTCCCCATCCATGACGACCTGCAGTTTCGCAGCCACCGCACACGCAAGAAGCCACTCCTCACCCTTGTCCAGAGGCAGCATAGGGTCGCTTTTGCCAAGGCTAACCCTCGGTGGGATACGACCAAGTGGCAGAGCCTGCCGTGGAGTGATGAGGCAACGTTTTCTTTTACCGTAAGTCGTACCTCTAATGTGTATGGGCGACCCGGGAGTGATTCGCTTGACCCCAAGTTCACTTTTAGCACAGTTAAGCATCCCGAGTCACTGATGGTGTGGGGTCGCTTCTCGTACTTTGGAACAGGTGATCTTGTTGTGCTACTGGGAGCTGCTTTGTGATTATATTTATTTGCCCGGGTCTTTTGAAGAATGCTGCGCTCATGTGTTTATGGTGCCTCAAGTCACACAGCAAAATATGTAATACAATGGCTTGTTGACAGTCATGTAGGCTTCATAAGTGATTGGCCAAGCAATTTTCCTGACCTTAACCCGACAGAAAAAAGTGGAGCATTATCAAGCTTCGTCTCTAAGGGTAATAAGTGGAGCATTATCAAGCTTCGTCTCTAAGGGTAATAAGTGGAGCATTATCAAGCTTCATCTCTAAGGGTAATAAGTGGAGCATTATCAAGCTTCGTCTCTAAGGGTAACAAGTGGAGCATTATCAAGCTTCATCTCTAAGGGTAATAAGTGGAGCATTATCAAGCTTCATCTCTAAGGGTAATAAGTGGAGCATTATCAAGCTTCGTCTCTAAGGGTAATAAGTGGAGAATTATCAAGCTTCATCTCTAAGGGTAATAAGTGGAGCATTCAAGCTTCATCTCTAAGGGTAACAAGTGGAGCATTATCAAGCTTCATCTCTAAGGGTGATAAGTGGAGCATTATCAAGCTTCGTCTCTAAGGGTAACAAGTGGAGCATTATCAAGCTTCATCTCTAAGGGTAATAAGTGGAGCATTATCAAGCTTCGTCTCTAAGGGTAATAAGTGGATCATTATCAAGCTTCGTCTCTAAGGGTAACAAGTGGAGCATTATCAAGCTTCATCTCTAAGGGTAATAAGTGGAGCATTATCAAGCTTCGTCTCTAAGGGTAGCAAGTGGAGCATTATCAAGCTTCATCTCTAAGGGTAATAAGTGGAGCATTATCAAGCTTCGTCTCTAAGGGTAATAAGTGGAGCATTATCAAGCTTCATCTCTAAGGGTAATAAGTGGAGCATTATCAAGCTTCGTCTCTAAGGGTAATAAGTGGAGCATTATCAAGCTTCATCTCTAAGGGTAATAAGTGGAGCATTATCAAGCTTCATCTCTAAGGGTAATAAGTGGAGCATTATCAAGCTTCGTCTCTAAGGGTAATAAGTGGAGCATTATCAAGCTTCATCTCTAAGGGTAATAAGTGGAGCATTATCAAGCTTCGTCTCTAAGGGTAACAAGTGGAGCATTATCAAGCTTCATCTCTAAGTGTAATAAGTGGAGCATTATCAAGCTTCGTCTCTAAGGGTAACAAGTGGAGCATTATCAAGCTTCATCTCTAAGGGTAATAAGTGGAGCATTATCAAGCTTCGTCTCTAAGGGTAACAAGTGGAGCATTATCAAGCTTCATCTCTAAGTGTAATAAGTGGAGCATTATCAAGCTTCGTCTCTAAGGGTAACAAGTGGAGCATTATCAAGCTTCATCTCTAAGGGTAATAAGTGGAGCATTATCAAGCTTCGTCTCTAAGGGTAACAAGTGGAGCATTATCAAGCTTCATCTCTAAGGGTAATAAGTGGAGCATTATCAAGCTTCGTCCCTAAGGGTAATAAGTGGAGAATTATCAAGCTTCATCTCTAAGGGTAATAAGTGGAGCATTCAAGCTTCATCTCTAAGGGTAATAAGTGGAGCATTATCAAGCTTCATCTCTAAGGGTAACAAGTGGAGCATTATCAAGCTTCGTCTCTAAGGTTAACAAGTGGAGCATTATCAAGCTTCATCTCTAAGGGTAATAAGTGGAGCATTGTCAAGCTTCGTCTCTAAGGGTAATAAGTGGAGAATTATCAAACTTCATCTCTAAGGGTAATAAGTGGAGCATTATCAAGCTTCATCTCTAAGGGTAATAAGTGGAGCATTATCAAGCTTCGTCTCTAAGGGTAATAAGTGGAGCATCATCAAGCTTCATCTCTAAGGGTAATAAGTGGAGCATTATCAAGCTTCGTCTCTAAGGGTAACAAGTGGAGCATTATCAAGCTTCATCTCTAAGGGTAATAAGTGGAGCATTATCAAGCTTCGTCTCTAAGGGTAACAAGTGGAGCATTATCAAGCTTCATCTCTAAGGGTAACAAGTGGAGCATTATCAAGCTTCATCTCTAAGGGTAATAAGTGGAGCATTATCAAGCTTCGTCTCTAAGGGTAATAAGTGGAGCATTATCAAGCTTCATCTCTAAGGGTAATAAGTGGAGCATTATCAAGCTTCATCTCTAAGGGTAATAAGTGGAGCATTATCAAGCTTCGTCTCTAAGGGTAATAAGTGGAGCATTATCAAGCTTCGTCTCTAAGGGTAATAAGTGGAGCATTATCAAGCTTCGTCTCTAAGGGTAATAAGCGGAGAATTATCAAGCTTCATCTCTAAGGGTAACAAGTGGAGCATTATCAAGCTTCATCTCTAAGGGTAATAAGCGGAGCATTATCAAGCTTTGTCTCTATGGGTAGGACACAAGTGCTGGAGGCAGCCGTTAATGAGGAGTGGAATAATTTAGACCAAATAATCCACAACTTGGCAGAGTCAGCTCCTTCACTTGGCAGAGTCAGCTCCTTCACTTGGCAGAGTCAGCTCCTTCACTTGGCAGAGTCAGCTCCTTCACTTGGTTGAGTCAGCTCCTTCACTTGGCAGAGTCAGCTCCTTCACTTGGCAGAGTCAGCTCCTTCACTTGGCAGAGTCAGCTCCTTCACTTGGCAGGGTCAGCTCCTTCACTTGGCAGAGTCAGCTCCTTCACTTGGCAGAGTCAGCTCCTTCACTTGGCAGAGTCAGCTCCTTCACTTGGCAGAGTCAGCTCCTTCACTTGGCAGGGTCAGCTCCTTCACTTGACAGAGTCAGCTCCTTCACTTGGCAGAGTCAGCTCCTTCACTTGGCAGAGTCAGCTCCTTCACTTGGCAGAGTCAGCTCCTTCACTTGGCATAATCAGCTCCTTCACTTGGCTGAGTCAGCTCCTTCACTTGGCAGAGTCAGCTCCTTCACTTGGCAGGGTCAGCTCCTTCACTTGGCAGAGTCAGCTCCTTCAAGCCTGCAGGGGTGTATCAGGAGACAAGTTCGTTAACTTCTCAGATTATTTTTTTATTAATGTTTCATGTTGTCGTTTATGTCCGTCACGACCCCGCGCATAATGCAATGGTGAGTAACATGAGTGATACAAATATGATATACAATAACTAGGTGGGGAGAGGGTCACACTACAGGGCATTTCAACATAGTGACAGTGCAAAAAGGTAATATTGACTGTGTGTGTGTGATTATTATTATTATTATTATTATTATTATTATTATTATTATTATTAGCGGTTTATTAAGATAACATGGCAGCCTGAAGGCTGAAAATATGCAATGAACAGAGGTGATAAGTTACATATAGTGAAACAGAGGAGTGGGTCACTTGGTTGACAAAAGCTTTCAATACAAAAAGATATAAGAAACATAGAGTCAACATATAGATTAACTGTAGATCTGGTACTGTGGGAGTTGGTCTGTAGACATTCTTGTGACCTGATGTTGGTGCCAACAAAGTCCTCCCCACACTTTGGATGGCTGTCATACCTGTGTGTTAAGGTGCTCCCTCCCTCACTACAGCTGTTTAACACATCCACTACGTGGTCCAGGTAGGTCCTTCAAAACACACACACACTCACGCACGCACGCACTCTTTGCTGTCACTCAGAATCGAGTATGACGATCATCCAGCTATGATACAATTATATCAGTTATTAGGGAAGTCACCTACAGTAGGTTGGTGAGTTTTGAGGTGACTAAAGAGGCCGATACGGGACCGGCAGAGTCATTCACAGATGTTGCACATGTGGAGGGCTACACCTAGTGCGGGAGGGTCGGTAGCAGCGTCTTTCCTGCGTTGACGCTTGTCTGCCTCGGTTTGCAGTCAGGCTAACTCGAAAGTATTAACACATTCTCGTGTGGCGCTCCTCCAAGCTTTACGGTGTGGAGTGATCGTCGCCCAGGTGAGGGGGTTGATTATTTGGCACTTTTTCAGATTTGTCTTAAGACTATCCTTATACCTCTTCAGTTGACTGCCAGTGTTAAGTTTACTATTCGTGAGGTGACTGTAAAGTAACTGCTTTGGCAGTCTACTGTCGTCCATGTGGGTAACATGGCCAGTCCAGTGTAGTTGTTCATGGATAATGGTAGCCTCGATGCTCCTACAGTTGGTGTCAGCAAGAATACTGTCATTTGTTCTCTTGTCTTCCCAGCAAACTTGGAGGATGGAACGTAGGCTACGTTGGTGAAAGTTTTCAAGTGCCTTGAGGTGCCTCCTGTATGTGACCACACACACACACACATGGCAGGAGGGATGATGCAAATACTGGAGTATATAAAATACTGTTAGGATACTGAAGGTGCTCAGATGGAAGAAATATTAAATTACCAGAGGTGGAAGGCTGTAACACCACCTTTTGTATTATATAAATATTCACCCAAGTGCATAGCACCAAATTATTCACTAAGTTATTCAACAATGACTCAGTGGTTGTTCATGTTATACACGCTGACCTTGTAACCCTCTCACAAGTCAGGCGAGGTCAACCTGACTGATCAAAGCGCCCCACTTGACGGCTCTCCCACACTTGGAGGAGAGGGCCAGACTCTTACCACTATTTAAGGGGTGAACACCTCACTTAGTGTTCCCATACAAGTACTGTGTATATAATAGAGGGGTGAACACCTCACTTAGTGTTCCCATACAAGTACTGTGTATATAATAGAGGGGTGAACACCTCACTTAGTGTTCCCATACAAGTACTGTGTATATAATAGAGGGGTGATCACCTCAGTGTTCCCATACAAGTACTGTGTATATAATAGAGGGGTGATCACCTCAGTGTTCCCATACAAGTACTGTGTATATAATAGAGGGGTGATCACCTCAGTGTTCCCGTACAAGTACTGTGTATATAATAGAGGGGTGATCACCTCAGTGTTCCCGTACAAGTACTGTGTATATAATAGAGGGGTGATCACCTCAGTGTTCCCATACAAGTACTGTGTATATAATAGAGGGGTGATCACCTCAGTGTTCCCGTACAAGTACTGTGTATATAATAGCTTCAACAATAAATTAAAGCCCTGCCACTTTAAGAGTTCCAGAACTTATTTAAAACAATTGTGTGCGATACCCAAAACAGCTATCATAAGGCAGTGAATGTAGAGCTCAGCACAGCACAGTACAGTATGGTACAGCACAGTACAGCTGAGTACAGTACAGTGCACTCCACAGCACAGTACAGCACAATACAGCACAGTACAGTATTTGTACAGTACAGCACAGTACAGTACAGTACAGTAAATGCAGTACAGTACCGAACAGCACAGCACTGTACTGTACTGTACAACACAGTACAGTACAGTGCAGCACAGCACAGTGCAGCACAGCATAGTACAATACAACACAGTACAGCACAATACAGTACTGTACTGTACAGCACAGCACAGTGCTGTACAACACAGAACAGCACAGTACAGTATTGAGCAGCACAGCACTGTATTGTACTTTACAAGACAGCACAGTACAGTATAGTACAGTACTGTGTAGTACAGTACAGTATAGTACAGAACAGTACACTAGACATAGCATAGTACAGTAGAGCATAGTACAGCACAGTGCAGTAAACACAATACAGCACAGTACAGTACTGAACAGCACTGTACTATACTATACTGTACTGTACTGTACTGTACTGTACTGTACTGTACTGTACTGTACTGTACAACACAACTCAACACAGTACAGTACAGAGACAGGTTAAACCATCTTAATTTGCACTCCCTCGAGAGACGTAGAGTGAGGGGCGATATGATAGAGGTGTATAAATGGAAGTCAGGGCTAAACAAAGGTGATATAACAAAGGTACTCAAACTATCCAACCAGGAGCGAACTCGTAACAATGGTTTTAAATTAGACAAATTTAGATTTAGGCGCGAGAGAGGTAAACATTGGTTTGGAAATAGAGTAGTGGATGAGTGGAACAAGTTACCAAATATCATCATTAACTCTAACACGCTGGATAGCTTCAAACATACTGTAGGTTGGGTGGATATATGAGTGATAGGGGTCGGGTGTAAACGGGGCTCCATTCTTATGTACAGTACAGGACAGTGTAGTACAGTACAATAAAAGGCAATAGATGAAGCAGGGTTTCTTGTACTGAATATAAGGACAGGTGTATCATCTCATAGAAAAACAAAGAAAATTAACATTGTTTTAACTCTTCTACTGCTTGGCTCAATGGTTACATAAACCACAAAAAATAGTGAAGTGACAATATTTAGTCATTTTGTATGGTAAAACAATGCTCAAATGACCTTTTAATTTTTCAGCTCCAAACTAAGAAAAATATATCAGTTCCAAGTGTGACTCTTGAAAACTTCCCAAAGGAGGAATACCAGTCTGGAGGAGGACTTGTTCTCCGTAGTATAGTGCCTCTGTACATGGTGTTTGCCTGGGCTCAGTTCATAGTGTACATGTTGATGTTGGTGGTTGAAGAGAAGGAGAAGAAGATCAAAGAAAGTATGAAAATGATGGGACTCAGAGACTCTGTGTACTGGTAAGTTCTGTCTACTCTCTACTGTAATAATATCAAACATGTTCTCTTTGATCACTGTCACTTGGCTCCTAGTCACAAGTAGTATGTAAAACCTTACCTTAAGAAAATAGATTAAATTAAAATTGTAGTGACTAGTAATGATGGTAATAAAGAAATAGACAAAATAATGCCTAATAAGTCACCAGGTCCTGACAAGATATTTGCCAGAGTATTAAAGGAATGTAAGGTAGAGCTCAGTATGTCCTTAGCAAATTTGTTTAACAAGTCATAAACGGGTGTAGTACCAGAATCCTGGAGGATAGTGAATGTAATACCGATTTTCAAGAAGGGAGATAGATCACTATCCTCTAACTACGATCCAATCAGTTTAACATCAATCGTAGGCAAATTGCTGGAAACAATAATTTCAAACTCTCTTCAAAATCACCTGGAGAAGCACAAGTTGATCAATGATTCCCAACATGGCTTCACAAACGGGCGTTCATGTCTAACAAATCTATTAACGTTCTTTTCAACTGTTCTCAAATCAGTGGACGAGGGATTATGATGTGGTGTATCTTGACTTTGCCAAAGCCTTTGACAGAGTTCCCCACGAAAGATTAATAAGAAAAGTGGAAGCTCATGGCATTGGAGGAGATATTCTGAAATAAATTAGGGCGTGGTTACAGGACAGGAAACAGCGAGTGAGCATTAACGGCACTAAATCCGATTGGAGCAATGTCACTAGTGGAGTACCCCAAGGCTCAGTACTTGGACCATTATTATTTATTATATACATTAATGACATAGATATAGGCATAGAAAGCAACATAAGTAAATTTGCTGATGACACTAAAATAGGGCGTGTAACTAAATCTGACGAGGACTTCACAAAACTAAAGGAAGATCTAAAAAAAATTTTGAATGGTTTGAAAAATGGCAGATGAAATTTAATATGGACAAATGTAAAGTACTTAGTCTAGGAGATGTAAACAGAGAAACCAGATATCAAATGAACAATGATGTCATTGAGAAATCTGACCGAGAAAGATTTTGGAGTAATGATAAGTAGGAATCTTAAACCAAGACAACAATGTGTATTTGCTCGAAACAAGGCTTGCGAGACGTCACTTAGATTACACAGTTCAGTTCTGGTCACCGTACCACAGAGTGGATATAGAATCCCAAGAAAGCATTAAGAGGAGAATGACAAAACTAATCCCGGGCATTAGCAACCTTGAGTACAGAGACAGGTTAAAGCATCTTAATTTGCACTCCCTCGAGAGACGTAGAGTGAGGGGCGATATGATAGAGGTGTATAAATGGAAGTCAGGGCTAAACAAAGGTGATACAGGTTGACAATCCCTAATCCGAAATCCTTGGGACCAGATGCATTTCAGTTTTCAGAATGGCTATGTTTTTTTTTGTTTTTTTTTTTTATATATATATAACAGCCCACCCGGGAACAGGTCACTGACCCACATTGGGGCCTGGGGGCTAAAATATAATAATAATAATCATAATAATATAATAATAATAATAATAATAATAATAATAATAATAATAATTCAAAAGTCTAGGTCGTGTTCCTCACTTTTGATCTTTTTTTCATTCTTGTATTTCTTTATTATTATTATTATTATTTTATTATTACAGTATTATTGGTATTATTATTATTATTGTTATCATTCTTATTTTATTTTTGTGTATTTTTTATTAAAAATTTTATTTACTATAAATAATTATTATTATTACTGTATTATCATTATTATTATTATTATAATTATTATTACATTTTTACCCCCCAGACCCCGATGTGGGTCAGTGACCTGTTCCCGGGTGGGCTGTTATATATATATAAAAAAAAAAAAAAAAAAAAAAAAAAAAAAAAAAATTACTTCACAAATTTTTTTTCGGTTTTCAGAGCTTTTCGGTTTTTGGAATTTCGGATAAGGGTTGTCAACCTGTATAACAAAGGTACTCAAACTATCCAACCAGGAGCGAACTCTTATTGATGGTTTTAAATTCAACAAATTTAGATTTAGGCGCGAGAGAGGTAAACAATGGTTTGGAAATAGAGTAGTGGATGAGTGGAACAAGTTACCAAATATCATCATTAACTCCAACACGCTGGATAGCTTCAAACATACAGTAGGTTGGGTGGATATATGAGCAATAGGGGTTGGGTGTAAAGGGGACTGCCCAGTATGGGTCAATAGGCCCGCTGAAGTTTCCTTCATTCTTATGTTCTTATGTACAGTATACCTTACCTTACCTCCCCGTCCTCCACATTCTTAACCTATCCCTCACTCCCTTCTCCTCCACATGCATCAGTCAACAATCATTATAAACCTGCAATACATCAACCTTATATAGTTACTGAATTATAAAACGTTACTGTACAGTCTGTGTCTGTCTTGAGGTTGTCGTGGTTTGCCGTGTATGGGGCGTACGTGTTGGTGCTGGCGCTCATCTGCATCGTTGTGCTGCCGCTCTCTGGAGTCTTTAAACACGTCAACCTCCTGCTGCTGTTCATCCTCTTTATTCTGTATGGCTGCTCCTCCATTGTTTTTGCCTTCATGATGACTCCCTTCTTCAACAGGGCAAAGGTAATTATCACCTATTGACTTCAAGTTTTCAGTACAGTAAATCAAAGGTTTATTGAACCCTTTTGCTGTCATGAAAACTTTCTTTTTCATTAAACCAAAGGTATAGGATTATTGACACAATAATGTCTTTATCAATACTGTATGTTAAACAAGAGTCAAAAGTACATCCAACATTTACTGTAAGAAAATATCAAGTTAAAATCCTTATAACCTGCCCTGGTAAAAGAAATATACAGGTCCTCAATCATGGGTCCAGATTCTTCCAGTACAGGTACAGTAGACTCTTAAAAATCATGGGGGTTAAGTTCTTGAGGAACCCCATCAATGTGGAAACCTTACTTGAATGGGTAAAAGGGAGCAGGTTCCTGGTGGTAAGTTGAACACTGATATTGAAACAGTTTATTTAGCTAGAAGAACACAGATACAGAGTGGATAATAATAACAATATTAACATGGCTGAGCCAGTTGAGAACCTGAGCTCTCTTTGAGGCACCTGATATATACTATACATGTATTATGTAACATTTAGTATCATCTGGATTAGTACAATAGCATGGTGGTAATAAGAACATATCAGTATATTACAACGGTTATCACTTTGATATTTATTTATTTTATTCATTTTACTTATGCTGTATATATACAATATATACAGTATACATAATATATACAGTAAGGCCTCGAATAAGGACGGTAATGTGTCCTCCAATATTGCAGTGTGAGGTGAATCATTGTATCGTGACTCATTAATTACCATTAAAATAAATCAATAATAATGAGATGTGTTCCCAAGTGTGACCTTTTCATATCTTTTGTATGGCTTTTTACCCTCCTCTCCCCCCCCCCCCCCCCCAAAACAATACAATTAATGAAAAGTGCAAACTATATTCTTTAAATAATGTTTCTGAATGGTCCTTATACAATATAAATGAATGATAATATGGTCACACAAGAGGAGATGGGACGCCATTGTTTTTGTTGGTGTTTACAGCCGGTAGTCCGGGACAATAGTTCTACACGAGAAAATGTAGAAATAAGACCCTGGTTGAAGCTGTAGTAAAATTAATGTAAAAAAATTAATATATATGTTTTAAGTAATGTTATTTAATGTTAATAAATGGAACAATCGATGTAGCTAACCACTAATGGTAAAGAAAAAAAAAAATGAGATGGATTGGGAACGCCAACATATGCGTGTGCATTTAAGGATACCGCGTCATTTATCTTTTTAAGAATACAGTATGGACAAAAGATTCATTATTGTTTATTACTGAATATGTATTTGATTGAATTAATCTTTATATATGCAAAATGAACAATACAATTCATTAATAATACGTAGATTATTAAAACACACAAGAGGATAAGAGACTGCATTGTTGTCAGTGTTTACACCCATGATGTCAGTTATCCACCTGAAACTGAAGAAAATAAGACCCTGGTTGTTGTTGTAGTAAAATTAATGTAAAAGATATGTATGTTTTAATTAATGTTTTTAATGTCTTATTTTTTCAGTTTCTTATATAGAACCATCGTCACTCACAACAACAATGGCTTCCTGTCTCCTCTTGTGTGACCGTATTATTATTCATTTATATTGTATAAGGACCATTCAGAAACATTATTTAAAGAATATAGTTTGCACTTTTCATTAATTGTATTGTTTTGGGGGGGAAAGGAGGGTAAAAAGCCACACAAAAGATATGAAAAGATCACACTTGGGAACACATCTCATTATTATTGCTTTATTTTAATGGTCATTAATGAGTCGCGATGCAATGATTCACCTCACACTGCAATATTGGAGGACACATTACCGTCCTTATTCGAGGCCTTACTGTACTTACTGTGCTTTAGTATAAGTTTTTGAATGAGTTATTATATAGAGTGTGAATTTGTTACAGGTTGCTGGATTAATAGGTAACCTGACACAAGTGGCTTTCAGCTTGTTATTTTACCTCCAAGTGTATCTGGGAGATTCCATTAACCAAGGAGTATTCTGGGCTCTGGCATTACTCTCTCCATGTGCTTTCTCTTTTGCTGTTGATAAGGTAAGTGACAGTTTTCATTTGACAATATTATATTTTGTTTAAAAATGAAATACATTTCTCTTGCATTCAATCCTTCCATTACAGTATACAGTACAGGTACAGTCCTGGACATTTCCACGTAGGACACTCACCACAGATATGAGACTAGGTAATCTGAAGCAACAGGCAGAGATTCATATTCATATATCTGGTAACAATGTGTGTGTGTGGGGGGGGGGGGGGGGTGTTAATG
Source organism: Homarus gammarus (assembly GCA_958450375.1). Classification (NCBI taxonomy): domain Eukaryota; kingdom Metazoa; phylum Arthropoda; class Malacostraca; order Decapoda; family Nephropidae; genus Homarus; species Homarus gammarus. The sequence continues at coordinate 909,910 of CAUDMG010002857.1, forward strand.
AGGAGTGCAGGAGGTGTAGGAGTAACTGAGTATTGTGCTTAAAACAGTTGTTACATGTTGTTTCAGCGTATTATGGATAGATGAGATAGAACAGGGTGATTATGATTAAGGAAATGGGTTTGCACTTGTATAAATACCTACAGTATACACTCTCAATTTAGCGGAAGGAATTTTTTCCGATATTTTTCACTCGATTTAATGAACTACTGTAGTTCGCTGAATTGAGATTAATTCCATAAATACGCTCACACCTACAGAGACACTTCAGACACATGATATATACTGTACATAGAAACATTATTCATGCCTTCCCTTAAACTAGGGGATTCAGTGGGGTTTTTTCTCAAATTTTTCTATAATTTCCAAACTTTTTTCCAATTGACTGCTGCACTCTTTTGACTTTCTCCCCCACACCACTTCCTTTCTGAGACTTCTGAGAGACTTTCAGCACGATGTCTAAACACAGTAGTTAGTTGACCAAGAGGTAGACCTACAGGTAGCAGTGAACAACACACGTGGTGGTGGCAGGACACACACTGAGCGGATGTAAACAAACCCCAGGCACCAAGTGGCGCATTTGGCACAGAATTTAATGGAATTACGCTCGATTTAACAGAAATTTTGATTTAACAGAAAGGGGCGGCTTGAATTAGTTTGTTGAATTGATAAAATACTGTACAGTACACTGTGATTGGTGGGTTACTAAAGGTGGTGTAATAAGTTGAGTCTTATGTAAACCACCAGGACAATATTCCTCCATAACTGTGCCCCTTTATGCCTTGTTGACTTCCTCCATGACAAGATGTGATGGTGCATATTTCAGCTTTGTTGGGTGGTGGTGTGCCCTTCACTCCTCACACACACACCTCCTGCCACCCATCACAACACTTACCCTGTACAGTATTACCACTAACTACCAGGTGGTGGTGTGCCCTCCACTGCTCACACACACACACTCATCTCCTGCCACCCATCACAACACTTACCCTGTACAGTATTACCACTAACTACCACACATGGTGACTTTAGTATGCAAATATGAACATAAACAGTCGATTAAATGATATGAAAAGGGGAAGATCTTTTTTCACGAATGAAGAAAACAAAACCAAATTGCAAGATGTTGTTTTTGCGCATGACTGAGGGTCCTGTGTTGTCGCGTCTCCGTAACAAAGCCTGTTGGCTATTAGGCCTTTGTTGTTGAGCGGCAGAAATTGGATAGTAAATGCATAAGAGCATCAAGATCGTCTTAGTGATGTGAATGTGTAAATCAATGTAGCATTTTTAATGTTATTCGCAATTATATATTGAAATATTTTCCCTACTTGACTGGAGCAATAAGCCGTGGGGATACAACCATAAAATAATTGCCATATGAGAAGATTTATTCTGAAAATTTTAAATGAGGCGTGTCCTTGGCTGTGACTGATTATCAAAATATGGTGAGACAAAACTCACATAGAAGATAGATTACATATATATATAGGAAGTATAGAGAGTAGTAATGTAAAGATAGGAAGGTTTGGTAGCGTGGCCAGGATGTTATTTACTCTGTCTCAACACACTTATCTTCTACGTCAATACACATATCTATTCTTCTCAAGGGACAACTTGTTAAACACCTCTTCGATACAACTATTTATTAATTCACTCAATGACATGGACATGTTAACTTGGTGACTTTACCTGAACATACCACAGGGGCTGAAATATGTAAGGCAGTAGTAAACAACTAGCTAATTGACAAGTTGACCCGTTACAAAGTAGTTTCCATGACATCTGATGGTGCACCCAACATGATTGGGAGAGAAGCAGGTTTTGTAAATGTGTTTACATAATATTTTGGACATCCACTGGTGGGCTGTCATTGTATTGCACACGAGGAGGCCTTGTGTGCAAAAGCTGGCCATTAGGAACTTGAAGTAGTGATGAAAATTGTAACTAAGGTAGTCAGTTTTATTTGTGTGTGCTTTGAAAAAAAGACTATTTCAGTATATACTGAGTGAAGTGAATCAGTGTATAAAGGACTACTGATGTACAATAATGTTCATTGGCTTAGTTGAGGTTCTGTCCTTAAACTATTGTTGAGTGTTTGGATGAAGGACTACTGATGTACAATAATGTTCATTGGCTTAGTTGAGGTTCTGTCCTTAAACTATTGTTGAGTGTTTGGATGAAGGACTACTGATGTACAATAATGTTCATTGGCTTAGTTGAGGTTCTGTCCTTAAACTATTGTTGAGTGTTTGGATGAAGGACTACTGATGTACAATAATGTTCATTGGCTTAGTTGAGGTTCTGTCCTTAAACTATTGTTGAGTGTTTGGATGAAGGACTACTGATGTACAATAATGTTCATTGGCTTAGTTGAGGTTCTGTCCTTAAACTATTGTTGAGTGTTTGGATGAAAGACTACTGATGTACAATAATGTTCATTGGCTTAGTTGAGGTTCTGTCCTTAAACTATTGTTGAGTGTTTGGATGAAGGACTACTGATGTACAATAATGTTCATTGGCTTAGTTGAGGTTCTGTCCTTAAACTATTGTTGAGTGTTTGGATGAAGGACTACTGATGTACAATAATGTTCATTGGCTTAGTTGAGGTTCTGTCCTTAAACTATTGTTGAGTGTTTGGATGAAATTCGTCTGTTTTTGATGAATGACAAATTTTCTTGTCAAGAATTATCTCACGTTGTTTTGATTGATGTTTTTTACAGATTTATCCTCACATTTAAATGACTTGACCACCAAATTACAAGGATCTGGCAAAACACTTGATGTTATGTTTCAAAACATAAAAACCTTTGAAATCGAACTGAAAATTTTTAAACGTGATGTTGACAACGGCACTTTTAGATATCTCCCAAATGTATGAAAACACATGACTGATAATGAAATTCATGAATAAACAGACATTCAGAACCTACAAATGCAATTTTCAAGCTTCACAGATTCAACTATTGAACACTTTTCATTAAGATTTATTAAGTTCAGGTCATTTGAAGAAACTGCAAAATTCATAAACTGTGCAGTAGACATTGTAACATTAGACAAACTGAATTTGGAAATGTTGCAGTGGATTGATTTGGGTAATTTTGAGATGCAATTGTTTGATTTACAAAACAGCTCAATTTGGAGGCAAAAATTTGTCGACTTAAGAGCTGAACTAGAAAATATTGAGAGACATCGGTTAGTGTCTGGATCAGCGCAGTAAATGAGGTTCTGAAACTCTGGAATTCCATTCTTGAAACTTTTGACTGTCTGAAAAATTTAGCAATGGCAGTATTAAGAGTACAGTATTTGCATCTACATACTCATTGAGTCGTCGTTTTCAGTGATGAACTTTGTTAAGTGTAATTATAGGAGAAGACTTACTGATTAAGCTAGAGCTGCATGCAAGGCTCTCAAACACCAGCCTGATGTAAAATATCTGAGCTAGAGCTGCATGCAAGGCTCTCAAACACCAGCCTGATGTAAAGTATCTGAGCTAGAGCTGCATGCAAGACTCTCAAACACCAGCCTGATGTAAAGTATCTGAGCTAGAGCTGCATGCAAGGCTCTCAAACACCAGCCTGATGTAAAGTATCTGAGCTAGAGCTGCATGCAAGGCTCTCAAACACCAGCCTGATGTAAAGTATCTGTCATCATTGGTGCAGCAGCAAAACTCTCACTCAGAGTAAAATATTTTTATTTATCTGTATTTGATTGTTTTATATTTTGTAATATTAACCAAAGCTTATCGTTTCCTATGTTGCTTATAAGGTCCAGTACTACAGTATTTATAACTGAGGTTATTTTTCAATTGTCTTTAAAAACATTGATGTTAATTTTTTGAACAGACTTTCATTTATTTTAATCTCTCTATTATATTTTTGTTATAATAAAACAAGTAATACAAGTAAATAAGCAACAGTGTGTTAGGAGTTTATATAACACAAATATATATAATAGTTCTGGAACTCTGGCTTGAAGTAAACACTTATTTTGGAGTTTCTTTATTTATACAAAATTGTATACACAAGTTCTGAGTTTGGGAGAGAATGTATTGTGAATTAAAGTGTCTTGAGTGCACTTATATATGAGAACACTGAAGTGAGGTGTTCACGCTGTTACTAGTGGTAAGAGTCGCTCTCTCTCCTGTCTCTATGACAAGAGAGAGATAAGGGGCAGGCCAGGTCTGTTATGACTTGGTTGACCTTGTCTGCCCTCTAGAGTTTGGGAGAGAAAACATGTCAGATATCCTGTTGTGCTAACATGAGCTGACCTCAGCCTGCCCTCGCTCGCTCCTCGAAAGAATTTATCCTCAGCCATGTATAATGTCAACAGCTGAGGCACAGTTGAATAACTTAGTGAATAATTTGGTATTATACATTTGGGTAAATATTTATATAATGTAAATGGTGCTGTTACAACAGGACTCCTTTCTTCTGAGACAAAGGTCCATTATTATTACCACAAGATCATTAATTTTACCTCTTGTGAATTACTAGTTATAAATAACATATAGTTCCTAAAGCTGTCCTATTTAAAACAATTCAGAGAGTTATTGGCTGCCTAAACAGACTTCCCAAAGAATGTTTTCAAGCATTTTGTTCTCTTTCTCCATAAATCTTTTGTAAAATACCAATAAAATAATAATAATAATTGCTGCTCAAAATTCTCACGGATAAGCGAGAGAATTTTTCAGAAAATTATCACCAATTTGGGTACACGCTCTCAAAAAGGTTCGCCACCCTTGTGCTAGAGACTATCAGCTGATTGAAAAGGCCCAAAGGAGGGCCAGCAGACTGGTGCCTGCTCTACGGAACCTCAGTTATCCAGAGAGATTAGAACGTCTGCAACTGCATAGCTTACACAGTTCTATAGACGGGCAAGAGGTGACCTAATTCAAGTTTATAAACATCTTGGAGGACACTACTCATTGAATATACAAACATGGACCTGGCGGATGCTCGCCCCACAAGGGGTCACAGCTCAAGGTTGAAGAAGCCGCAAGTCCAGAAAACTGTGAGGGAAAACTTTTTCGGAGTAAGAGTTGTGAACTCCTGGAACATTCTACCAGAGAGTGTTGTGACGGCACCGAGTGTGAGCTCTTTCAAGACAAGACTTGACCAACACTGGAGCGGGTTCAGGTACATTCAGGAGCCGGTGCAGCCCAGTACTGGCCAACAGTGTGTAACAGAGACGTGACCGATTGCCCAAGCGGCTAATGAGGCAAGCAGTGGTGAAGAGGATAAAAGTAAAAGAAGTAACTTCATGCATCGCAAAACTCAGTGACACCGGCACCTCCACTCCCCAACCCCTAACCTTCCTCTTTCCATACCTTACCCCCCCCCCCCCCCCCACACACACAGACAGACACATTGTTACTAGATAAATGAATCTCTTCCTGTTGCTTCAAATTTCTTAGTCTCACATTCACAGGGATCATATTTGTGTTCTAATGTGGTAATGTCCCGTCGGTCCTCCACCAACCCTGAGACTCATGAACCAGTGAGTCAACCCGAGACACCACACAGGTACGCGAGTCTCGGTTCATGGACGGGACGGAGGCCTGACGAGACTCTTTTCCCCTACTGTACGCAAGAAAATTCTGACGAGTTTCTCAGGTACAGTGGATATCATATTTTCCTTACAGGTGATCATGTTCGACGTCCCCGGCGGAGGTCTGGGCTTCAATAACGTGTGGGAGGGCCCAGGACTCCCATTTGCCGGCAGCCTTATTATGTTATCCGTCGACATACTTCTGTATCTCTTCCTGGCGTATTATCTGGACAGCGTCATCCCAAGTATGTCTTTTACACGAGTGTGAGGTAAGGCTCTAATGCTGTGTATTTATATGTTTAGTTGACATCTGATCCTTTATTAGGGTCAAGGGTTACAGAGCAGAGATTTTGAGCAAGGATTTTAATCAACTGAGGAGACCGGCACAACACAAGAGGGGTGAATCGGCTGCTTGTGCAATTAACCAGGCTGTTCACATACCGTATATTTATTGTTTGGGTTTAAGTAACGAAACCCAAACAGTAGTTCCTTTGTTTTATTATAAAAGGTTGTATATATAATTCCTGAGTTTTGATCAACCGTAAGTCTCACTGTCTAGGAGTGCATGAAAAGGGGACGGCGTTTATGTATTATAAACGTTAGGTCACGTCCTTACGATATAAGTTGTTGTGAGCGACTAAAGAGTGAGGGCCTCGCTGTGTGGGCTTACAGAAATGCTGACTACGGGTCACTCCCTCCTGGGAGAGTTGCCCTCTCACGTGTCCGACTCATGTCTCACTCATAGACAGTGGAAAGTTACAGGGTGGTGAATCTGAATATAATATCAGATGTATTGACCCATTTATATAATATGTTCTGTTGATGACACAGGGGCCCATTACAGGGGCAGGTGACAGGAGAGGTTAAAAAGAGGGAATACTCAACATTCACTCATACTTAAATGTACTGTACACTCGGGGTCAAAAGTGTTGAACACTTACCAATATCTGGCATCTACTTGTGACTTTTATACTTATAACACTACTTGTCATATTATGCCTGAACCACTAAATGGGATAAAACTCTCCTTAATACCCAAGATCTTCGGGTACTTACATGCCAAATACTGTCAAGTGTTCAACACTTTTGACCCCGACGGTACAGTACATACTGAACCATTGGGTTAATTACTGAACCATTGGGTTAATTACTGAACCATTGGGTTAATTACTGAACCATTGGGTTAATTACTGAACCATTGGGTTAATTACTGAACCATTGGGTCAATTACTGAACCATTGGGTTAATTACTGAACCATTGGCTTAATTACTGAACCATTGGCTTAATTACAGTCAACCTTACTTTACGCGGTCCCACATTCCGCGTTTCCACGTTAACGCGGTGCCCTGCCAGAACCTAACGTGCTCACATTACGCGGTGCGTGAACCCCATTACGCGGAGAGTGTCCGGCGCGACTCTATTTTTAGATTCGCCCCACCCGCCACCCGCCTGCCTGCCTGTGCTCTCGCCTCTCCCTCCTCCTCCTCCCTCCCTCCCTCCTCCCTCCGCCTGGGCAAGCCGCGCGGTAAGGTTGCGCAGTGTGTGTCTTTGTTGCGTTATCACTGACGTCATATGACGTATCGGACTGTGATTGGCCATGCATCCCTACCCCCCTCTGCTGCTAGCTGTAATTGGCTTAAAGTATTATGACGTCTCCACCCGGGGGAGGGAGGAAAGACGATCCTTGACCTAGCCGCGCCAGTTTCATCCCTCCACGCCAGACCGTGTAAACGCGTATCCATTGTTCTGTAAAATGGCTTCCGCCGGACCACCGTCCCCAGAGAGAAACCTTTCCTTACCTGGACCCAGCGGCACTAAGCCAAAGAAGACACGACGTTCCTTAAGCTACGAGGTGATGTATACCATCATCCAAGAGTTGGAGAAAGGAACAAGGCAGGTTGATTTGGCGCGCCAGCATGGTGTGAATGAATCTACGATTCGAACAATAAAGAAGGATGCAGCCAAGATAAAGGAGCACATGAAGATCACAAAGTCTACAGGTGCTTCTATGATCAAGTATTTTCACAACCAGGTGCTTCTCAAGACAGAAAAATTACTTGTGAGGTACTTGGTGTGTCAGGCGCGACATAACATGGCGGTCGACACGCGCTCTGTTAAGGAGTACGCACGTGAACTGTACATGGCAGTGGCACGAAAGATGGGAATTACAGAGCCCAAACCCTTTAATGCTTCCTCTGGGTGGTTACAGAGGTTTAAGATCCGGAACAAGATCACCAATATAAACATTGGTGGTGAAGAAGCGAGTGCTGACCGTGCTGCGGCTAGGGAATTTCCTCCGTTTTTACGTGAGATTATGGAGGAAGGACAGTACAGTGACGACCAGGTGTTTAACATGGACAAATCTGGTCTTTTCTGGAAAAGCTACCCTCCAAGTCCTTCGTTGTAAAGAATGCCAGCAGGATTCAGGGCCGGAAGATGCAGAAGGAACACATCACCGTCCTGTTTACCACCAATGCCTCCGGTACCTGTAAGCTCAAGTTATCGGTGATCCACACAGCACGCAAGCCGCACTCCTACAAAACCATGGACATGACCAAGCTAAATGTCCACTGGCTGACCGCACGTAAGGCGTGGATGTTCTCTACACTGTCCCTCTCCTGGTCTGATGACTGTTTTGTTCCCGATGTAAAGAAATTCTGTGAGCGACAGAATGTGCCATTCAAGATTTTGTTGCTGCTGGACAACGCACCAGGACACTCGCCCCTACTGTTAGATCGTCACCCCAACGTAAAAGTGGTCTTCCTTCCTCCCAACACTACATCTATATTACAGCCCATGGACCAAGAGTTAATCTGTAATGTAAAAGCTGCATTCTCTACGAAAAAATTCAAACTCCTGAACGAGTACACCAACACCAGGGAAGAGTTGCGTAACCTGAGTGACACCACCACCGATAGCAAGAGCGAAGAAGATGAGGATCAACAGTTGGCACAGCAAAAAATACTCTTCAAACAATTCTGGAGAGTATTTAACATCAAGAATGCTGTGGACTTCTTGGTGGAGTCATGGGATCAACTGTCTATTGCTACAATTCGTCACGCATGGAGACATGTGTTGCATGGAATACCAGGTGAGAGGAGGGGTCAATCAGTGACTGGTGAGGTTCAGACTGTTGCAGTAGCAGTGGACCTTGCCAGAGAAGCTGCGCAGACTGTTACAGTTCCAGGCTTCTCCGAGACCACCAAAGACGACATCCTGGAGGTGATAATGGAACCTAATGTGACTACCGAGGAGATGGTAGATGATGATGATGACGTCAGTGAAGAGGCAGGTGGTGCCATCGAGTGTATCGAGAAAGCCAAGCTCCTCCTTTCCGACGACCCTGACGCAAACAGGTATGAAATCTTCACTACCCAGCTGTTGCAGACTATGGAGCCCTACATCAAGGTGTATCACGACAACATCAACACCAGCCGTCAGCAAAGCATAACAGATTTCTTCGCCCGCAACCCACCACAGCCAGCCCAAGCCAGTGATAGTGACAGTGAAGATGACTTTGAGGGATTTGTCAGGGAAGCCCTGACAACTGTAAGTGACAGTGATGGTGCTTCACCTAGTAATGGTGATTCACCTGAGTGCCAGTAATCTGCCCTCTGCCTCGGAACCAGCCTCCATCCCCGTATGCCGACCCATCTCTTCTACTAACGTAAGTGTTCCACCTAAGTTTTAGTTTTCCTAACCTAACCTTTATTTTTCCTAACTTAACCTTTATTTTTCCTAACCTAACCTCTTCTATATTAATTGTGTGTGCATACCATCATAAAGTTAAGATAATATTTTTACTATAACATAGTTGTGTGTCGTCAAAAAGTGGAGTTTGGGGGGTCGGGCCAGTCTCTATTGGAATTAATCCCGTTCTGTTGCTCACTTTACGCGGATTTCATTTTCCGCGGTACCCTGTGGGTTCAATTGACCGGGTAAATCGGGTTACTACTGTATTCAAATTATTCGCTGTCTTGCAAGGATTCCAGTAATACAAGTTATATTCTGCCCAGACAGAACTGACGCCTCACACCTGCGTGGGCCAAGCGTTGGGTTATGTTTGGGGTCACTCTCGGTGTGTAGTGCACATGAGTGATGCTCCACAAAAACACTACAGGTTTTCAGAGCTTTTCAGATTTCAAAACTGCGACTAAGGGATTGTGGACCTGTAGTATTATTAATAATATTATTGAAGTCGTTGATGTTAATATGACTGTGTCCTTATAGTAATACCTCGAGGCATCACGCGCGACACTGCCAAGCGACCAGACATTCTGTTCTTTTCGCTCGATTTAGTGAACTAGTTCACTAAATCCCTCAATTTTTCATGGAAAGCACTGTGGCCATCAGTAGTCCATGATTTTGAGGGATTTGAGGAAGAAACAGAGTTGGACCAGGAGATTGTGTCCATTGGTCAGTCATTGGGCCTTGAAGTGGAGGAGGAGGATGTGGAAGAGCTTGTGATGTCTCATGAGGAGGAACTTACTCCTGATGACTTGAAGCAACTGGATGAGATGTTACAGGTAGAGGCTGACAGTGGTGAGGAGGAAAGGGAAAGTGATGACCATATGTCAGCTAAACAGTTGAAAGATGTGATTTACTACTGGGAGAAGTTCAGGGAACTGGCTTCAAAGCACCCAGAAGTGGAAAAATCTGAACTAACTTTGTGTCATGTTGAGGACTCAGTGGTCTCCTTCTTTAAACATAAGTTAATGGTGAGGAGGACAGATGCCCCACAGACCACAATTGACAATTTCTTCAGTAAAAGGCAGAGGGAACAAGATGCTATCCCTCAGTCTTCCACTTCAAGAGGGAGAGAGGATGTTCATGGTGGAGAATCTGTCAGTCCAGAGGTTCCTGACATTTTCATGGAAGGTGACGCACCTTCCATGAAGCAGTAAAATGCTTCTCCTCCACTTCCACTTCCTTCTCTTCTCCCTTCTCCTCCTCCACCTCCCACTTCAAATGCACATCATCATCATCATCCAGGAGCCTTCTACATACACACCTCAAAGTAAGTGAACTTTTCTACCATTTTTGTTGAACTTAGGCAATTTTCGGTGAGCTGGAACCAATTACCCAAAAACCCATTGAAACAATGGTTTCGGTTAACGAGATTTTCGGTTAACGAGCAACCTGCTGGAACGGATTGTGCTCGTTAACCGAGGGACCACTGTATTAGAAAATATTCCCAAAAGTTTATAATTATAATATGGACCTAAGCTAGCGGAGCCTTATACACAATGTCACCTCCCTCTCCACCTCCTGCTCGGGTAATCAAAGCTAGACGTCACATTCTGGATTGAACAAAAAGCCATTTTTTTTCTAAAAAACAGTTCTGTGATATAGTCCAGAATGAGACGTCGACATCCCACCCATCTCCACCCCTCGAGAGTTGACATTTGTTTACTGCTTGCTCTGGGGCAAGAGATGACGGTGGCAGTGCGTGTGATGGAGGGTGCGGGAGGGGATTTTGAGAATTGCATTTAAATGCCAGGTAGCGATGTGTCCTCCTAATATTACGTTTTTAAGTAATTATTAGATGATTTAATTGCCTGTATGTTGGCCTGGCGAGCTAATGCTAGGCATTAACATACTTAGGTATAAAGCTTGACGTAGCATTCTGGATTTAACAAAAATAACAATTACAGTAGTACCCTGATTTACACGCGGTCAATTGAACCCACAGGGTACCGCGGAAAGTGAAAACCGCATAAAGTGAACAACAGAACATATGGGATTAATTCCAATAGAGACTGGCCCGACCCCCAAACTCCACTTTTTCCGACACAATACCTATGTTGTAGTAAAAATAACATCTAAATTTTATGATGGTATGCTCACACAATTAATATTTAAGAAAAATACAAATAATGGACTCAAATCCCCCCCCCCTCTTCCCAGCTCACTGGCCCCTACCTCTCTGAGAAATGATTGGGTGAAACACTAGATTTTAACGTTTAGTAACAAATAATACCTCAGACTAAAGTTAGGATAATATAATTGACATTTCTGAATTCCTTGCAGGTCAGGGAATATTTTGAATGTAAACTTCATATATTTTGCACAAAAGATAAAATACTTGCTTTGTGTAAACCAAATTATTACATTAGATCTAAAATTTGTATGTCTAATGCAAAACCCATGATGTTTATATTCAAAATGATCATCATATTGTAAGAATTCCAGCAACGTAAATTATATTCTGGCCGGGTAATTTGTATGAATTTTATGAGCTAAATAAAAAAAAAAAATAAATTATACTTCACGCGTATATGAGTAGATGCATCGCGGAAAGTGAAAGTCCGCGTAAATGAGTAAATGAGAAATCGCGTGTAAAGTGGGGTAATACTGTACCTGTATTATGCAAAAATATTTTTTCAAGAATTTAAATAATATTTTCTATGATTCTTGTCGCTGTTCAGACTTGTTGTTACTCCGGTGTCTGGTGTTCTGGGTATTTACTATACTGTACAGTAATTGATATTAGTCAGTTTGACCAAGGACAGGTGACACAACCATGAGAGGCTTGTTTCCAGTAGAGTCCTTATGTCTTAAGTCACCCAGCCAAGTGCAGTACTGTACTAACTGAACCTCAACTTTACTGATCGGACAAGAAGCGGTGTTTCTAGCATGGTACAGTACCGCTGCTAATACTGTCCCTCCTAAAATAAAGTTTTAATAAGTTGTGTATTATATAAGATAATGATATTTGTGTTGTATAAAGAGATGAAGACCATTAAACTTGTCTCAACTTGATATAAGGAAACAAATATTCCAACAATTAGGAAACTTATTACATATGAGAAATGTGATAGCATAAATATCATGCCTGTGAGAGTTTATTACATCCTAACTGTGGTTTACTTTCTATACTTCAGGTACATATGGGACCAAGAGGAAACCATGGTTTTTATGTACAAAATCATTCTGGACACAAAGCAACAAAAGTTTTCAGGTAGGAGAACTTGGTAGTATGTACAGTCAACCACTAAAGACCATTTGCCGCTCCACTTGAACCACAAACTTCAAGATTCACACTCATGAATCAGAAGTATTTATTAATAGAAGAATATATCAGTCTACTGCCTCTGGTTCATGTGTGTGGATCAGAAGTATTTATTAATAGAAGAATATATCAGTCTACTGCCTCTGGTTCATGTGTGTGGATCAGAAGTATTTATTAATAGAAGAATATATCAGTCTACTGCCTCTGGTTCATGTGTGTGGATCAGAAGTATTTATTAATAGAAGAATATATCAGTCTACTGCCTCTGGTTCATGTGTGTGGATCAGAAGTATTTATTAATAGAAGAATATATCAGTCTACTGCCTCTGGTTCATGTGTGTGGATCAGAAGTATTTATTAATAGAAGAATATATCAGTCTACTGCCTCTGGTTCATGTGTGTGGATCAGAAGTATTTATTAATAGAAGAATATATTGGTCTACTGCCTCTGGTTCATGTGTGTGGATCAGAAGTATTTATTAATAGAAGAATATATCGGTCTACTGCCTCTGGTTCATGTGTGTGGATCAGAAGTATTTATTAATAGAAGAATATATCAGTCTACTGCCTCTGGTTCATGTGTGTGGATCAGAAGTATTTATTAATAGAAGAATATATCGGTCTACTGCCTCTGGTTCATGTGTGTGGATCTCTGACTTCGTGGTTCAGGAGGAGAGGTGAATGGTCTCTAGTGGTTGAGTGTACCTGTATATACAGGGTGTCTCAAAAGTCCCCATACTCAAAGTTTGGCAATTTATATTAGTTTAATGGCAACGATAGCCATCCATGGTTTCACGCTGCACGTGCTGGCAACGTCGCAGAAGATTGCCGAGTAACGTACTGGTCACTTGACTTCGCGCATGAGCGGATAGAGAGAGGTAAGTGTGAGTCAGTCGACAATGAGTTTTAAGCGGGTACAGAGGGTCGCTATGTTGGAGGCGTACTTTGAGTCCAAATCTTATCAACGATGTGTTGAAATCTTTTGAAGGAGATTCCCCGATAGGCCAACACCATGTAAGGCTACTGTTTATGAACTGGTGAAACGTTTTTGTGACACAGGAAGTGTGAAAGACAGACCAAGATCCTGGCGGCAGTCAGTTGTGACATCAGAGTCTGTTGCAATCTCCCTATAAGTCATTGCGGCGTTCGTCACAGAGTATTTTGAGAATTTACTTACCCGTTTAAATAAAACCAGAGGCCTCGTCCATGAAAAATATCGTGTCCAGCACTGTGACTTTGTTGTGTGTGAAGCTGTTGACCCAACGGCAGTAGTGAACACACTTGTCTGTGTCCAACGGGCGCAGCTCTTGCACTACCCTGACTCTGTGTGAACATTTGACAGCCCTGTGAACGGCTGACCGATATGCTCCCACTTGAAGGTGATCTGTACAGTTAATGAAGTTACCTGTACAGTTAATGAAGATGATCTGTACAGTATAAGTCCTTTATACAATGGACGAGTTGACGGTCAGAGTTTTTTGGGAAGATGGCAGGTCAATGGGTAATGAAAATGCTTAAATTCACTATGGTAATGATATTTTAAAATAAATTGATCTATAAAGTGTCAAAAATAAGGGTTAAAGTTGCTAAAAAGTCACGTGACTGTGAAATGCTCTGTGATTGGTTGTGACGTCACTGGTTGGGGCGAGCTTCCCAGCAGGAGGCAGTCAGCTGTAGTTGTCCAAACTTCTCGGCTGATCGGCTCAGTAAATAAATATTATTATATAATTAATTGTGCTTTACTGTGCAACACAGTAATACTATTTTGAATATATAAATATTACTAAGCACATAAACTAATTCAATGGATATTAGCTGCCCCATGCAACAAATTTCATAATATAAACATTCCAAACAATATTGGTATTATTTTGGTTTTGGTCATCTGGGGAACCTTAAGATTCTAACTATGGGACTAAGTACTTTAAACAATAAGACACATTATCTCTACAGGATTTCTATCGCAAAACATTTTTCAGTCACATAAGAAAATACAGTGTGTGATGAGTTACAAGGTTAGCTTAACATACATCAATAAGGGGGGGGGGGTAGTAACTCAAAAGTAGTGATTTCTGATAGAAGTGAAGGTCTAAATCGCTCATAACTCATCACAAACCATTAGGAAAAAAAAACATAGTCTGCATGTCTAAGTACAGGGATGACCAAAACTTAAAATTTACCCAGTACCCCCTATAGTCTATCTCGAATATAAATATCCAAATACTTATGGTAGTTATAGTAAATTGTACCCATTAATTAATATAAATGATGAAATATCCCAGTGGTTCATTAGTGAATCATCAAAACAATAACAGCACTATGTTGTCATGTTTAGCTAGCATCAGGCATTATCAAAACAAAGTCCAGACAATGTTATTACTTGTAAATTGACTCATATCTCCATCTAGTACTGATATACTCTGTAAATGCACTGAAAAATAGAGAAAGTCTACCAGGTAAGAGTACATGACAGCTGAGGTGGTGTGTGTACGTGTTCTGGGTATCAAGTTCTTTCTACTGGAGCGAACACAAACACCTGTACAGTTTCGTAGGTTCTATTTACTGGATAAACAGATGTGTACACAAGGGAGGTAGCGCTCCTTACTCTGTATGGGGGTCAACTAGCCCCTAGGCGACATGTGAAGTGATACATTAGCAGCTCCCATATGTCGCCAGGCACATTAATTAAGCATGTGGGACATGGTAAATACATTGCCACACGCTGCTAGCTAGGCTGAATAAATAGTGTATATAAATGGAGCACATACATAATATACATACAGCATACATAATATACATACAGCATGCATAATATACATACAGCATACATAATATACATACAGCATACATAATATACATACAGTGTGAACATGGGAGGTTTTTATATCCAAAAGACCATAAAAATGGAGGACACTGCAGCAGGCCATACTGGTCAGTCCCACTTACACTCAACCCCTATAGCTCATATATCCATCCAACCCATGTTTAAAGCTGCTCTTGACAACACATTTCTCACTTCCCAAATCTCCATGACTTGACCATAAAAAAATACCCTTAAAATTTTCCTGAACGTGGAATTTGGGGTGTGGAGAGGCCATCCTTTGTACTACCTACGACTGCAGCCCAGTGGTGTTTGAAACTAGAAACGTCACTGCCAAAGGCGGCCCTGTTTCTAGAGAAATAACCTTATCTTGACTATTATAGCAGGACTTTAAGCTTTTTTACAAATTATATACAATTTACCGTATCACTACGAACGTGGCAGAGTACTCTTGTGTTGGCCCAGAAATATTCTTTAGAATACAGTAAATAACCACTACACTACACTACACTACACTACACTACACTACACTACACTACAGTAAACTACACTACACTACACTACACTACACTACACTACACTACACTACACTACAGTAAACTACACTACACTACACTACACTACACTACAGTAAACTACACTACACTACACTACACTACACTACAGTAAACTACACTACACTACACTACACTACACTACAGTAAACTACACTACACTACACTACACTACACTACACTACACTACAGTAAACTACACTACACTACAGTACACTACACTACACTACAGTAAACTACACTACACTACACTACAGTAAACTACACTACACTACACTACACTACACTACACTACACTACACTACAGTAAACTACACTACACTACACTACACTACAGTAAACTACAGTACACTACACTACACTACACTACACTACACTACAGTAAACTACACTACACTACAGTACACTACACTACACTACAGTAAACTACACTACACTACACTACAGTAAACTACACTACACTACACTACACTACACTACACTACACTACAGTAAACTACACTACACTACACTACAGTAAACTACAGTACACTACACTACACTACAGTAAACTACACTACACTACACTACACTACACTACACTACAGTAAACTACAGTACACTACACTACACTACCATACACTACACTACACGACACTACACTACACTGCAGTAAACTACACTACACTACACTACAGTAAACTACACTACACTACAGTAAACTACACTACACTACACTACACTACACTACACTACACTACAGTAAACTACACTACACTACACTACACTACACTACAGTAAACTACACTACACTACACTACACTACACTACAGTAAACTACACTACACTACACTACACTACACTACACTACACTACACTACAGTAAACTACACTACACTACACTACAGTAAACTACACTACACTACACTACACTACAGTAAACTACACTACACTACACTACACTACAGTAAACTACAGTACACTACACTACACTACCATACACTACACTACACTACACTGCAGTAAACTACACTACACTACACTACAGTAAACTACACTACACTACACCACACTACACTAAACTACACTACACTACACTACACTACCATACACTACACTACACTACACTACACTACACTACACTACACTACAGTAAACTACACTACACTACACTACAGTAAACTACACTACACTACACTACACTACAGTAAACTACACTACACTACACTACACTACACTACAGTAAACTACACTACACTACACTACACTACACTACACTACACTACACTACACTACACTACACTACAGTAAACTACACTACACTACACTACACTACAGTAAACTACAGTACACTACACTACACTACACTACACTACAGTAAACTACACTACACTACACTACACTACAGTAAACTACAGTACACTACACTACACTACAGTAAACTACACTACACTACACTACAGTAAACTACAGTACACTACACTACACTACACTAAACTACACTACACTACACTACACTACACTACACTACAGTAAACTACACTACCACTACACTACACTACACTACAGTAAACTACACTACACTACACTACACTACACTACACTACACTACACTACACTACACTACACTACACTACACTACACTACACTACAGTACACTACACTACACTACACTACACTACACTACACTACACTACACTACACTACCAAACTACACTACACTACACTACACTACAGTAAACTACAGTACACTACACTACACTACAGTACACTACACTACACTACACTACAGTAAACTACAGTACACTACACTACACTACAGTAAACTACACTACACTACACTACACTACACTACACTACAGTAAACTACACTACACTACACTACACTACAGTAAACTACAGTACACTACACTACACTACAGTAAACTACACTACACTACACTACACTACACTACACTACACTACAGTAAACTACACTACACTACACTACACTGCAGTAAACTACACTACACTACACTACACTACACTACACTACACTACCACTACCACTACACTACCACTACACTACACTACCACTACACTACCACTACCACTACACTACACTGCAGTAAACTACACTACACTACACTACACTACACTACACTACACTACACTACACCACACTACACTACACTACCACTACACTACACTACCACTACAGTACACTACACTACCACTACACTACACTACACTACACTACCACTACACTACACTACACTACACTACACTACACTACACTACCACTACCACTACACTACCACTACACTACACTACACTACAGTAAACTACAGTACACTACACTACACTACACTACACTACACTACACTACACTACCATACACTACACTACACTACACTACACTACACTACAGTAAACTACACTACACTACACTACACTACACTACAGTAAACTACACTACACTACACTACACTACAGTAAACTACAGTACACTACACTACACTACAGTAAACTACACTACACTACACTACACTACACTACACTACACTACAGTAAACTACACTACACTACACTACACTACAGTAAACTACACTACACTACACTACACTACAGTAAACTACACTACACTACACTACCATACACTACACTACACTACACTACACTACACTACAGTAAACTACACTACACTACACTACACTACAGTAAACTACACTACACTACACTACACTACACTACAGTAAACTACACTACACTACACTACACTACAGTAAACTACACTACACTACACTACACTACAGTAAACTACAGTACACTACACTACACTACCATACACTACACTACACTACACTGCAGTAAACTACACTACACTACACTACACTACACTAAACTACACTACACTACACTACACTACACTACACTACAGTAAACTACACTACACTACACTACACTACACTACACTACACTACACTACACTACAGTACACTACACTACACTACAGTAAACTACACTACACTACACTACAGTAAACTACAGTACACTACACTACACTACACTACACTACCATACACTACACTACACTACACTGCAGTAAACTACACTACACTACACTACACTACACTACACTACACTACAGTAAACTACACTACACTACACTACAGTAAACTACAGTACACTACACTACACTACAGTAAACTACAGTACACTACACTACACTACACTACACTACACTACCATACACTACACTACACTACACTGCAGTAAACTACACTACACTACACTACACTACACTACACTACACTACAGTAAACTACACTACACTACACTGCAGTAAACTACACTACACTACACTACACTACACTACACTACACTACACTGCAGTAAACTACACTACACTACACTACACTACAGTAAACTACACTACACTACACTACACTACAGTAAACTACACTACACTACACTACACTACAGTAAACTACAGTACACTACACTACACTACCATACACTACACTACACTACACTACAGTAAACTACACTACACTACACTACACTACAGTAAACTACACTACACTACACTGCAGTAAACTACACTACACTACACTACACTACACTGCACTACACTACACTACAGTAAACTACACTACACTACACTGCAGTAAACTACACTAAACTACACTACACTACACTACACTACACTACACTACACTACAGTACACTACACTACACTACACTACACTGCAGTAAACTACACTAAACTACACTACACTACACTACACTACACTACACTACAGTAAACTACACTACACTACACTACACTACACTACACTACACTACACTACAGTAAACTACACTACACTACACTACACTACCATACACTACACTACACTACACTACACTACAGTAAACTACACTACACTACACTACACTACTGTAAACTACAGTACACTACACAACACTACACTACACTACACTACAGTAAACTACACTACACTACACTACACTACACTACACTACAGTAAGCTACAGTACACTACACTACACTACACTACAGTAAACTACACTACACTACACTACACTACACTACAGTACACTACACTACACTACACTACACTACACTACACTACAGTAACCTACATTACACTACAGTAAACTACACTACACTACACTACACTACACTACACTACACTACAGTAAACTACACTACCATACACTACACTACAGTAGCCTACACTACACTACACTACACTACAGTAAACTACAGTACACTACACTACACTACAGTAAACTACACTAAACTACACTACACTACACTACACTACAGTAAACTACAGTACACTACACTACCATACACTACACTACACTACACTACACTACAGTAAACTACACTACACTACACTACACTACACTACAGTAAACTACAGTAACCTACATTACACTACAGTAAACTACACTACACTACACTACACTACAGTAAACTACAGTAACCTACATTACACTACACTACACTACACTACACTACAGTACACTACAGTAAACTACATTACACTACACTACACTACACTACACTACAGTAAACTACAGTAACCTACATTACACTACAGTAAACTACACTACACTACACCACACTACACTACACTACACTACACTACACTATAGTAAACTACAATATACTACAGTAAGCTACAGTAAAATACACTACACTACACTAAATTATTTATATTTTTCAGTTTGCCTCACTTTGTGCTTTGGAAAATGGTGCTTATGAAAACGATGATAATTTAAACAACCCAAATTTGGAACCGGTCTCCCCAAACATGAGTGGAAGAGCTGCCGTCTCCATCCGTAACTTGACGAAGATCTTTCACCCTCCGAGAAAGGAACCCGTGACAGCTGTGGACAGTAAATATAAATTAATTTTATTACTTGTAGTATTGTTCAAGGGTGGTTGGTACAGTAGAGTTGCTCAAAATTCTATCTTTAGGGGGGGGGGGGGGTCAATGAATTTCTTGGCGGGAGGTATAATGACTTTCTTACAGACCAAAGGTCCAGCCCAGAGAAGAACGGCACATGTAACAGTAAGACTCTACAAGGGTCAAGAAGTTCTTGCCACAGTGTGATGAGAGAACAGGCGACATGACCCTGTTAATGACCCTGCCGTCCAGCCAGTACACCAACACCTGACCAAACACACCTGTCCAGACACACCCAGATTTGTTATAATTAGGAGACGACACCTGTCGGCCTAAGATCTGCAGTTAATTGGGACCAGAAAAACGCCTCTGATAATGAATCCACTTAAAGCTGGGAATTAATCCTATAAGAAATAATGTAAAAGACAATTTGAGTGTTGACACACAGAGGTAAGTGAATTTACAATAACTGACAGAGGAGTTTATACACAAAAAGATTATGATCTAACATTTTCATAGTCAGATGGAGTTACTAGAAGCAGGATTACTGGTACTTAGTTAATTTGACTTGAATGCACTTCTGCTGTCGACATGACTGAGAAAACACTGGCAGTTGTAGAGATAATGTGTGGGTCCTGGCCACCACCTCACACGCCTCACATCAACAGGATGAAACTATCTGGCAAAAAGATGGAAATTATGGGCTGGAATATTATTACTACAAATAGTGTAATGGTTAAGGGAAACCCAGTCGTCCATTTTTAATAGGAATCAAACCCAGAAACATTTGCTCCTATAAGGTGAATGTTGTGTCACTAAGCACTGGGACACTTGGTACATCTAATATGTTGCCAAGGTGTGTCAGTGTCTTGGATGGCTCAGTGAGAGAGGCGCTGGCAGTGGAATTAATGTTATTGTCTGGGGAAACATACTTGCACTTTTAACAAGTATTTTGTGATCATAATATGCCTGAGACAAGTAAACTATTTTACCATTGGTTTTATTCTTCTTTACAGATTTCAGCCTTGACATTTATGAGAGTCAGATAACTGCTATCTTGGGACACAACGGAGCCGGGAAGACAACATTGTTCAACATACTGACGGGCATGACAGCTGCAACAAAGGGCAGTGCAAAAATTTTTGGCATGGATGTTAAGTAAGTAACTCAGTATTGTAGGTGATATACTGATCATGGTGTTATTAGTTCCTTAATAACCCTGTAGTGTACAGTCAAGTGGATGACTACATCATGATAATGTGTTATATTATCAGTTTCTGTCCAGTATTCTGCATTAACTTACTGCTATTTCATTATTCTCTAACACTCATAATGTGATCATTCTCCATCAAACTCACTGGGGATAAGTAGATTCATCTCTGTCACACACAGTCATTCAGCCTGTGGCCTGATGGTAAAGTTCTCCTCAATTACCCTCAAATAGTGTGGTATATGAAGTCAAAGAAAACTGCAGTAGAATCCCAGTTACTGAAATAATCTTTACTTATTCCATATTTTATGGCATATAAGACACACTTTTTTGTCTGAAAAATGGCTAATAAAATCAGCCTGTGTCCTTTATATGA
This sequence comes from Homarus gammarus, assembly GCA_958450375.1. Classification (NCBI taxonomy): domain Eukaryota; kingdom Metazoa; phylum Arthropoda; class Malacostraca; order Decapoda; family Nephropidae; genus Homarus; species Homarus gammarus. Next base: position 932,311 of record CAUDMG010002857.1, read on the forward strand.
AGTTGTGGTCTCCTGTAAGCTAATGAATCCCCCAGTTGCTGTCTCCAGTAGGGTAACTTCTACCTAACACAACTCTAGAATTATAAAGTAATTATTGTAAATACAAAAGGTCGATCTATAACTACTCTGCACTGTACTGATGATGATAACCAGAGTCACCCAACTCTACAGAGGTAACTAAGCTGTAACCATTTCTGAACTCTTACAAGCATTACTGTCTATTAATGCCATACCTGCAACATCTATTTTTAAATCTACAAATACCTGAAACAAATGAAGATTTACAGTTAACTTTCTTTTCACATTTACATCTGTTAACATCACTGGCATCATTGTAGCCAAGTTAGACTCATCACTATAACCACCAGGCTACTGGGCCAAACTGTGAGGTGTTATGGTTGTTTTTCAACTCGTATTTTTGGGTAGATATATGTAACTTTTTTCTTTATTTTTACTGATATACATACACACCATCCTATATACATGTAGTGAAAAAAGTAAAAGAAATAATTGGCCTAAGGGCAAACACATAAAAGGAATATCCATTTCTTTGCACACGAGTTAGCTGACTTAGTGGGGGAATGGGAGGACGGCTGGGTGGTTGGTGGTGGGGGTGTTGCTATAGTGAACAGGGAGGACAGATGTACAGTACAGTAAGTCCTCGTATAACGTTGCCCCCGATAATGTTGTTTCGTTATGACTTTGCTATTCTTTCGATACCCATCATTCCGATAATGTCCCGCCGATTCAGTATAATGTCGTCACGAACTACTTTGTACGGTGCATCACCCTCTCTCATCATGGCGCGCTACGCTCTCACCTGTGGAGCGTCACAGCGTCCCCAAGCGTCGCCGATCTTGTCTATAATAAATGCTTCCCGCTCAAGACTAAGTCAGTGAAAACTGTATCCATATCCAAACCCTATATCACAAGCGAAATCAAAGCAATGATAAAATAAAACACAAACTCCAAAGGAAATTTGCAAAAAGACCCATAACTTTCAGTGCTCCTTACGGAAGTATGAGAATTAGAGTAACTCAAGCAGTTAGAAATGCCAGACGTAGCTATTATACAAATTAACTCCAGTCAGCATCAGGCAACAGTAAGAAAACCTGGAACACCAAATCATCAATTCTATTCACAACAGGAACACTCAGCCTTCAGCCCCCCTCTCAACTTTTATTATAAATGATTCAGTTGAAATGAGGGACATTACCAACCACATCAATGAATATTTTATTAATGTTGGTAAAAATCTTACAGAGAACATCCCTGATTACCATGAGGAATTTAGAGCCTACCTGCAAAACAGACAGCAAAATGAGCTGTTCTTATTCCCTGTCACAGCAGATGAATTACTGGCCACCTTAAAAATGTCCAAAGATGCAGCAGCAAGTGAAGACAATATACCAATGAGCATCATTAAGAAAATAGCCCACTACCTGTTCTCCTACACATCTGTAACTCCTCCTTCTCTAGTGGTGTCTTTCTGGATAAACTGAAAATTGCTAAAGTTCACCCAGCATATAACAAATCTGGGGACAAAGGTCTTTTACCGCCCCATATCAGTCCTCCCTGCCTTAAGTAAGATACTGAAGAAGCTAGCATGTAGTACACTAAATTCCTTCTGTAGTGTCAATAACATCCTCACAGACTCTGTTTGGATTTAGAGCTAAACGGTCGACCGAGTGCTCTGCTATCCTTTACTAATGACATCTTAAACTCCTTTGATGACAGTCAGTTCACAGTCGGTATATTCTTGGACCTCTCTAAAACCTTCGATACTGTCGACCATACCATCCTCCTGTCAAAGCTTGAACATTACGGCATTAGGGGCCTATCCCACAATTGGTTTACCTCATATCTGTCCAACAGGAAGCAGTATGTCTGCTATAATAATCACCATTCTGACTCCTCACCAATCTTGTATGGCGTCCCCCAAGGTTCCATTCTCGGTCCAGTACTGTTTTTGTTGTACATAAACACGTAGTCCACTCCAGCACACTCATAAAATACAACTTATTTGCAGACGATAGTAATCTCTATGCCATCAACTCAGACCTCCATTCCGTGATGAGAACTATGAACACTGAATTGACTAAAGTCAGGACCTAGGTAATACGTAATAAACTGACCTTAAACCTCGAAAAAATCCACTACACGATCTTTCACAGAAGGAAAAACTTACCCCCAGACTTGGACCCCCTGTACCTTGGTAATACAGTCCTCAAATGCGAACAAAATACTAAATTCCTTGGAGTTATTGTTGATGAGAAACTTAGCTGGAGAAACCACATACAAGTCATTCACAGTAAAGTCAATAAACACTGCGGTATCATGTATCACACTCGACAGTCACTCACTCTCACAGCAATGAAAGACATCTATCATCATCTTGTTTACCAACACCTGATACACTGTCACACACTATGGGGGGCTTCTGGCTCTTGAAAAACCCAATCTCTGGTTACTGCACAAAAGAGAGTTGTACGGACAATGACCTACTTGAAAAAAACTGATCACACAAACGAACAATTTGTTAAATTGAAAATGTTAAAATTCGAGGATATTAACACCTACAGCTGTGCCCTATTTGTTTACAAATCTGTCAATCGCTTGATTGACAACAATTATTTCCAGTTCCGGAATAATCAGAGATACAACTTAGGGCACCAAGAGCTACTAAGACTACCCCTCATTCGGAAAATTCCAGCTTTGGGAACAATTTTCCGAGAAAATTTCAGATCCGGCTATTGGTGAGTTCCGGTTTTGATGGATTCCGGCTAACAAAGTTAATACTTTTTTAATATTTCATCATGCCTTCCACTACGGCTAGTAATTTCTTTTCAGTCGTGCTGTAATTCTTCTCTGCAGGCTTTAGTTTTCTGCTATGGTATGCCACCAGATATACCTCGCCCTTGTTTTCTTGTAGAAGTACAGCTCCGATCCTCAACATACATAGCACTCTTCAGGTGGAGGTGACCCTTGGCAGCATCTGGTGAAGCATTTGTTGCTCTAACTTTCTTCTCGTTGAGCTTTATAGTGCGAACAGAGCTCTCCGACAGTCCACGCCCCACATTTGAAACACCTTTTCCACGCTGCAGTGCTTCCAGCACCTTGATTTTCTGCTCCAGTATAATTGCTTACCTTGATTTCTTGGCCTTTGGGGTAATTAATGATGTAGTGGCTGGCCTCTTGGTCATAGTGGCGATGGTTGATACACGTGGTAGAAGAAGATAGTGTCACACAATATGTCCGTTCACTAGGGCAACAGTGTGAGAACTGAGGATGTGCGAGGGTGGCGGGCAGCCGTGTAGCGTGGCCAGAGACGCGCCTGGTGGGAAACATACCGCACGGAACTTAAAATATTGTTTATTTTCATATGACTTGCTTAAAATAGTAAAGATTCTCTTTAAATTGATATGGTGTCCTTAATTATGGGTGTCGCTTTAAATTGATTATTTTAAATCAATTCACTTTAAATCTATGTTCTACTGTGCTGGCATTTGTTCTCTTGTCTTCCCAGCTAACTCGGAGGATGGAAAGTAGACTACGTTGGTGAAAGTTTTCTAGTGCCTTGAGGTGTCTCCTGTATGTGACCCATGTCTCACTGCCATATAGCAGGGTGGGGAGGACCACTTCTCAATATATGTGTAACTTTGTAGATAATTTCAGTTCCCTACAGCTGAAGACACGATTTCTGAGTATGCCAAAGGCTTGAGATGCACATCTGATCCGATGCTGAATCTCTTCATTGATGTCCGCGGTGGTGGACAGGTGGGAGCCTAGATATTGAAAGTGGGCAACATTAGAGAGGGTAGTACCGTTAAGCTGGATGGATGGTGGAGGTGTGGCTGAACCAGGGGCAGGCTGAAAGAGAATCTGAGTCTTACGTACATTCACCTCAAGGCCGAAGTGTGCATACTGATCTGCGTAAGTGTTTAGGACCTCCTGTAGGTCATGTTCAGTGTGAGCAACAAGGGTGAGGTTGTCTGCATACTGAAGCTCAGTAATGGAAGCTGCCGACACCTTTGTTCTTGCCTGGAGTTGTCTTATGTTGAAAAGACCATTAACCCGGTACTGGATGTTCACCCTGCTGGCTAAATTGGCACTGGCATGAGTAAGGAAGGCAGCCAAGAAAATGGAAAAGAGAGTTGGTGCCAGTACACACCCTTGTTTAACCCCCATTTGGATAGGGAAGAACTCAGACTGGGTGCCATTGTGCAGGACACTGCCGTTCATGCCATCATGGAGTTGCTTCACAATGGTAATGAATTTTGGTGGGCAGCCAAAACTGCTGAGGGTCCACCAGAGGGCTTCCCTGTTGACCGAGTAGAAGGCCTTGGTTAGGTCAATGAAAGCCATATATAAGTCACGATGCTGTTCTCTGCACTTTTCCTGTATCTGGCGGGCAGCAAAGATCATGTCAGTGGTGCCATGTGATGGTCTAAAACCACATTGAGATTCTGGGAGGAAGTTTCCCGCCTCAGGAAGAAGTCTTTTTAGAAGGACTCGGGCGATAATCTTGCCAGCTACGTACAGCAGCGAGATCCCATGGTAGTTGCCACAGTCTGACCGGTCTCCCTTGTTCTTATAAATTTTAATGATGGAGGCGTCTTTAAGAGCTTGGGGGATTTCCTCCTTTTCCCATATATTCTCCAGGAGAGAGTGGAGATGGCTGGTAAGCAGAGGTCCTCCTGATTCAAACACTTCAACTGGGGTTCCATCTGGCCCTGAGGCTTTGTTATTTTTCATCTGTTTGATGGCAGTAGCTACCTCTTCCAGGGAAGGAGGATAGCTGAGGTGGGTCAGCTGTGGATGCTGAGGGACCTGCTGGGTAGTCAGGACATCCACATCAGTGTTTCAGTTGAGCAGTGAATGGTAGTGCTCTTTCCAGCACTGAAGGATACCTTCATCATCTTTAATTATGGAGTTACCATCAGATGAGCGGAGGGGGGCTGTACCACGAGTGACTGGCCCATAAAGTGTTTTAGTGGACTTGAAAAATTAGCGCATCTTGTGCTGATGTGCAAGTTTTTGTGCTTAAACCAGTCATTCCTTAGATTGTGAAGTTCCCGCTGGGCCGCCACTTTCTTCTTGCGAATGGTATCAGCTTTGGTCCAAGACTGAGGGTTGTTCTGCCAGTCAGTTAAAACAGCACATTTATCAGCGATGAGTACTTTTATTGCTGGGTCATTTTCCTCAAACCAGTCCTGTTGTATTCTTTTGATCTGGCCAAGGGTCTCTGCAGGTTTTTGTCATGACAGTGTCGACAATACCCCATTCAGCACTGGGGTTTGAGCTGCTCTCTGAAACTGCCACCTAATATTCCAGGACCCAGATTCACTAACACTGTGGAGATAAAAAGTTCATAACTGCCGGGAAATCTGAAGTCCATACAAAGTACCGTAAGAATGATTCACAAGCGGTTCATAACTAAGTTGTGGTGTTTGTAAGAACTCTGGCATTCGTTCATATAATGCCGATAGGGGGCGGTGGTATGTCTGTTTTTATTCTCCTCTCGGCCAATCACTGCAACTGATACATAACTGAATAGGAAATGTAAGCCAATCATATCACAACAACAGAAGACCACATTGGATACACTTGTCATGATTTCTTTTGACAAAATAGAAGAAAATAGACCATGGAGTATTTGTTATAATAATAATATTAATAAAAATAATATTACAGTAAACTGTATTAATAATAATATTATTATTATCAGTACAGTATTATTATTTTGGAGCAACTGTCACTGTATAATTCTTGACACAGATGGTTGTCTTAAGTTAGTAACATCATCAACTACACTATGGAAACTACCACTTGTGAAAAACCCCAAAGCTATTAACACAGACGTGTGGGTTGAGAGACTGTGGACCTTGCCACTCTACCAATATCTAGCCAGAGTACATCCCTACATGGAAATCTGTAGCACCACAGCAGTCGGCGGTCATCAACTTGTAGAGGATTCAAAGGCTCCCTAAACTCCCTTACCAACTGAGTGCGCGGTCATGACCTAAAGCAATCAGTGGTAATACTGGAGGCTAATACCACAAGATATTGTTCAGTTTTGTTCAGTTTTTTAACAGATGTTTTTATTATTATAGTAAGTATTTTAAAAGAGGCAACTTGTAGAAGAACCTAATAGAACCTAACCTAACCAATAAAAGGAAACTGCCTAACCTTACCTAACTGGGGGACGGACCCGCTATATTAAACATAAACTACTTATTTTCATATCTATTACCAATGAAAGCAACTTTGGTGAAGTGTCACGGTGTAATTTTATATTTTTTGTGGACTTGAGAGTGCACTCGGACCAAGTGAGTTAGTTTTAAACAAACTGCGCAGACAAGAACATTCACCGACTTGACAGATTTTTGGAGGAGTATTTATGGTAATAATTAATGTCTTCACGTACAAAGCACGTAGAGCCATCATTTTAGTGTCATATGGTCACTATTTCACTCATCCTTCATGCCCTGACCAGTAGTAGATAGAGAAAAACTAAAAAAATACTTATACAGTAATTGACATAAAAAGTTGTCACCTCGTTTAATATACTTATTATTATGATAAGATCTTATGTGGGACAACTCCTTCTGTGCTCGTCCTCTCCTTCAGTAATACTCAATCATTAGTTCCACCTTCACTAGTGACATTTGTAGTACGTCTGGCAGCTCTGTGCGTTTTGGTACTGGTTGTATAGTAGAGAAAACGGGAGCTACGTGACCTTATATCCGCCTTGCAGAAGCTTACTAGACCTCTGGAGCCACCATATGTTACCAAGAAAAGTCAGCCAATTTAAATCAACTTGTGGACTATGTAAGTCTTTAGTGCATCACCACCACAGGAGATATGACCTCCTTAAGCACTTATGAAGTTTGTAACCCATTAGTGAAAATGGACCCAAGTATGGTTAAGTGATAGTCCACCTGGTAACATCTGTGTAACTAGTTGTGGAATGTCAGGTAATCCCGCTGTAGTACACCTGCAGTTTATCTTCTTGTACATACCACTCAAGAAGCACCTGAGGCTATTGGGTCAGGTATGTTCTTCACTGGAGAAGAGTAATGTTTTCATGTCTCATTTTCAGTGATGCCAATGAGTTAACAGAAATTAGACGGATCACTGGAGTTTGTCCACAGCATGATGTCGTCTTTCAAACACTGACTCCACGAGAACATCTCCGCTTCTTTGCTCGTATTAGGGTAAGACTTACTTTATGTGTACAGTGTAACCTCTGTAAGAAGTGGGGAATATTAATAAAATAGAAGCTTAATAAATGAACCAGACTTAATGAATACTGTACAGAGGTCTAATGAGATTTGTTGTAGGCCTACTGAGAACTAAGACACTGTGAGCAGGCTGGGGCTGATCAGGTGTTGCCACATTCATCAGGTTTATTGATTCAGTAATATATTATCACATGATTGGCCTCTTATGGCTCATTAATATAACATCTTCAGTTATAGAGACAAAATACAATACTTTAATATGACTTGAAAATAAAAGGATAAGCTGTATCAGAAGGTTGTTTACTGAGATGTGTTCAAGCTTTCAGTAGACCAGCTTACAACAGGGGTCACTATAACACACTGTACAGTACTTGATGTGAAGATACCTTCTTAAAAACATTATTTACTGCCTTTGAGTGTTATATGATGACTCAGTTTGGCTACTTGTACACTTTGACAAATCTTCAGCCCCCCTCCCACCCATAAATAGTATTACAGTTTTTCGGACTATTGGGGCAGACCCCAGTCTGAAAAAAACGAGTACAGTCGTCCCTCGGTTAACGAACACAATTCGTTCCAGAGGGTCGTTCGTTAATTGAAAATTCCGTTAACCGAATCCATTGTTTTGATGGGATATTGGGTAATTGGTTCCAGCTCACCGAAAAGTACATACAAAGTAAAATATAAATGCAGTAAAGTACACTTACTCTGAGGTGTGTATGTAGAAGGCTCCTGGTTGATGTTGATGATGATGATGGGAATTAGAAGTGGGGATGGAGGAGAAGGGAGAAGAGAAGGAAGTGGGGATGGAGGAGAAGGGAGAAGAGAAGGAAGTGGGGATGGAGGAGAAATCACCTTTCAGGGGACCCATGCTTGATGCCGTCATTTCACCAATAAAATTTTAAGTTCACTATATATTGTCAATATAACCGTCAGTCAGGCAGTTAAAGGATATTCAGACTCTTTACGTTGGACACAAATATTATAATTCGGTCACACCTGTTGAATACATTTCATTTAGTATTTCAAATAAGTCATACATAGGCACTCCTTCATAAATGTTTAATCCAATATATATTTACATAACAATCATGGCTATGTAATTAGTCTAACCTTAACCCTTACAATGAGTACTCAATTTGCCATATTTCTATATTGCCACACTGACAAATGATGCAATGGACACAGTCTACCTGTGTGCACAATAAGTACTAGTTAAACTTATGTGTTGAAAGTCTAGAGAGAAGCCAGGGTAGGTGTTGACTCTAAGATATGGGTAGCAATACTGAAATGCCCACCCTATAGCCTGGCCCCCTGGCTGGTCAGCTATGGCTGAGTCAGGTGATTATAATTATACATAAACAAACTCCCTTCACACGCTCCAACCTCCTTCTGGGCCTCTCATCTCCACCATCTTCGTACTCTACATACTGTATACGGGCAAGCACACCCAATAAACGTGACATGACTTACAGCCTAACATAATGCTTGTTTATGTGTTTGCTGCTTGCGGTAACAGTCAATATGTTAACTAAAGTTCAGAATGACCAATAATTTCAATGAAAAATGCAAAAATATTCAAGACACCAACAAAATGGATGTTCACTCCACTGTCAACAGAGCCCAACTGACGCCTTGTGGCCGATTCACGCATCTGATGGGCGCACAACAAACTAGTTCCCTGTACTGCATATATTATCAATATGATAAATAAATGTTAAAATGACGAATAATTTTAATATAAAACATGCAAAAATATTAAAGAGCACAACTTTATTGATATTTACTCCACTAGAAACGAATGTAAACATAGAACCGATTACTGAATTGGCAGACTAGCCTAAAAAGCTGATGCGCACAACAAGATGTGATGTTCATTAGGATTTCGTTAATCAAATTTTTTTTCATTAACCAAATTGAAGATCCTTATGGGAGGTAATTCGTGAACTGAAATTTCGTTAATCGAACAGTTCGTTAACCGAGGGACCGCTGTATATGAGGCGGGGGACGGGGGGAGTAATACTGATTATCTGAACTGTTTAAAGAAGATCAGTTGTTAAGTTATTACTGCACTTCAACAACTAAGGTCTTTAAGTGTACAGTTGGGTCTCACTTTACGCGGTTAATATAACCCACAGGGTACCGCGTAAAGTGAACAACATAACATATGGGATTAATTGAAATAGAGACCGGGCCGACCCCCCAAACTCCACTTTTTGACGACACACAACTATGTTGTAGTAAAAATATTATCTTAACTTTATGATGGTATGCACACACAATTAATAATTAAGAGAAATATCAATAATATTAGGTTTTTTAACACTTACATTAGTAGAAAAGATGGCTGGGCACACGGGGATGGGCGGTTGGTTCCGAGGCAGAGGGCAGATTATTGGCCCTCACCTGTATCACTTGTATCAATTGTATCACTATCCACCACAGAGGCTTGCAGGGCCTCTTTGTCAAACCCCTCAAAGTCCATATAAGTCAAATCCTCACTATAATTATCACTATCACTGACTTGGGCCGGCTGTGGTGGGTGGCGGGTGAAAAACTGGTAATGTTTTGATGACTGGGCGACCTTGTGTGCACCATGCTCGCGCCGCTTACACAACATGGCGGATGGCGGGAAAGGGCGGGAGAGATGGCGGGAGGTTTGGATCCAAAAATGGCGCGGCTCGCCAGCCGCTCTCCGCGTAAAGGGGTACACGCACCGCGGAATGTGAGCTTTCTGGGTTCCGGCAGGGCACCGCGTAAACGTGGAAACGCGGAATGTGGGACCGCGTAAAGTGAGGGTTGACTGTATAACAAGGTTATTAAAACAATATTACATCAACAATAACAAAATATGTAACAGAACTAACTCTCTGGGTTTAAAATCAGACATAAGTCTGGTTTTCAACAGATGATTGTTATTTACTGTAAAGTTTTTCATGTAAGTAACCATAGAATTTTTCTTGTGGATAAAGAGAAAACTGTAAACTGTACAGTACTATAAAGATAAAAATAAGAACAGCAGTGTAGAGGCGAGTGCCATATAAACAATGACATCTCTGACCACACCCTGCAAAATACAATGTATTTAGCAAATGCTGCAGCTGCTGAGAATGTAGAGGGGCCTAAGGCACCTCCAAGAGCAGAGACGTTACCAAGAACACATTCTGGCTTAAATGTCATGTACAGGAGATACCCGAATTACGAATGCCCGCTGATACAAACTTTAAATTTACAGTATTTTATTTATCTAAAACTTTTTTTTACTTTCATTTACTGTATTTTGTCATTCTATTTCTTCTTTTGTCTTAAATTAAGTGAGTTTAGATGTATATAAGGACTTAGGCAATGATGTAGTGGGATTTTAAACATTGTTCTTTAAGTACGGTATGCACATGGCATGTGTTCCAACTTAGGTACAAGCCTGAGTTATGAACGTCTTCAGGAAGGAAACCTGTTCGTAACCCGGGGGCTCCCTGTACTATAATACTGACATGTTCCTGATAGAGAGAGGAGTTTGAAACACTACTGAAGGTACACCAACCAGATATTGTGGGTGTTGTAGAACTGTAGTACAAGAATAGAAGAATCGACCCAGAGGAATGTGAATTCAGTATTGCTGGATATGACTCATTTACGAACCTTTCTCAGGAAACTTGCAAGAGGGGTGTGGTTATCTATGCTAGGCAAGACCTTAGAGCCAGCCAGGTGAGGGTACAGGGAGAGGATGTTTTTGAAGAGTCCAAGTGGTGTAAAATTAAATTAAAGGGAGGAGACTTACTTATCGTCGGGTGTATCTACAGAGCCCCAAACTGTGGCCCACTAAATCATAGGAACTTAAGAGCCTTAATAGACAATGCGGTGATACTCAACCCTAGCCACCTCCTTATCATGGGAACTTTAACTATGGCGACATCGACTGGAGAAACGAGTTCATCCCAAAGGACTTGAATAACCCTGGTACTCTTTTTGTTGAAACTCTGAGAGATAATTTTCTGTTCCAACATATTAGAGACCCGACACATTACAGAGGGGAGCAAACACCCAAGCCACTAGACCTCATCATAACAAACGAGGAGGGTATGGTGGCCAAACTGGAACACCTTGCCCCAGTTGGCACCAGTCACCATACAGTGTTGTCATTCAGATTTATCTGTTATCTAGTTCAGGATAAGGCCAGGCCAAGGTGCAAATATTACAAGAGAAATTACAATGAGATGAGGGAAGAGATGAGGGGTATTCACCGGCCTGACTCATTTAGGCACAAGAATGCAGACACTACGCTGAATATCATAACTAGTAAAGAGCCATTTGATCGATAAATATATACCCAAGACCAAACCCAGTGCCTCTAGGAATACGAGGGGATCCCTACACATGAACCATGCGGCGGCTGACTAAGTTAAGAAGAAAACCCAGAAATTCAAGTCATGGGTTGGGTCAAATGATGAGGAGGACAGGAGGATGTATGCAAGAGCCACGAACCAAGCAAAGGCAGAGTGTAAAAAGGCTGAAAAGGAGTTCCAGAGGCTCGTTGCAAGCGAGGTCAAGTGTAACCCAAAGGCATTTTACCGCTATGCAAAGTCAAAATTAAAAACACGAGTAGGAGTATCACACCTTAGGCTTGAAGATGATAGTTACGAAGATTCTGATCAGGACAAGTGGAGGCATTAAACAGCTTCTTTTCCTCGGTGTTCACAAGAGAGGATGCAACTAACCTTCCTGCGTTTGAGGACAGACGGTTCGACACAGCACTGACCCACATTGTGTTCACAGAAAAGGGTATAAGAAATAAACTGTCAAAACTAAAGGTTCATAAGAGTCCCGACCCTGACATGGTGCATCCTAGAGTGCTAAGGGAGTTGAGCAACAAACTTGTAGAGCCCCTGAAGATCCTGTTCTGTAAATGCCTGGATGAACAAAAGGTCCCCAGTGATTGGAAGATGGCTTATGTGAATCCTATTTTCAAGAAGGGCGATCGTCACTCCACGAACAACTATAGACCGGTGAGCCTGACCAGCATAGTGTGTAAAGTACTTGAGATCATTATGAGAGATGCCATGATGCAACATCTAATACGAAGGAACCTTGTAAAGGATTGCCAGGACTCTCCTGCCTAACACAATTACTCAAGGTACTGGATGTTTGGACCCAAATTCTGGACAAGATGGTAATATTGACAATATTTACCTGGATTTTGCCAAGGCTTTCGACAGTGTACCCCACGAAAGGCTGAAAATCAAACTGGAAGGGTACGGAATTCTGGGAAATGTCCTAGCGTGGATAGAAGACTTTCTACATGACCGCAAGCAGTGTGTGGTGATTAATGGCACGAAATCATCATCTGTACCTGTCACAAGCGGAGTACCACAGGGCAGTGCATTGGGCCCGCTGTTGTTTGTTTGTTTGTTTCATAAATAACATGCCTGACGCAGTACATTCCTTCATACAAATGTTTGCGGATGATGCCAACTTGTTCCAGGAAATTAAGAACAAGCTGACTGTGAAGACCTGCAGAAGCATCTCTATGAGCTTCAAGAATGGTCAAAGAAATTGCTGCTGAGATTCACTGTCATGAAGTGTAAGAGGCTGAACTTGGGATGTACCAATGACAAGGAGGTGTATCATATGTCCCAACGGGACAAAGAAACTGCATTAATTGAGAATGAATGTGAGAATGACCTGTATGTGTATGTTGACAATGAACTGAAGTTCTCGGGCCAATGCGAGAAGAAGGTAAATCAGGCAAATAAATTATTAGGTCTTATAAGAAGGTCGTTCAGATATCTAGACGGTCCGTCCCTCATTTCGATCTTCAAGAGTGAAGTGCTTCCCCATCTGGAGTACTGTCACCCCGTCTGGTCCCCGAGATTATGCTAGGGACTGTCCAAAGGAGGGCCACCAGACTGGTGCCAGCACCTCAGCTGCCCTGAGAGATTAGAGCGCCTGCAATTGCCTAGCTTATAGTGTAGACTGGCAAGGGGTGACCTAACTGAGGTGTATAAACATCAAGTGTCCTTACCTGCACCTGGCGGATGCTCGCCCCACAAGGGGTCACAGGTCAAGGTTGAAGAATCCACGAGTCCAGAAGACTGTGAGGGGTAACTCTTTTGGAGTGAGAGTTGTGAATTCATGGAACAATCTGCCAGAACGTTATGATGGCACCGTGTGTGCGCATTCACAAGATCAAACATGACCAACATTGGAGCAGGTACTTGCCAACAGTGAGTAACAGAGGCATGACCGACTTCCCAAGCGGCTAACGAGCCGCTCAGTGGTGAAGAGGATAAAAGAAAAAACAGAGCAATAACACACACTAGAGAACACAGGCGGTGAACAAATACAGTACTGTAGAACAACAACACCCTACAAGGCACCACTGCCTCACCACCATCCACTAGAGAACACAGGCAGTGAACAAATACAGTACTGTAGAACAACAACACCCTACAAGGCACCACTGCCTCACCACCATCCACTAGAGAACACAGGCAGTGAACAAATACAGTACTGTAGAACAACAACACCCTACAAGGCACCACTGCCTCACCACCATCCACTAGAGAACACAGGCAGTGAACAGATACAGTACTGTAGAACAACAACACCCTACAAGGCACCACTGCCTCACCACCATCCACTAGAGAACACAGGCAGTGAACAAATACAGTACTGTAGAACAACAACACCCTACAAGGCACCAATGCCTCACCACCATCCACTAGAGAACACAGGCAGTGAACAAATACAGTACTGTAGAACAACAACACCCTACAAGGCACCAATGCCTCACCACCATCTTTCATAATTAAGTGTTTTACCAAAATTCATATTCCATTTACTGTATATTGTAAATGTATACTGTACCAAAATATTGTAAATGTATACTGTACCATAATAGTATTGTAAATGTATACTGTACCATAATAGTATTGTAAATGTATACTGTACCATAATATTGTAAATGTATTTTTTTTTTTTACGGAGAATAGCCCACCCGGGCACAAGTCATCGACCCACAATGGGGCTGGGGGGGGGGGGGGGGTGAAATAAGAGTAAAAAGGAATTAAAAATAGAAAATAAAAAGGTTACATTAATCTATACAACGAAACCAGCTTTTTAAAATGAGACAGATTGTATGAGTATGGAAACACAGAAGGCAGAGCATTCCACAGTTTGGCTGGACTACAATGGTTTATTCTAGTGTGACCGACAGCCACAGAGAAACAGTTGGCACCGCGGGAAAGACGTGTTTTACGAGCCCACGGCCTTGCCGGCGGTACACAGGATTCCAAATCCACTGAACATTGCCCGTTAAAGTACCTGTAAAAGAGAGAGAGTGAAGCAACATTGTGGTGAAGAGAAAGGGAAGAGAGATTGTCGACTAAAGGAGGAGAGTTAATAGGACGAAATGCCTTTGATTCCACCCTATCTAGCAGTTGGACAGAAGAAGAGCCACCCCAGATATGAGAGCAGTACTCCAAGTTAGGACGAATGAATCCCTTATATACTTGAATCAACTGCTCAGGAGTGAAGTAGCTATGGCATCTGTACAGCATTCCCAGCTTTCAGGAGGCAGCTTTAGCAATGTTGAGAATGTGTGGCTTCCATGACATATTAGAGGAAGAGGCCTGGCAAAATGCTTGTGTGCTGAAATGTGATTGGTGGGAGATCTACTATTTTGGAAAGTGTAATTGGTAAATACTGTGTTTAGTTTCTATTGTATTTAACCAAGTTTCTACCTCCCCATTCAGAGATGCTGCACAGATCCGCATTGATAGATGTAATGATATCAGCTCTAGAAACAGATCTAGTTTGAGAGTTAGAGGGAAGGGGGAAATGTGAAAAAGAGTGAAGAGTAGAATCATCAGAGTAAGAATGGAAAGAATTAGTTGTAGTGTGAAGTAAATTATTAATAAAAAGAAGGATTAGAGTAGGTGAAAGAACAGAACCCTGTGGGACACCACTATTGGTAGAGAAAGAGCGAGAGATCGATCCCTTGACAACAACTGCCATGGATCGGTTCTCAAGGAAGCTGGAGATGAGAAAACAAAGTGGGGGAGAGAAACCAAAAGAAGGAAGCTTAGAAAGCAAAGATGACCTTATCCCCGTAATTCCTAAGAGAGGATGACCAAAGATGGGTGCAATAGGAGAGCAGATCACCAGTAGATCTCACCTGGTGAAAGCCATACTGGTGATCTGACAAAAGATAAAAGTGTTCAAGGTGACGGAGAAAATGGGAGTTTAAGATAGTTTAAAAAATCTTAGAGAGGGATGAAGTTAGGGCAATGGGGCGATAGTTAGAGGGATGGAAATGGTCACCCTTTTGCGGGATGGGCTGAGCCGAGGCATGCTTCCAAGAAGAAGGAAAAGTTTGGGTTTTGAGGCAAAGGCGAAAGAGGCGAGCAAGTACAGGGGCTAGAGCTTCAGCACACTCCCTCAGAACACGAGGGGGTATTCCGTCCGGTCCATGCGCCTTACTCACATCCAACCTGGATAACACACCGGCAACCCTGCGAGTGGAGATTATAGGAAAGTGCATAGGTTCAGTAGGAGGTGCAGGGGTAGGAGGGATAGAGTGGGAATTTTCTAAGGTGGAATTAGAGGAGAATAAGGTGCCAAAGATTTTGGCTTTGTCAGGGGGAGAGTTGGCTATAGAGTTATTAGGTCGGAAGAGAGGAGGAAAAGAAGGAGTGCAGAAGTTATTACAAATGTTTTTAGTTAAGGACCAGAAGGATTTACTAGAGGAAGAGTTAGTGAGGACTGCGGTTTTTCTTTTTATAAATTCCGCTTGGCCCTATGAAGAATAGCCTTACAACTATTCCTAGAAGTAATGAAAGAGGTGTGGGTAATAGGAGAAGGAGATAGTTTCATAGCTCGATATGCCCTATCTCTCACCCTGCAAGCAAGAGAGCAGGAGCGATCAAACCACGATTGTAAAGTGAAAGTTTTGGAAGAAGATGGGATAAATGCACTCATACCGCCCCGTATAACCCCAGCAATGTTGTCAGCACATACCGAGGCGTCCCGAGTGGAAAAGCAACATTCATCCCAGGGAAAGTCGGAGAAGAATTCTCGCAAGGATTGCCAGTTTGCCCTCCGATAGTGCCATAGTTGACGTTTAGAGGAGGGTGGGGGAGGTGGTCGTGCCCAGTTTGACTTAATAGAAATAAGGTTGTGATCAGAAGACCCTAAGGGGGCAGAAATTGAGTATTAATACTGTACCATGATATTGTAAATGTATACTGTACCATAATATTGTAAATGGACACTGTACCATAATACGTATTGTAAATGTATACTGTACCATGATATTGAAATGGATACTTTACCATAATATTGTAAATTTATACTGTACCATAATATTGTAAATGGATACTTTACCATAATATTGTAAATTTATACTGTACCATAATATTATAAATGGATACTTTACCATAATATTGTAAATATACACTGTACCATAATATTGTAAATATACACTGTACCATAAAATCAGTTTAGTAAATGCAGATTGTTTTTCAACTTCAGGGAATTCAGTCGGAACAGTTAGATGCAGAAGTAGAACAAACACTGAAGGATGTGGGCCTCGACAGTAAGGGAGACACCGTGGCTGCAGACCTGTCAGGTACAGTACATTATAACAGGTACCATATCTGTATCTGCTAACTTTTCTCCACTCATATTCTGGAGTGGGATATACGGGCATCACCCGGGTTATGGAAGAGTTCCGTTCACGAAAATCTTTCTGCGTCGCGAAATTCCGTATTGTGAAACCATTTTTCCCGTCGACTCCCATTATATAAATATAGATGCATTCCCAAGGCAAAATTTTGCCCTAAAATTTAACACAAGTTTATATATGAATGAAAATAAACAGTTTTAACCACATACAATGAGTCATCCATGATGAAAGATGATAAAAAATGAGCAAAACTCTTGAATTTAACTCAGCAGAAACATTGTTGAGTGGTGCAGTAGGTGGTGAGGTAAGGTGGTGTGTGTTGAGTGGTGCAGTAGGTGGTGAGGTAAGGTGAGGTGTGTTGAGTGGTGCAGTAGGTGGTGAGGTAAGGTGAGATGGTCAGAGCTACTGGTAATTACCGCCTTAAACCATCTTGTTTATAGTCCATCATTATTCCTTTTTGGAAGGAATCTTATAAATTATCACCACTGTTTTCACACACACACACACACACACACACACACACACACACACACACACACATAACTGAATTTATTTTGTAAATTTATTTTATTGTCTTGTAATTTTCTCTTTTGAAAATCTTAATAAATAAACCTTAATTTCATAAGGGCAAATACAGTACAGTCCAGAACACAGACACATAACTGAACACTAACTGGAAAAAGAATTCTAAGTGAGCATCTTGGTGGGTGAGCCACCCTCCAACCTTCCTGTAGCTACCACCCAGAATCCACACCAAATAAATTTTATAATTTCGGTGAATTTCTTTGTTATATCTCACGATTTTTATGTTTGAAATTTTAAGAAAAATTACAATTCCCTAAGGGCAAGTTTTTTGTCAGTAACCCAAATTTTTTGGTCTTAATTTCAAAATTCCGTAAAGGCAAATTTCCATAGCCCGGGATTCCGTATCGTGGGGGTTGCCTATAGGCTACTGTAAAACATTCTGAAGGGTAGGGAAGACTAATACTGTACAAGGAAAGTGTAGAAAATGACAGAGAAAGCCTGAAATAGCAAGATAGAGCACTTCACCCCTTCTTCATATTCTGGACAACTTTGTGCAGTAGGTTTTTGGGACTTAGTGTAGATGTCGGCTCACAAGTTAGACTCATTTGGTTGATTCATCTGTTGTGACAATACTGTGACACTCTTGCTGTCAATCAATTTTAATTGATAGGTCAGGGAATAATTGTAAATAGGGTGTCTCTTTACTTTAGGTGGTCAGAAAAGAAAGCTGTCCATTGGTATTGCTTTAATTGGTGACCCGAGGATAATCTTCCTGGATGAACCGACAGCTGGAGTGGATGCTTACTCCAGGAGGCTACTTTGGTCACTTCTGAAGAAAAAGAAAGAAGGGAAGGCAAGTGTACAGTGTTCATGGCTACTGTATAGTGCGTTTTTCCCAGCTGAGAAGAGATGCCCCGCCCCCTACTCAAGAGTTACAGCTGATTGGCTGTTGTAAATCTGTCCAATTCCCTCCTGAAGTAATGATGTACAGTGTTTCTAAATGAGTTTACGTATTTATAATTGTTGGGATGACCGTTTCTGACGAGAAAGATATTTAGCTAAATTATATAGATACATACATTCATTATTTCAAACCTGAGCACGTAGGAAGTTTATCAGAAATATGACTGCGAACAACATCATATTTCCCACCTCTGCTGACGGCTGAGCGGCCAAGCTTCCCAGTCTCTCACTCATCCACCAACTTTCCGAGGCTGTGTAATATTTCAATGTGATTCTGATCTTTTAAAATTTCAGTTTTTGCATAATGTACTTTTACTGATACTTAATTTTTCTTAGTTTTCCTTATTGTGGGTGTATAATATGTACACGAAGCAGTACCTGAAGCTGTGTATTCTTATATTACTCTATTAATTATGTATCATAAAGTATTACAGAACATGTATTAATCCTATGTAATATTTCCATTTATTATGCACCATGTTATGTATGTGAATTATCATATTTACATGTATTCAGCTTGTGAATGCTGGCATCTGTACATGCCAGAGAGGAGTGATACAGAGAGTGGAGACCGCTAGTCCTTATGGTGTGGAAGCCCTCTGTCTATTGTTCCTCTGTATATCTCCCGTACGAGAATAAGAACCTATTTTCAAGATAACAAGTTTTTGTGTGTACCCTCAGTAGTGTAGAACATTTTGGGGTATCAAAGACAGACATAGAGTGGGTAAAAATAAGCATACCCCTATATGTTAAATGCTTTCTCTGAAAACGTCAATTTGCTGCCAGAGTTTAACGGTTAATTCATGTACAGTATAAGATTTCTGATAAACTTCTTATGTGCTCCTGTTTGAAATAATTAATGTGTGTATCTTTATATAACTTAGCTAAATATCTTTCTCGTCAGAAACGGTCATCCCAACGATTATGAATAAACTCATTTAGAAATATATCATTACTTCAGGACGAAATTTTACAGATTTGTAACAGCCAATCGGCTGTAAGTCTTGAGTAGGGGGCGGGGCATCTTTTCTCAAACTTGGAAAACGCACTATAGAATGCACAGGTGTTGAAGATATCTACACAATAACACATCCTAGAAATACAGTACAGTACTAACACTCATTTACATCTTTTTTTTTTTTACTTTATACGACATAATACTTTTCTTAAGTTAATATAAAGTGATGCTATAAGATATCTCTGATAAATATATCAATATTTGTTCTCTGTACAACTGTTCCTCTACAGTGTTTACCAAGTGGAAGAGTTCCTGATAAACCTTTTGGGTAATGACGTACAGTATCATGACTCAAGAAGGTTCACCTCAGTGATACAGAAGGAGAGATCAGGGATATATTCTGGGCAGCTTTTCTCCTTAAGCACATACTGTACATTGAAAGATCATTCAGTACTGTACTTATAAAAATATGAAGTTCTGTACACAATCAATGATATAGTTACTCAATAATTCAGTTTAAAGCAAAAAGTAAGGCACTGGAAGGTAAAGTAGTTTGTATGCCAGCACCCTAGTGTAGTACGTCCACAGATATGTACTCTGCTCACTATAATGGTACCGTAAGATACACACAGATGCGTACGGTACACTTGTTGCTCAATTATGTCTCAGAGAATCAAATCCACCAATTCTCTTCATTCAACAGGTTATCCTGCTCACAACTCATTTTATGGATGAAGCGGATATTTTGGCCGATCGGAAAGCAATTATGTCACACGGCAGACTTCAGTGTTGTGGGTCGTCTCTCTTCCTGAAAAACAAGTTTGGAGTTGGATATCATCTCACGTGAGTCTCTCTCTCTCTCTCTCTCTCTCTCTCTCTCTCTCTCTCTCTCTCTCTCTCTCTCTCTCTCTCTCTCTCTCTCTCTCTCTCTCTCTCTCTCTCTCTCTCTCTCTCTCTCTCTCTCTCTTCTTCACCATCATCGTTGTGTGTTATTTATGGGGAGAAACTTTGTCTCCACTGCATCTGATATAATATTGCTCAATAGTGACGTAAAGGAAATATGCATTTCTTTGCACATGACTTAGCTGGGGAGGGGAAGATGGTCGCAGAGTGTAGGGTTGGGGGAGCATTGCTGAGGAATTGGCGTGCCAGCTGGTCTTCGTTGCTATGGTGAACCAGGGAGTGTATGCAAATGGTGACGGTGTTAAACTTTCATTTTATTTACTGGTTTGGCAATACTGTATTTTTTTGTTGGTATTATTATTACATATTCCTCACATTTACTGTTACTGTATTTATATTATTTTAAGAAAACTGTGGCTACAGGAGGTAAATACACACAAGTTTTTATCCAAATATTGACTGGTAAGATAGGAGGTGCGTCTTATGTGGAGTATCATGGACTACTTTACTGTATGTTGGGTGTGTTTATATTATTATTTGTCATTTTTATTGTTTTACTACATTCACGCTTGGCTGAAGTAACATTCATATTTTTGGCATTATTATTGAATAATGAAACAATAACCACGGCCCCTAGGGAAGTGTTTGGTGTCCATAAGGGTGATGAGAAGGTTAAGCCTAAGACCTTATCAGTGAACTGAATGTAAGTGTACAGTATTTTATGTACATTACTTTTTTAAATAAATTTGATTAACAAAAATGTATTTCTTTCATAAAAATTAGATACATTGGTGTTGTACTCAGTTTTTGTTTAGAATGGCCGTCTTTTGGGAAAAATTTGTTCTAAGGTGGACAGCCTCTTATCCCAGACACCTCTTGCCCCCAGTTAGTCCGCCTTAGTGAGGTTTTACTGTAGTACTGTACAGTCTATAATATTGTAAGAAACATTGGCTTTTTTTATAGTCATACCGTCCTTCCACATATTATTTTAAGTAAGACAGTTTCATTACACTGCATTTTATGATATTATATTTTCATTGTTAATTTGGGCAAATGTTAGTTTAGGTAGGAAATATTAGTGCTGTAATTTTTACAATTTGCCCTGCAAGGGGGCTAGTTTATCGGGCACCCCACAGCTAGGGGAGCCAGCTGGCGGGACACCTCCCCTGCGACAGAAAGATCCCGTCCTGGCTTTCGGCCAAGAGCACCTCCCTCATATGAAGTGCCCGCCACCAGTGCTGGTCCACCATATAGTGCTGTCTGGCCACGGGGATGTCGTGGCAAGTTGGGCGGGTGACTTGTTCACCCCCCGCAGAGGTGTGTTCAGGTACTGGAGGAGGGCCTGGGATGTCCTATTGCAGTCCAGGCTACCCCCGGGCCCAGTGTTATCCCTGAGGAGCCTCTTGGCGGCCTTGACCCCAGCCTCTGCCCTGCCATTGGACTGGGGGAAGCGGGCCGACTAGAGCTGCACCTCGACCCCCCATGACTTGAGGAAATCCGTATCTCAAGGCTGGCAAGGTTGGTACCTCCATCCGTGGAGATCTGCTCAGGTGCCCCCCACCTCGTGAAGTAACCCCGCAGACTGGCGATGATCTTGCCAGCAGGTGGCCTCGTTGGGGGAAGTGGGCGATCTCCAGCCAACCTGTGAGTCGGTCAGCATATGCTAGGTACGTGTGGCCTGTAGGTGGAACGAGTCGGCCACCACCCGTTGAAAGGGATAGTCTGGCGCTGGGGTCAAGACCAACGACTCCGGAGGCTGGGAAGGGGCGTGGGTCTCGCAAGCATCACACTGGGACCGATGATACTGCAGGTCACCCTCCATGCCAGGCCAATAGACAGACTGCCGGGCCCGCCCGAGCGTGGGGTCGAGGCCCTGGTGCCCCACATGCAGGTTAACGGCGACCCGGTGGCGGAGGGAGTCGGAGATGACAAGGCGCACGCAGCCCTGGTCAAAGGTGTAGGTGACCAAACCCTTGACCACAGCCAACCTGTCCCTCACCGAGGTACGAGAAGTACCTCCTGTGACTTGTGGGGGCGCCAGTCGCCCGCCAGCACCCTCGACACTAGAATCTGGTACACTGGGTAGTCCGCAGCCGCTTTGCACGCTGTGTCTTCGTCCATAGTGATGCACCCATCCTGATCCAGTGCTGCGATTGTGACTGCACACACTGCAGCGCACAGGTCCTCCTCTTGGTCCATGTCCGCGTCGGGCGCCGCCCTGAGGGAGGGGAAGCTGGATAGGGCGTCAGCGGCACAGTTCCGCTTCCCTGGCAAGTACTTGACCGTGAAACGGAACTGCAGGCGTGGATCCGCCACATCCGCGAGGGCTCTGTCCCCTAGCAAGCCAACTAAGGGGCGGTGGTCCGTCACCAGAATGAGGTTGGGACAGCCAAAGAGGAACATGAATCGGCTGCTTGTCCAATTAACCAGTCCGTTCACATATATTTATATTTGGGTTTTAAGTAACGAAACCCAAACGGCCCATTACAAACAGGGGCCCATTACAAACAGCCCGGCCGTGCGCAGGCACCATATCACCGCCAGGGCCTCCCCTTCTACTGCAGTGTAGCCGGCCTTGGCCGTGCTCAGATGTCGGCTACCACACAGAGCCAACCGCCACCCTCCCCTGCAGCAGAAGGGCGTCTCTGGAGAGGCACAGGCACAGTATTGTTGCAGGACTACCAAGCCGATGCTCCTCCCTGCTCCAATCAGTGACAGCTGCCGTAGGCCTGGATTTGTCGTAGTGCACCAAGCCGTCCCTGACCAACTGACAGATGGTGTCCCGGGCCTGGCGAAACTTGAGCCGCAGCTGGTCGTCCCAATACACCCGCTTGCCCACTGGCTTCTTGAGGAGCTCACGGAAGGGCTCCATCACAGGTGCAGTGGCAAGGAAGGGAGCCAACTGGTTAACCAAGCCATGCCAGGACCTGATGTCAGTTATTGATGGCTGATCAGGCATGGGGAAGTCCTTGATGGCTGACACGTTGGACTGGTAGAGGTCCCACCCCAGGAGGATCACAAACTGGGCTTCTCTCCTGCAGAACAACAACTTTTATGGTTTCAGTGTGATACCTGTGCGAGCCCAGATCACCAGAAAATCGTAGGTGTGCCAGAACGCTTCCTTCACACTGGAGTCATAGAGGAAAGTGTCATCCACGCACTTGTACTTGCCATCATTATATACTGTCACATGCAGTAAGTGGCCATCATTATATACTGTCTCACATACAGTAAGTGGCCATCATTATATACTGTCACATACAGTAAGTGGCCATCATTATATACTGTCTCACATACAGTAAGTGGCCATCATTATATACTGTAACATACAGTAAGTGGCCATCATTATATACTGTCTCACATACAGTAAGTGGCCATCATTATATACTGTCACATACAGTAAGTGGCCATCATTATATACTGTCATATACAGTAAGTGGCCATCATTATATACTGTCATATACAGTAAGTGGCCATCATTATATACTGTCTCACATACAGTAAGTGGCCATCATTATATACTGTCACATACAGTAAGTGGCCATCATTATATACTGTCTCACATACAGTAAGTGGCCATCATTATATACTGTCTCACATACAGTAAGTGGCCATCATTATATACTGTCTCACATACAGTAAGTGGCCATCATTATATACTGTCATATACAGTAAGTGGCCCTCATTATATACTGTCTCACATACAGTGAGTGGCCATCATTATATACTGTCTCACATACAGTAAGTGGCCATCATTATATGCTGTCTCACATACAGTAAGTGGCCATCATTATATACTGTATCACATACAGTAAGTGGCCATCATTATATACTGTCATATACAGTAAGTGGCCCTCATTATATACTGTCATATACAGTAAGTGGCCATCATTATATACTGTCTCACATACAGTAAGTGGCCATCATTATATACTGTCATATACAGTAAGTGGCCATCATTATATGCTGTCACATACAGTAAGTGGCCATCATTATATACTGTTTCACATACAGTAAGTGGCCATCATTATATACTGTCTCACATACTGTAAGTGGCCATCATTATATACTGTCTCACATACAGTAAGTGGCCATCATTATATACTGTCTCACATACAGTAAGTGACCATCATTATATACTGTCATATACAGTAAGTGGCCATCATTATATACTGTCTCACAGTAAGTGGCCATCATTATATACTGTCTCACATACAGTAAGTGGCCATCATTATATACTGTCTCACATATAGTAAGTGGCCATCATTATATACTGTCTCACATACAGTAAGTGGCCATCATTATATACTGTCTCACGTACAGTAAGTGGCCATCATTATATACTGTCTCACTTACAGCAAGTGGCCATCATCATATACTGTACTGTCTCAGATATTGTAAGTGGTCATCATTATATACTGTCTCACATACAGTAAGTGGCCATCATTATATACTGTACTGTCTCACATATTGTAAGTGGCCATCATTATATACTGTCTCATACAGTAAGTGGCCATCATTATATACTGTCACATACAGTAAGTGGCCATCATTATATATTGTCTCACATACAGTAAGTGGCCATCATTATATACTGTCTCACATACAGTAAGTGGCCATCATTATATACTGTCATATACAGTAAGTGGCCATCATTATATACTGTCATATACAGTAAGTGGCCATCATTATATACTGTCTCACATACAGTAAGTGACCATCATTATATACTGTCATATACATTAAGTGGCCATCATTATATACTGTCTCACATACAGTAAGTGGTCATCATTATATACTGTCTCACATACAGTAAGTGGCCATCATTATATACTGTCATATACAGTAAGTGGCCATCATTATATACTGTCATATACAGTAAGTGGCCATCATTATATACTGTCTCACATACAGTAAGTGGCCATCATTATATACTGTCATATACAGTAAGTGGTCATCATTATATACTGTCATATACAGTAAGTCGCCATCATTATATACTGTCATATACAGTAGGTGGCCATCATTATATACTGTCATATACAGTAAGTGGCCATAATTATATACTGTCATATACAGTAAGTGGTCATCATTATATACTGTCATATACAGTAAGTGGCCATCATTATATACTGTCATATACAGTAAGTGGCCATCATTATATACTGTCATGTACAGTAAGTGGCCATCATTATATACTGTCTCACATACAGTAAGTGACCATCATTATATACTGTCATATACAGTAAGTGGCCATCATTATATACTGTCACATACAGTAAGTGGCCGTCATTATATACTGTGTCACATACAGTAAGTGGCCATCATTATATACCGTCTCATATTGTAAGTGGCCATCATTATATACTGTCATATACAGTAAGTGGCCATCATTATATACTGTCATATACAGTAAGTGGCCATCATTATATACTGTCTCACATACAGTAAGTGACCATCATTATACACTCACATACAGTAAGTGGACATCATTATATACTGTCTCACATACAGTAAGTGGCCATCATTATATACTGTACTGTCTCACATACAGTAAGTGGCCATCATTATATACTGTCTCACATACAGTAAGTGACCATCATTATATACTGTCATATACAGTTAGTGGCCATCATTATATACTGTCTCACATACAGTAAGTGGCCATCATTATATACTGTCTCACATACAGTAAGTGGCCATCATTATATACTGTCTCACATACAGTAAGTGGCCATCATTATACACTCTCACATACAGTAAGTGGCCATCATTATATACTGTCTCACATACAGTAAGTGGCCATCATTATATTCTGTCTCACATACAGTAAGTGGCCATCATTATATACTGTACTGTCTCACATATTGTTAGTGGCCATCATTATATACTGTCTCACATACAGTAAGTGGCCATCATTATATTCTGTCTCACATACAGTAAGTGGCCATCATTATATACTGTCTCACATATAGTAAGTGGCCATCATTTTATACTGTCTCACATACAGTAAGTGGCCATCATTATATACTGTCTCACATACAGTAAATGGCCATCATTATATACTGTCTCACATACTGTAAGTGGCCATCATTATATACTGTCTCACATACTGTAAGTGGCCATCATTATATACTGTCTCACATACAGTAAGTGGCCATCATTATATACTGTCTCACATACAGTAAGTGGCCATCATTATATACTGTCTCACATACTGTAAGTGGCCATCATTATATACTGTCTCACATACTGTAAGTGGCCATCATTATATACTGTCTCACATACAGTAAGTGGCCATCATTATATAC
The DNA here is from genome assembly GCA_958450375.1 of Homarus gammarus. NCBI lineage: Eukaryota > Metazoa > Arthropoda > Malacostraca > Decapoda > Nephropidae > Homarus > Homarus gammarus. The sequence continues at coordinate 958,897 of CAUDMG010002857.1, forward strand.
TGTCACATACTGTAAGTGGCCATCATTATATACTGTCTCACATACTGTAAGTGGCCATCATTATATACTGTCACATACTGTAAGTGGCCATCATTATATACTGTCTCACGTACAGTAAGTGGCCATCATTATATACTGTCTCACATACAGTAAGTGGCCATCATTATATACTGTCTCACATACAGTAAGTGGCCATCATTATATACTGTCTCACATACAGTAAGTGGCCATCATTATATACTGTCTCACATACTGTAAGTGGCCATCATTATATACTGTCTCACATACTGTAAGTGGCCATCATTATATACTGTCTCACATACTGTAAGTGGCCATCATTATATACCGTCTCACATACAGTAAGTGGCCATCATTATATACTGTCTCGCATACTGTAAGTTGCCATCATTATATACTGTCTCACATACTGTAAGTGGCCATCATTATATACTGTCTCACATACTGTAAGTGGCCATCATTATATACTGTCTCACATACAGTAAGTGGCCATCATTATATACTGTCTCATACAGTAAGTGGCCATCATTATATACTGTCTCACATACAGTAAGTGGCCATCATTATATACTGTCTCACATACAGTAAGTGGCCATCATTATATACTGTCTCACATACTGTAAGTGGCCATCATTATATACTGTCTCACATACTGTAAGTGGCCATCATTATATACTGTCTCACATACAGTAAGTGGCCATCATTATATACTGTCTCACATACAGTAAGTGGCCATCATTATATACTGTCTCACATACTGTAAGTGGCCATCATTATATACTGTCTCACATACAGTAAGTGGCCATCATTATATACTGTCTCACATACAGTAAGTGGCCATCATTATATACTGTCTCACATACTGTAAGTGGCCATCATTATATACTGTCTCACATACAGTAAGTGGCCATCATTATATGCTGTCTCACATACAGTAAGTGGCCATCATTATATACTGTCTCACATACAGTAAGTGGCCATCATTATATACTGTCTCACATACTGTAAGTGGCCATCATTATATACTGTCTCACATACTGTAAGTGGCCATCATTATATACTGTCTCACATACAGTAAGTGGCCATCATTATATACTGTCTCACATACTGTAAGTGGCCATCATTATATACTGTCTCACATACTGTAAGTGGCCATCATTATATACTGTCTCACATACAGTAAGTGGCCATCATTATATACTGTCTCACATACTGTAAGTGGTTCTTTACAGGTACACTTTTTCCACACATGTATAGGACTAAAATCAATGTTTTTTTTTCCTTTATTATATTTATATCTATCATATATAGGCCACTTGGTTTAGGGTGGGGCGGGTCACCCCCCTTATAACTACCCCTAAGTCGTAGTAAATGTTTGGATAATTATGTTGAGAATTAACCTACAGTTTACAGTAAGAGTTGTAGCTCGTAAATGCTGTATTTTTATAGAAGAGTGAAGGCACAGTCACTTACAAATGTCCTTTCTTGTATGAATAGATTTAAATTGATGTCAAGTAACATTTTCATTTTGCCACACAGGCTGGTAGTTGGTGAGGACGTAGATGCCAACAGAGTAACTGAAGCACTGCAGGAGGTTGTTCCCCAGGTCCAGATGGCACGTTTTTATGGAAAGGAAATGTCCTTTATTCTGCCTTCAGATTCTGCCCGGGAATTTTCCAATCTTTTCATGAAACTCGATCGACACATCACCGGCCCCGAGGAAAACATCGGCATCGAAGGCTACGGCATCTCCATGACGACACTGGAAGAGGTAACTGTTTGGTGGCTCTTATGTATCCTCAATGTGTTTGGTGGCTCTTATGTATCCTCAATTCATCCACTGTACATTATCAACTGCACGACACTTGTCTGTTTACGACAACTGAAAAATATGTTCAAATGTTACATAGGTGATGGCGGTCGTCATTATTTGTGTCTAGTGTTGACAGCTTATGAACTGGTGAACACTTTAAGTCTGACGTATTTGGTGATTGGACTACAGCTCCTCCCCGGCTTACGACCTCCCGCACTTATGACCCGCCTCAGTCGTGCTAAAATTTTGTCTAATTACGTATTTTCGAGTCCCAACGTCAGTACACAGACAAAATTTTCGTTTGTAATTCACTTTAAATTGGCTGGCAACCTTAAAAGTGAAAGTTTTGTGGTGCTGAGAAGAAAAGGAGACACCCATTTTAGATTTTGTGTGTGTTATTTAAGCATTTCCGACTTACGACCATTTCGACTTATGACCTGGATTTGGGTCCCTAACCCTGTCGTAAGTTGGGGAGGAGCTGTACTTACATTGGCAGAGTAATAAATGGCCACATATAAGTATAGATAAATTAATACTGTACACTCGGTAAAAAAATATCTTTACAAATTTTGTACGAAACAGAATAACACCACGAACGAAGGTTTTGATGAAGGCACACGAGGCACACCTTACATTGGTAGCCCTGCGTGTGGAGTGTTCAGTTTGAAATTCACCGGAGCTCTCCTGAAAGATACTCTTTTTACCGAGTGTACAGTACAGTATGCAAATACCAGATATATTTAAGTGAACACAGATAAGGTACTGTACCTTACTTAGGCCCCTCTGGCTCTACACAGCAATACGCTACCTGCCTGTCTACGTCACACTCCGATTAACATTATGTAGTGTAGTACACTTTCCAAAAAAGTCTTCGATGTGCAAATCTGTTTAAATGAAAAAAATAAAATAAATATTGAAAACCATGAATAAAATGAGAGGTGTGTGGAAAGAGAAACAAAATATAATTGGAAGGTGTGAGCATAATCACCACACAGCCATTTATCAACTGACCGCCCACCACCAACCCATCTGCAGCTGCCTGTGTAGAAACCTTCACTGTTTTTATATCATATTTCATCAAACACAACTATACACAGTGATGTCCCCCTAGAATGAACAGTTGGTGCAAACCACTTCTGGGGATGAGAGATTTCCGGCTAACCGGACGACTTTCTCAAACTAGGAAAAATTCCGCCTCCCCGGAATTTTTTCCGGTTACTGGGAAAATTTTTCGAGTGTCTAAACTACGAATCTTGCACAAACACAGAAACTAGCTTACATCCATGGAATGTATTTTGGTGCTGGGGATCTTATCCTGGAGTCTAAACTACCAAAGTCTGTAAATGCAGTTCTACTTAAGTTAGAAACACCATTTCTTTACTATAATAATCCAGAATAGTTTATCTAAAAGTTTGGTAAAATAAATATATTTGAAAATTAAAAATCTATATTATATGGTCATGAATGAAGCTGTGTGTTACAGCATAGACTGGTATTTTCCACTCCCATGGAGCTGTAGGGGATTAGTGGGTCTTGTGTAACTGACCTGACCTGATACAATGTCAGGTGGAGGTAGGGTGGGGTATTGGTGGTCTCATATTACTGACCTGACACAATGTCAGGTGGAGGTAGGGTGGGGTATTGGTGGTCTCATATTACTGACCTGATACAATGTCAGGCCACCCACTGTTGAGTGGGGGATGAGTAGGTCTCAGGACCTGAAGATGTCTTGAATAAACATGAAAGCTAAAATACAGTATTATTTATACTTACACTTATCACATTGTATCTCTTCAACATTATGTTACATACAGTAGCATTTTAAAATGTGAAGTGAGAAAGCTGAAAGGTGTGGATGATTAGAGAGATGGAGTGGAAAGGAGTGGTAACATGCACCAGTGTTGCCAAGCACTAAGCTCCTCCTCGTAGTTAACCACGCATAAATTTATGTCATACAATGTGGGGTGTGTGGTAGGTGCCTGGGTGTGGTGTTGTGGTATTAATTAATAAATAAGCAATATTGTATCGTTAATGACAGTGGTTTGATGAATACATTAGCAGCGTACTACAATCGTCACTACTATTCATCAAACTACTGTACTGTCATTAACAATACAATATTATTTATTACAGTGATCCCTCGGTTAATGAACGCCTCGTTTAACGAAATTTCAGTTAACGAATTACCCTCCATAAGATCCTTCACTTCGTTTAACGAATTCCATACAAATTTTTCCCAACGTGTTTTCGCTTGCATTTGGCTGCTCACCAGCTGTAGTATTAGTCCACCAATATAGTAATTGGTTCTAGGGCTTAAATTCGTTACCATTATAGTAAATATCAAGAAGGTTGTACAGTCGACCCTCGTTAATTCGGACCCCTTTAATCCGGATTTTGGATAATTCGGACAAAATCTGAACGAACTTTTTTTTTTTTTTTTTTTTTTTTAAGATTTGTAGGAATATTACCTATGCGGACCTGAAGCTAAAATGCTGGTCCACCCACTGTTGGGATAAAACACCAGCGTATTTTTGGTCAAATGTAACATCACCACTAGTGTGGGGGGGGGGGGGGGATGCAACTTTTAGCTTCAGACATGAAAAATATTTACCATTTACTGCCAGTAAACAATGGAAACGTAAAATTTGTACCAATTAGTAATGAAAAGTTGTGCAGTTCCTTCAGCAAATGAAGCTCACCAACTTACAATAGGCTAAATTACCTTACAACGTGCTAACGTATCATATCATATACAGTATCACAGTTCTCATTGATCTACAAAAAATACCGGTAATAAAAACCTTTTTGATATTTCACACTTAATATAATACCCGGTAATCTACTTCAACCTCCTATTGTTTACAACGACACATGACGCACCGCCAGCTGTTGAGTATCAGCTAGACGGTACACGTGTTTTTCGAATCGTTTTCAGTTAAAAAACTGTTACATCACATGTATATTTTACCTTAACTGTGCCTGAATGAATATATTCTCGGAAATAAATAGTAGTTTTGCTAAAACGTGATGTATTTCAATGTAAAATAGGATAAAATACATGACGAAAACAAAAGACTTTACCTAAGCTTCTGATGTTCTTGAGATGTTACTCGTTTTTTTTAATAGTTTTCGGTTAAAATACTGTTATATTACAATGGTATTCTATTCATACTGTGCTTGATATAATACATTCACGGAAATGTAATATTTTTGCTGAAATTACGTACGTATTACAGTGGAAAGTGGGATAAAATCGTGACGAAAACAATGACTTTGAAATATAATGCAATATTAACCCCTACATCGGTTAATTTGGACAATTGGCTAAAACGGACACCCTTCCCCCCCTATTAGTCCGAATTAACAAGGGTTGACTGTACTATTCAATAATTTTAAAAGTTTTATATTAAATTTTTTAGTCATTTTAACAATTACTGAACATAATTGAAGTACAGGAAACTAGTTTTTTGCGCACCAAACAACCACTCAACACACCAAGCTTGGCGTCAGTTTCTTTATCGGTTCAGTGTAAGGAACATCTTGTTTGAGACTCTTCAACATAAACACTTTTTTCCTGTGTGTCCAGTCAAATTATTGGTCATTTTGAAATACAGTATATAGCGCAGTGCAGTGTTTATTTAAAGATAATTTTCTTTATTTACAGCAATAAAACTTAAAATTTCAGTGTTGAAATTGAATCCAGCATGGCTCCAACGAAATCGAGAAAAGTTATTTCAATCCAGGTAAAGCAGGAAATCATAAAGAAACATGAAGAAGGCATTAGAACAAATGTGCTTGGTAAAGACTATGGCATGTCGGCATCAACTGTGTCGACAATTCTTGCACAGAAAGACAAGTTCAAGGAAGTGAAAGTGAGAGACAAATCTACCAGACTGTTTAAAGGTAGATCATTGATATCAGAAACAGAGTTGTTACTTCTCATTTGGATCAGGGAAAAGCAAATGAAAGGTGATTCAGTTTCTACAGAATTTATTTGTGAAAGACCCAGGGAGATTTACAAACATTTAAAGGAAGATCAACCTGGTTCTTCTGGCACAGAGTTTAAGGCCAGCAAGGGCTGGTTTGAAAAATTTAAGAAAAGAAGTGACATTTTCAGTGTTATTAGGCATGGTGAGGCTGCAAGTGCAGACAAAGAAGGAGCAGCAAAGTTTGTAGTGGACTTTAACAAACTGGTGGATGAAGAAAATTATCTTCCACAGCAAGTGTTCAATGTGGACGAAACTGGGCTGTTCTGGAAATAAAATGCCCAAAAGAACATTCATCACCAGAGATGAAGCCTCTTTACTTGGGCATAAACCCATAAAAGACCGTCTCACTCTATTGCTTGGTGCCAATGCTTCAGGGGATTTCCGACTGAAGCCTATGCTTGTCTACCACTCTGAGAACCCCAGGGTGTTCAAGCAACAGAAAGTGGTAAGGGGACGGCATGGGTGACAAGACAGCTCTTTAATGAATGGCTGTTGAGGTGTTTTGCCCTTCTGTCAAGAGCTACCTCACCACCAATAAACTCCCTTTAAAGGCTCTTCTCCTTATGGATAATGCCCCTGGTCATGACCCTGAACTTGCCAGCACTTTGGAGGCTCGATTTGACATTGTGAAAGTGTTGTTTTTGCCTCCCAACACTACATCAATCATGCAGCCAATGGACCAGAATGTGATCAACAACTTCAAGAAGTTGTACATGAAGAAAATGTTCAGGAGGTGTCATCAGGCATCTACCAATGATCCTGAACTAACACTGGAACAGTTCTGGAAGACACAATTCAACATCCTGGGGGCTGTAAAATTGATTGTGTCATCATGGCAAGAATTCTCCATTTTATCCCTTAATTCTGCATGGAAAACTCTGTGGCCATCAGCTGTCCATGATTTTCAGGGATTTGAGGAAGAAGCTGAATTGGACAAGGAGATTGTGTCCATTGGTCAGTCATTGGGCCTCGAAGTGGAGGAGGTTGATGTAGAAGAGCTTGTGATGTCTCATGAGTAGGAACTTACTCCTGAATACTTGAAGCAACTGGATGAGATGTTAGAGGCTGACAGTGGTGAGGAGGAAAGGGAAAGTGATGACCATATGTCTACTTCAGATTTAAAAGATGTTGTTCACTACTGGGAGATGTTCAGGAAACTGGCTTCAAGGCACCCAGATGTGGAAACAACAGAACCTATTTTGTGTAATGTTGAGGACAGAGTGGTCTCCTTCTTCAAACATCAGTTAATGATGAGGAGGAGAAATGCCCCACAGACCAAAAATTAACAGATGCTACCCCTCAGCCTTCCACTTCAAGAATGAGAGAGGATGTTCCTGCAGGAGAATCTGTCAGTCCGGAGGTTCCTGACATTTTCAAGGAAGGTGACTCACCTTCCAAGAAGCAGTAAAATGCTTCTCCTCCACCTCCACTTCCTTCTCCTCCTCCACCTCCCACTTCAAATTCACATCAGCATCATCAACCAGGAACCTTCTACATACACACCTTAAATTAAGTGTACTTTACTGCATCTTTTTTCACTTTAGGTAATTTTCAGTGAGCTGAACCAATTCACCAAAAACCCATTGAAACAGTGGTTTCGGTTAACGAAATTTTCGGTTAACGAACAACCTTCTGGAACGAATTGTGTTTGTTAACCGAGGGACCACTGTATTCATTAATTAATACCACAACACCACATCATACAGACAGCCTTTTGTGTGAGACACTGTGAGCTGGAGGGAGGCAAGAGGGAGGCAGGGAGGTGGCAAGGTGCAGACAGGGAGGAGGCAAGGTGCAGGCAGGGAGGAGGCAAGGTGCAGGCAAGGGGCAGGCAAGGTGCAGGCAGGGTGGTGTGTGTTTTATCATGGTTAATATATAATATTAAACACATTAAAAAAATAAGATGTTTATTTATTAATTTAACATCAAAATTACATGACAGATCACATAATAAGACAATTTTTTCACCCAGACTCTCTACTGGGAGGGGAGTAGGTGGCTGGTAAGTTTTTTATTTAATCATTACAGTACTGATAAAAGTATTGTACTGTATTATATATGAAGGGCACAGGTATTAATAAGCACAGAATATTACAGTAAACATATCTATTATTAAATAAAAAACAAAGTAAAAGTTATTACAATGGTAATGACAGGCGTGGGGAGGAGTAGGGGAGAGGCATGTGTAAGGGCGCGTGTTTTCCAACACCTACACCACCCTTATCTTACTTACTTCTCTTGTTCTTTTCTTACTCTTACTCAGTTCCTTCATATGTTCCGTTTACTTACTTCATTGGTTACTGCCTAACCTTAGTTCTTTTTGGTAGCATGGACGAGGGTCTAGGCACACGGGTAAGGTAATTCTGGTAATAAGTCACTTGGACGGAAATAAAGGTAACTACTGTGGGAGAAATAAATGCTCCTAAAATACTCTAAGAACAATTTTATTAATATGAAATCAAAGGGAAAAAGAAATATTATTAATATATAACTACCAGGCTCAACTCCTGGGCTTATTGCAGACTCAGTACTTTCCAGTACTATTCCACAGTAATTACTCAGTTCTTACACTCTAACTGCACACAACCTTACTGGTGTTACATTACATTACATAGCAGGACCGGTTCCTTGGCCCTACTCACAATACATAGTACATGGCACTCATTGTAGATTACTTTACTGTGTTACGAACCACGCCATCTATTGTCATGATCCACCTACCCAGCACCACGTGCAACACCATCTAGGGACGAAACCCGAGTATGACTAGTCTTAGTTACCACTCCGGGGTTTCCCTTCTCCATATCCTGGTTGTTGCGTCACCTCCTCCAAGTCTTCCTCATCAGCTCCAGATCGAGGAGAGTTCAGTTCACTCTGGGAAGTGACCACACTAGGATCACCTATCTTGGAAACCTACGGCACAGTGACTACCTACCATCTTCTTCACTACTCAGCCTTACTCGTCAGACATCTCAGCACTGCACTTGAGTATTTTGTAATCTTATATTGCCTCCCACCTCCACTTGCTTCCGAATGTTGTATGTTGTATAAATATGTATATACTGTTAAGCCAATGTTGCGTATGTTTAGGTTAAGTATGGTTAAGGGTAGAAAGCTGAATATTTTGTTAAGGAATTGATGGTACTTTATTATACACAACAAAAACTCGCATCCCTTGTCTACCCTTTTATAGTCCGATTGTCTTTATTTTTTTATTGTTGTTGCCTGTTGGGATCTGGGTAGACTTTTAACTATATTCTAAATCCCCAACTCGTAACAACTGCCACTCCAAGTGGGTACTTCTACTTCACCCACATCTTCTAGTGGTGCATCTCATTACAGTTACAAGACTTTACTCCTAGTCCCAAGTGGACAACTTTACTTCTCACACATTACAAGGTACTTTACACAACTTACTGACTGTTGGTAGTGCATATGAGATGCAATCACAACATACTGTACACGTTAATACTGAAACAGCAGATACATGGGTCCACTACCCAACATGGGATAATTATTTCCTGCTAATTATCGCCCAACATACATATAACGCACTCTGTGGACATGTAGCTTCCAGGGAGTGTCCCAGGGTGGAACACTGGGGCTCACGACGATTGCTGTGGTCGGTGGTAGCCAAACACATGGCGAGTCTGGGGTCTGGCACCACGAGGCAGTGGAGCATATTAATCAGGCCGCATCGGTGCCATCGTTTCATATATTGATCCCTGCTGGGTATCTACTACATCCGGGGAAGTTGTTGAGTGATCCAAGAGTCACAATTGGATCTGGAGGAACGGGAGAGCATGGCGTCAGGGGATGGATCATAAACAACACAATCACAACAAATCTCTTGTCTGGGAACGACAGACATATTTACATTATATTACTTCTCTTACACTGGGTGAATGACAATTCAACTGTTGAAGCATGAACTCTGATGAACACTGATATTCACTGCAATTGACTGAATCAAACTGAATGGCTAGGGAACATGAAAAACATACCTGGGAACAAACGGAGAGAGCATGCGTCAGGGGACGCTCACCCTGCCTAATCCCATGGTATATATACCCCTGAGTTGCCAGTGATCGCTACTCATGCAATGACAGTAATTACAAACAACTCGACTGTTACTCATTCAAGGATGACCCTCAGTTGACAAAGGTCTGGCAAATTACTTGAGTTGATTTACACAGACTAATTCAAGATTGAGCTTCCCAGGAGAAAGTGGAATAAACAACGCATTGATAACTGTCTTCACAAAGGCGGGACTCTGGGAGGGAACACAAGTGTAAGCGTCGATGGGGAAAACACGTCTTCTCAGGGGTCGCTAACCCACTCATGTTTTGCGGTCGTGGAGTTTAATAAGAATAATAGTTAAACAGACTAACAGTCAACGTGACCATGACACATGAACCTTTTGGGGGGGGGGGGGGCGCGGTCAGTTCCCTCCCTCCACAAACCTCCACCACAGAGGACCCGAGACTCAGGAGCATGACACAATATTTTGTCATTTTTCTATACATGTTATAGTACTGTACATACACTATTTAATATTTTATATTATCAATGATAAAACATTCACCATAAGTGGCTGATATGAGAATATATACAGTAATAATAAATGTTGGAGGTGTGTGTATCGCTGTATTGGTAATAATAGCTACGGCCCTTTCTCAAAATTTATAAAATACATTAATGAAAATGAATGTAAATGAGAAGTAATAGATTTATAAATTACAAAAGGTTGGATGGTCCATCATTATTGGTATTTTTTCATAAATTCTGTACAGTCAACCCTCACTTTACACGGTCCCACTTTCCGCGTTTCCACGTTTATGCGGTGCCCTGCCAGAACCCAGGATGCTCACATTCCGCGGTGGGTGTACCCCTTTACACGGGTGAAGTATAATTTTTTTAATTTAGCTCATAAAATTCATACAAATTACCCGGCCAGAATATAATTTACATTGCTGGAATTCTTACAATTTGATGATCATTTTGAATATAAACATCATATATTTTGCATTAGACATAAAATTTTTAGATAAAATGTTTAATCTGAGTAAGTATGTTATCTTTTGTGCAAAATATATGACGTTTATATTCAAAATATTCCTGGTCTTACAAGGAATCCAGCAATGTCAATTATATTATCCTAACTTTAATATGAGGTATTATTTAATACAAAATGTTAAAATGTATTTTTTTCACCCCACATCTCTTGAAGGGAGGAGTGGTGGGGGGTCAGGTCAGGTCAGTAATATGAGACCACTAATCCCACACCCTACCTCCACCTGACATTGAGTCAGGTCAGGTCAGTAATATGAGACCACTAATCCCACACCCTACCTCCACCTGACACTGAGTCAGGTCTGATACCTGCAAACAAATGTTTTAACTTTTATCTTTATTCAAGACTTTTCAGAAAATTCTCTCGATTTTCAACCTCGGAAAAGTTATTGCCAAAGCCGGACATTTTTCGAAAATTCCAGCTTTGGGAATGATTTTCCGAGCAGATTTCAATTCCGGCTATCGGAGATTTCCGTGTTTGGGGGATTCCGGCTAACGGAACTATTACTGAATACGTTAATCTGTCATGTTGGTTTACCTGTGAACTATAAAGCCTTTTAGTGAGGGTGAAGAGTTTATTTATTGTTTATGTCTCTTGTTTTAAGGTTTTCCTCGCTCTGAGTGAAGAGGACCATGATAATAGACATTCAGTGGATAATTTAGCTCATCAAATGATTCGTGATAAATCTTCATCTTCGTCTCCCCTTCATTCAGCGTCTCTCAGTATTAAACAAGAGGATGGTGATAGAACAAATAAGAATGACACTCAGGGATTTGCTGTCAATGCTGTGGATGTCATGTAAGTATGATGGACCAGTTGTGTTAAGGTTTACTGTGATAACATTTAGTGTACAGTTTCTTCACCGTATTAAGATAAAGTTACTTGTTTTAGCTTATAAGTTGTTGCTTGTCATGGGTAACTCACTACCTGGTCATGGGTGGTTCACTTCCTGGTCATGGGTGACTCACTACCTGGTCATGGGTGACTCACTACCTGGTCATGGGTGACTCACTACCTGGTCATGGGTGACTCACTAAGACCCAAAACTTGTATCAAGAGATCTAACAATCAAATAGGTATAAAAATTATATGAAGGCTACCAACCATGCCAGAGGCCTTGTAAGAAGCTCTCTCTCTCTCTCTCTCTCTCTCTCTCTCTCTCTCTCTCTCTCTCTCTCTCTCTCTCTCTCTCTCTCTCTCTCTCTCTCTCTCTCTCTCTCAATAATCCTTTATCCCAATTCTCTGGGGCCAAATGTTTCACGGGTTCTTGTGTCTTGTTTTTAGTACAGTATTGACCCAGTACTGTACAGTATAGGTAGCCCTTGTGATACAATAGTTCTAGATACAAAAATTCGCCAATACGAATTAAGTAAATAGACACCATCTTTTGAGTTACGAACGCTTCCCCCGGGAGCCAGCCTGTGGAGTGAGACCTTACTGAGGCCTGAGCCACACTGCCCTCCTAGAGTGAGACCTTACTGAGGCCTGAGCCACACTGTCCTCCTAGAGTGAGGCCCTTACTGAGGCCTGAGCCACACTGCCCTCCTAGAGTGAGACCTTACTGAGGCCTGAGCCACACTGTCCTCCTAGAGTGAGGCCCTTACTGAGGCCTGAGCCACACTGCCCTCCTAGAGTGATGCCCTTTCTGAGGCCTGAGCCACACTGCCACATTTATATAGTATTTTCTGCCCTTTATTCATGTGTTAAGTAGTAAGCATTATACTGTAGTACAATAATATTTATTAAGTGCTGATGAATACATTACAATATTATTTACTGAGTGCTCAAGACAGATCCAGCACCAGCCCTCTTGAGGAGTGACAACAGTGGTGGGTGAGAGATGATGAGTTCTGGCAACACTATTGGTGAGAGCCGGGACAATCACCTGTTATCACTCTTCACGGCACCGCGATCTTTGCGGAAACCGCACCGGGATTCCGAGATTTCACATTTAAAGATGTTACGCGTCAGTATATAGCATCACTCTGGCCAAGACCTTACCAGCCACGGCCAGTAGTGAAATGCCCCTCCTAATGCCACAGATCGATTTGTCCCCCACCTGTTTATATATATTGTGGCTAAGCTTGTATCCTTCCAGGGCCAGGGTTCTTGTTATTCTCCATGGGTGTGACCGCCAAGATAAACTCAGAGAAGGTTGGTGGGAGCTAAAGTCCTTGTATCATGGGTTGGGTAGGAAGTTGATCCAATACTGAGAGGTCGCCTTGATTAGGTCAGTTGAGTAGAGCCCGATAGTGATTTGGTCCTTTAAGTAAGAGTTGTGCCATCAGCAGATTTGAGGGGTGTCACAGAATAGTTCTTTGGGCCATTGATGGTCTTCACTGCACCATAAAAGTTATGCATATCACTAGTATCCGCATACTATTGTATTTCTTGTGCCTTTGTAGAATCCTTAAAGTGTACTGTACCTCTGCTCTAAGGCTTTGCCATTGTTTCTTCAGCCCTTCAGATGATGGGTTAATGTGAGAGGTATTGTGCATCTTGTGCATCTTCTCTGAAAGAGTGGTTATTTCCACGGCAATTTTCAACAAGCAAGTTTTGGTGTTTCTTGTCTCTAAAGCCAATGGTATTGACTGCTGTCTTATAGAGTACTCAAGGAGGCTCATTTTTTATCTAAGGAGTTATTATGGTTCAGGAGAGGCTCTATGCTAGTTAGGTTCTCAGCCAAGGAGCGGCGAAGGTCACTGCGTGCATTATTGTTCTTCAACACAGCACAATTTAACCATTTCTTATTAGATCTTTGTTTATGTGTTTTTGGGCAGATTAGAAAGCGGAGTATACTCATAATTGAGTGGTGATCAGTCCAGCACTCTGCAGGATACATTGCACATGTCAACCTGTAATATGAACACTATTATGCAGTACTGTATTTGCTGCAAAATAATTTGACTGCACTCTAACTTGCCCACTCTCTAATGCTGGGATGCAAGATGGTGCCTGTTGTGAGGTCAGCCAAACTCGTCCTACTCCTTGGTCCTGGAGAAGTGTGTGTCTCCAGTATTTGCACTGGCACGGCACTTGGTTTTAAACACTTAAAAAAAAAAAATAACGAGGCTTTTGTACTCTACTTATAAATGCAATATATCAACAAAAGAGATTATTAATAACGTTCAGTGTATCAAACTGGTGTCCTTTATGTACCAACAAGAGTTATACTAATGTGATCCTTTATCCATACATCAGGCAAGATTCGTGGAGAGCATTTAAGGCCCTGGTAAAATTTCGCTTCCTTGGCGTCTCTCGGGAAATAGGAGCTGTCTTCTTCTTGGTTGTTCTGCCACTTGCCTTTGTCGCTGGATCAATAGCCTTGGCTAATGGTCAGAAAATACAGCTACCAACTGATGAACTGCTGCCCCTAGTACCAAGTAAGTTAATCCATATTCACAACCTGGTGTTAATGTAGTATTTTGTAGAACCTTTCACCTGTTTATTGCCCTTCCTTGTTAATGTAGTATTTTGTAGAACCTTTCATCTGTTTATATCCCTTCCTTGTTAATGTAGTAATGTAATAGAGGAGTGAAAGGCCTCAAGAATAATAATACAGAAGATAAGAGTCACCCACCCACCCACCATCAGTTTTTAACATCAACCATTATTATTGTATCAGGTCACTGTGTTATCTGGTAGAGTCACGGACGCATTCCATACAAATACTGTCAGATGGTACGTGAAATTACACCATTGCATGTGATCCATGTTATTTGCATACAGTCTTGGTTAATGCCTGTACAATAACACAGAGGAGGACATCTAACATAACTAAATATATGTTTGAATATACAGTAATGTTTCTTCATTCCAGAAATATATGGAACTAAACCTGCTGGTGCACTGTTGCATAATGGCTCGGATGACAATCTGACATTATTAGAGTCAACATTTGAGTCTGTTAATATGGCAGTTGATGACTACACAGGCAACTATTCAGACCTGAGGCAACCTGAGGCACACATGACGGCCTTGAATGTTGCCAACTTTTCAACAGGCACTGCGTAAGTTGTCTGTCTGCTGATGATATATTTAAGTGTTTCTAATTCCAGTGCCGTACTGTCTGAGTCAAAGGTTTTGGTCTCCTCCGTAGACAACAGGCACATTTGGGGAGTTGGTCGGCCCATTTGCTAATAGTTCTTGTTTCTTAAGATATTAAGTTCCGAGATACTTTGATAATGAAGAAAATTATATATTTTATCTTATTATTAATAGAGTACAATCAGAGTTGTTATTTAAATACCATAAAGTGTGTTAAAAGAGAGCCTAGTTACTCATCACCATGACGGAGGGGTGTGTGTGGAGGCCCTGTTCTCTGCCACTTACACACAGTGTACAGTAGTCCAGTAGCCGAACCCTGATTTTTCACCTAACCTGGAAGTAGCGCCCACATAATGTTTTTGGTGTCTTCTGAGTGTCCTGAATCAGTATCCAGATGATGTCACTTTGGCATCCTTAAGGACTTTAAGAAATTCAAGATGGTAGCTATTTTGGCAGCCAGAGCAGAAAACTGGCATTTTTTTTACTATAAATCATCTGTTCTTGAAGATTTTGGTGCCCAAACATATGTTTTTAAGTCCAGTGCATATATTTTTCAATAAAAATGTGGACTTATTTAATTTGAATTGATTTTTGTATAAAATAGCACATAATAGTTGGTAAAAAACCATAAGTTCTACAAACTATTGTCATCATTTAATTGTCGATCAACAAATTCTTCTTTACTCTGTACCCGAGGATGAGTATCGTCTGGAGGTAGACGAGACGTAATTTTTATTTATTCTACAAAGTGTCTGTAATTTAGCTGTAATATTTTTAATATCTTCATGTCAACAAAGAAGAAGCTGTATACCAAGTGATATCTGATGATGAAGGCAGAGTAAAGGTGAGACAGAAACTAAACTAAAGCGGCATTGTTTGATGAACGTTGAAATGTGAAAATCACACTAACAAAATCTATCTTGAAAAGGGAACTTTAAATTGAACAGTCAGCGAGAACACTGAAATGAAAACCCTTTTGATGGGTGTGCCATACTGTGGGTAATAACCTGGTTCTTGGCCAGTTCCTCAAGGATGCCAAGGTGGCATCATCAGAGATGGGCAGTATCGTGATACCTTTTGAATCGGTATTGCCTTCGCTGCTCAATGAAAGTATCGCTGTGTAGGTATTGCTAGGACCCTTTTCTTGAAAGGTATTGAAAAAACAGCACATTACTTTTATTTTTTCATAAATATAATTATGTTATATTTAATATAATAGTTGAAAGATCTAATATTTACATTTATATCATATAGTAAAAACATATAAGTACATTATTTATTATTTGTGTTTGTATGTTACGTCCTCAAACTATAAACTACAGCTGGAGGCTGAGGTTGAGGTTGACGGGCCAGTTGAACATGCATTAGACGGCTCTTGCCTGTCCTCTACAGTGTTGCCAGATACTACCCAGAAAAGTCTCAATTTATCCCAAATTTTCAGCTGTATACCAGTTTTTAATTTTTTTAGTAAAATAGAGGTAAATCTCCAGAATTTTTATACTCTATGTGTTTATCCCCCAAAAATCCCTGAAAATCTCTTTATTTTATACTGTATTACTCATTAATGAGTCAACCATCATGCCACAAGTTGACTTATGTTTCATGAACTATACACATATGTGTAGTGATCTCTTGGTGGGGGGGGGGGGGGAGGGGGGGTGGAGTCGGTATCTCCTACAATACAACATGGACAGGACTGATTCCCGTCAGCTTACAGTTGCAATTGGGGGGTTTTCCAAAGCCTTTAGCCATTAGCCGTTATCCAATGTTTGGGATGAAATGAGTGGAAATTACACCTTATTGTATTGATTTTTGTGTACAGGAGATACAGATGTGTCAGATTTGGTGGCAGTAACGCTTTGGACTAAATAGCAGAGAATATGGATGATATCAGGAGAGAGTTTTTTGATCAGTGAGAGCAAGAGTGTTGCTTCTGTCACTGACAACAGAGCAACTTTGTGAAGGCCTTCAAAGAATAGGGAATTAGTGTCCCTCTAGCACAAGAATACACCAAAGATGAGGAGCATTAAGAGAATTCTATGGCTGGTGACCAGGACAACTCTGAAGATGATTTTGTATTTTCCAATTTACACTTTGAAGTTGTTTATGCAGAAGAGATAGTTCTTCCCACACACCTGAGATGCTGCTACCATACCATTAGTCTTGTCTGCACCACTGATGCTAAGTCTGTGATAAAAGGATCACACTCTAAGCTTCACAGAAGTGTTAGGAGTAAGTGTTCTGCCCTCCGGAACTTATCTGGCAGACCAAAATCTGCCAAAATCATCAAGGAAACACTGAACTGTCAGTTAAGATTACCATGTGCCACTAGATGGACTTCCATCTTTGACAGCTTATCTTTTCTTTTAAAGCACAAGGATTAACTAAATAAAACAATGTCTCGCCTTGGCTTGTCAACCTTCATCGAAGATTAAGTCACTGTACTGCAACCTCTTGCATTAGGTCTTGACAGGTTGTAATCAGACAAACAGTGCTTCTAGGGCTGCATCCTCCCCACGCTCTGCTGTAGAGAAGAAAATGGAGCGACTTAATTCAGCACCATTAAGTCACTGTCAACTCCTCCTTAAAGCAGTTGCATCAGGCTTCTCTAAACCCTTTAAGACATTGTGAGCCTCGATGATTCTCATGACAGTAAATCAGCCATTTGGGAATGAGCGTACCAACCCCCAGCTCAAGTTAAGATGGTTGACAATAACTAGAAAATACAATACAGGCATCATAATGAAACGAGTTCAAGAAATGTTGGTGAATGCCGTTAAAAATCTGGGTGAACATTCAACATGCACACTCAGCACAAGTCATGATGATGAGCAGAGTGACAATGCATCTGATGAAAGTTGAGATGTTTTCTTTGAATATGAATATGCTTCAACCACTGTCACTCCAGATGAAGGCTCATCTGAGGTGGAGGTGTTAAAATACCGGGGTGACCCAACCAATGCGTTGTCCTCACTACTTCAGTACCCGGGAATTGTGAAAGTTTAATGACATACAACACCCCTCTTCCATCTGCTCCTGTGGACTACATTCACTCTTCAAAGAGAAGTAGACTATCACATAAGGTGTTTGGTGAACTGGTCTCTCTCTGAAAGGCAATAATTATTAATTTACTAGGTTCATTAATATTATATCTTGGAAGGTCACATGCTTTTGGAGATCATCAGTTACACTTTTCTGTTGTGTTCATTGTTTGTATTATAACCAATACCAAAATTACAAATTTACATATAAGTGGAATTTATTTTTTCTAATACTAAAGTATGGATATCACTTTAATCATCTATAAAGTACAGTATTGATGTATTGGTATCACCTTAGACAATTTAATGTATTGATGCCCATTGCTGGGCATCAATCAGATTTTGATTCAGAACACTCAGAAGACATTAAAAACATGAAAGAAACATAGTGCAAACACTACTGCCAGGTTCACCCCTCTGGCTGCCAAACTAGTGTAAGCAGGACACGTTTCCTCGCACTGCTGTTGCAGCTGCTCATCTTTGGTGTTGTTACACACATTTTGAAACATTTGTGAACAACTATTATTAAAATTAAAAGACCAAACCACAGAGATGTGTGAGGCTGTGTAGGTGGGGCCTCAGTTGGTGCTGGAGATAACTATTCGCATAAGTTTGAATCACCAGAGCCCAACCAGTTTTCTTATGGAAAGCTGAATAAGGGTTTTGGCCGTTGTCAGTAACTTATGTACCAGATAATAATGTTTACTGTACTAGTTTTATGTCAACTTTATTTCAGAAATCCAGAACAAGTAAACTTGAGGCTGCTCTTCAACGACACATACGCGCATTCCATTCCGATAGTCATCAACCTCATCAGTAATGCCATATTAAGGTGAGTTCATAACACATTCTTGCTGGTCTACTAGTGTTGGTCTGGGGTACAGTACTGTGTTATACAACTACTGTTGGTCTGGGGTACAGTACTGTGTTATACTACTCCTGTTGGTCTGGGGTACAGTACTGTGTTATACTACTAGTGTTGGTCTGGGGTACAGTACTGTGTTATACAACTACTGTTGGTCTGGGGTACAGTACTGTGTTATACTACTAGTGTTGGTCTGGGGTACAGTACTGTGTTATACTACTAGTGTTGGTCTGGGGTACAGTACTGTGTTATACTACTAGTGTTGGTCTGGGGTACAGTACTGTGTTATACTACTAGTGTTGGTTTGGGGTACAGTACTGTGTTATACTACTAGTGTTGGTCTGGGGTACAGTACTGTGTTATAATACTACTGTTGGTCTGGGGTACAGTACTGTGTTATACTACTAGTGTTGGTCTGGGGTACAGTACAGTCCTGTGTTATACAAAGAACTTTTAAATATAGACTATTTTAGACTGAGTTAGTAATGGTTGTCCGGATTAAATGTTATTATTCACCACAACTCACACACCACAACTCTCACACCACAACTCACACACCACAACTCACACACCACAACTCACACACCAACTCTTACACCACAACTCTCACACCACACCTCACACACCACAACTCACACACCACACCTCACACACCACAACTCACACACCACAACTCTCACACCACAACTCTCACACCACAACTCACACACCACAACTCACACACCACAACTCTCACACCACACCTCACACCACAACTCACACACCACAAATCACACACCACAACTCACACACCACAACTCACACACCACAACTCTCACACCACAACTCACACACCACAACTCACACACCACAACTCACACACCACAACTCACACACCACAACTCACACACCACAACTCACACACCACAACTCACACACCACAACTCACACACCACAACTCACACACCACAACTCACACACCACAACTCTCACACCACAACTCTCACACCACAACTCTCACACCACAACTCACACACCACAACTCACACACCACAACTCACACACCACAACTCTCACACCACAACTCACACACCACAACTCTCACACCACAACTCACACACCACAACTCACACACCACAACTCACACACCACAACTCACACACCACCCTCAATATTATATAATACTTGACAAAAGATTTACTCTTTGAGATAATATGTTATGTTGGGAAGCTATATTCCAAGACACTGTGGTGTACTGCAGCTGTATGATCACAGGGTGTTGTATACCTCCCTGGTGCAGCTGTGGTGTATTGCAAGTGTGTGAATTCGCCGGCAGCTTCTGTGCCAAGCAGCAGCATCAAGCGGTCTTTTGCCGCTTTATAACCTGGCGCTATTTTCTCTTCCCTGGAGATATAGGTCCTCTCAGGCATCCTCCTCCAAAAGAGACCAGTCTCATCCACATTGAAGACTTTCTTCGGTGATGTTTTTGAATTCTGGCGGGAATGTTTCGGCAGCAACCGTATCTGAACCGGCAGCTTCACCAGCCATCTTTATGTAGTGGAAGTTATACCGACGCTTAAATCATTGAAACCATCCTTGGCTGGCCGTAAAGGTCTCTTCCTTCGATCCTTCACCCTCTGCTGCCCCATCCTTGACTGGCCGTAAAGGTCTCTTCCTTCGATCCTTCACCCTCTGCTGCCCCATCCTTGGCTGGCCATAAAGGTCTCTTCCTTCGATCCTTCACCCTCTGCTGCCCCATCCTTGGCTGGCCATAAAGGTCTCTTCCTTTGATCCTTCACCCTCTGCTGCCCCATCCTTGGCTGGCCATAAAGGTCTCTTCCTTCGATCCTTCACCCTCTGCTGCCCCAGCCTTGGCTGGCCATAAAGGTCTCTTCCTTCGATCCTTCACCCTCTGCTGCCCCATCCTTGGCTGGCCATAAAGGTCTCTTCCTTTGATCCTTCACCCTCTGCTGCCCCATCCTTGACTGGCCGTAAAGGTCTCTTCCTTCGATCCTTCACCCTCTGCTGCCCCAGCCTTGGCTGGCCGTAAAGGTCTCTTCCTTCGATCCTTCACCCTCTGCTGCCCCATCCTTGGCTGGCCATAAAGGTCTCTTCCTTCGATCCTTCACCTTCTGCTGCCCCATCCTTGGCTGGCCATAAAGGTCTCTTCCTTCGATCCTTCACCCTCTGCTGCCCCATCCTTGGCTGGCCATAAAGGTCTCTTCCTTCGATCCTTCACCCTCTGCTGCCCCATCCTTGGCTGGCCATAAAGGTCTCTTCCTTCGATCCTTCACCCTCTTCTGCCCCATCCTTGGCTGGCCATAAAGGTCTCTTCCTTCGATCCTTCACCCTCTGCTGCCCCATCCTTGGCTGGCCATAAAGGTCTCTTCCTTCGATCCTTCACCCTCTGCTGCCCCATCCTTGGCTGGCCATAAAGGTCTCTTCCTTCGATCCTTCACCCTCTGCTGCCCCATCCTTGGCTGGCCGTAAAGGTCTCTTCCTTCGATCCTTCACCCTCTGCTGCCCCATCCTTGGCTGGCCGTAAAGGTCTCTTCCTTCGATCCTTCACCCTCTGCTGCCCCATCCTTGGCTGGCCATAAAGGTCTCTTCCTTCGATCCTTCACCCTCTTCTTCCTTTAAGCCATCAAACAAGGATCTGGCCTTATGCTGGATAACCATAAGGCTCACAGGCACACTGCATTGATTCTCGTCCTCCATTGCCAGCATCTTTTCCACCTTTTCAATCACAGTACTTTGAGTGCGACTTGTCTTTGTTGCACTCAGAGAACTACCACTTCCAGCACTAACCTTAATCTTGTCCATGCTGGTCCGGACAATACCCACTGTTGTGGGGGTTAGACCTAGAGCACCAGCTATGTCCGCCCCACGTTCCCCTTTTTCAATATGGTTTAAAACCTCCATTTTTGAGGCAAAGCTAATGGTCTTACATTGCCTCTTCACTACACTAGCATCAGTAGCACTTGATGGGTGCTTGGAAGCCATTTCGAATGGTTAGATTACAGTTTTAGAGCAAAAACACTTCAACACGCATGAACACTGTGGTAGCCTGCCAAAGACTGACAAAGCTTGGGGACGCTGTGTCGTTCCGTGAGTGAGAGGTAGCATGCCAAGATGAGAGAGGGTGATGCGCCTTACAAAGTAGTCCATAACGGCGCTAAAAATTACGTTATATTGAGTCGTCGGGACGTTAACCGAATTACGTATTGGTATCTAGAGAGTAGCGACGTTATAACGAATCAACGCTACTGGGGGCAACGTTAAATGAGGAAATACTGTATTGTCAGTACAGTACTTGTTTCAATTCTTTTCAAATTAATATTGTCACAATCTATCTGTCTCTGTCTGTCTTTGACTGTCTGTCTGTCTGTCTGTCTGTCTGTCTGTCTGTCTCTGACGTTCGTCTTGATACCCACAAAATGTTCTATACTACTGAAGGTATACACAAACACTTGTTCTCTTAAAAGTAGGTTCTATTCTCGTACGGGAGATATATACAAGGGGACCATGAAGCTCACTTCTGCACCACAAGGACTGGCTGTCTTCACTCTCTCTATGTATTGCTGCGCGCTGCATGTACAGATGCCAGCATTCACAAGCTGAATACATAAAGTATAAATATGATAATTTATATACATAACATGGTGCACAATAAACGGAAATATTACATAGAATTAATACATGTTCTGTAATACTTACTATACATAATTAATAAGAGTAATATAAGAGTAATATAATAATACACAGCTTAAGGTACTACTTCGTGTCCATATCATACAATATCTATCTATTAATTATTTTTATCTTTATTTCAGATCGTTTGGTGAGAAGGATATGATCAATACATCGTCTCAGTCTCTACCAGCCGTCAGAGGGGCACTAAAATTTGATGCCACAACATTTACATCACCTATGATGATTGGTCTTACCTTCACCATTATTTCTGCTGGGCTTGGCATTGAATGTGTGTATGACAGAGAGGTGAGTAGTGGTGAAGTAACCTTATCCAGTACTTTTTAACCATCACCTTTAAAGGCTAAGCTGTCCATAACCTCATGGGCGATCACTCTCAGCGAAGACTTTGCTCCTTCTGGTTCTTTAAATAGTACATACCTGCCCGCCTCATTCTCCTCGGTTAGCTTTCTCACTGAGACGCCTTTTCTCCAGCTTCATCACAACAACCACCTTCTTTACGATACTGTACACGAAGACTGATGTTTGCACTACCTCAATCAGCCATGGGTTATGTGTTGCCCTCTTTGGCATGGTTACAATGCATTGGGGGCTGTCAGGGCTGTGTAGAACTCCAAGAAACAGGAGAACAAGTGAAGTATTCTCATATAGATCAATGTACAGTGCGGTGATATCTCCGTTAGCCGGAACAATTGGTACAGAGCACTTCTGGGAATGAGAGATTTCCGGGTAACGAGACGACTCTCTCAAAGCCGGAAAAAATCCCTCAACCCCGTAATTTTTCTGAGTGACAGAAAATATTTCTCATAATTTCTAGAAAATGTGCCTCATTTTCATCTCGCAAACTCGGAAAAAAATCCCCCATCCCGGAAATTTCAGGGTATCGAGAAAATTTTCTTGGAATTTTCCAGAAAATGTGCCACTCGGAAAATTGTTCCCAAAGCCGGAGTTTTCCGTAAATTTACGGCTTTGGGAACGATTTTCTGAGAAAATCTCAATTCTGGCTATTGAAGAGTTCCGGGTTTGAGAGATTCCAAGGAGATATTACTGTCATGAACATAGTGAGGTGACCAGTACCTCTGTTAACACTGTACCACCATAGTGAGGTGACCAATACCTCTGTTAGCACTGTACCACCATAGTGAGGTGACCAGTACTTCTGTTAACACTGTACCACCATAGTGAGGTGACCAGTACCTCTGTTAACACTGTACCACCATAGTGAGGTGACCAGTACTTCTGTTAACACTGTACCACCATAGTGAGGTGACCAGGTGGTGAGGAGAGTTAGGTACGGTATATTGTATATCAACAAGCAACCTCTGACGACCCTTACATTAATCTGGGTTTTTAATTTAACTAATATTAATTTCAAAAGCTTTGCAAACACAGTAATACTAATGAGACAAGAGTTATTTGTGAATCCTCTGCTTCTCACTTCTCGTGACTCATAAACAGCTGTTGATGCATACAGTAGGCTCTCACCAATGACGTTTAATAGGTGCCTGAAAAACACCGTTATTAGCGAAAACGTTATTTGTGTGACATTAAAATACATGTAAAAGGGTTTATTGGTGCCACCGCCACAAGAATTTCACCCATTTTTTCCCCTTGAAGCTTCCTAACACTTTTTGTTAGATGAAATAAAAAGAATTGCCATTCAGTCATCAAAATAAAGAGTTTGAGTAATATAACACTTAAGTTTTTGAGGTGCTTGGTGTGACGATTGTTCCGTATCTGAGGGTCACTAACACTTGCACTGTCTTTCATTCTACAAGCTAACCATTTCACAAGAAAATGCTCTGTTATCACTAACAACCTGTTTCTATCACCTTTATCATTCATAGCTCGCCTCGCATTTCCATCACTACCGAAATATTTTTAGCCAGCACAATACTCTTCTTGCTCTCCACTAAGTTCCTCGTAATATTTTGCACTGTAGACTCAGGACAGTTCAGTTTCTTCACTTTAAAAGTTCCCAGTCATTCAGGTGGCAAATCACTCCCTCCACCACCTCCCCTAGCCCCCACAGGCAAAAATGTGGACGCCATTATTGATCACCGACCCTAACAACCACTGGTTATAGAGGCGACAATCTCACACATGGGCGCAGCACTGTATTCCACTGAGCGTGTGTGAGAGTGAGAGTGAGGCGGAGCTTACAACTACGTCATCAACAAGGCGGCAAACAAATGCTATCATTGATGCGCTCGGACGCTTCCCGCGAAATGTCCGTTATTCAAGAGAATCCAGACGTTATTATTGAAAATGGGTACCTATTGTAACTTACCGTTATTGTCGAAAACATTATTGTGGAAGTCGTTATTGGCAAGAGCCTACTGTACACACAACCATTCAACATATCTTTGGTCAACCCACAGCATCAAAGGCTGTATTTTATGTATCCTGTTTTGTTAAAGTTGAGATACAACAATTTTATTCGTCGGGTTCACTGGATCAAAATTTAACTAGTCTTCGGAATATTTGGAGATTAGCAGATCTAAACATTTTTGGAAACCTTACAACATAAACAATCTGAAAACCAGTGTTGCCATTTACGCAGACACGTGTATCACCGCCATATTGAATTTTCAATATGTCGGTCCTTGATTACATATTTACCATTATTTCCTTTTGTAACTGACCCATACACTTCATTTAATAGTCTAATAGTATGTTTGAAAGGTAAAAAAATCCAATGGAACTACGAGAATAGTCATCAGAAACACCCAAAAAATAATAATACGTATATATAATTATTTAAAATAGCTGTAGCTTGGCAATAAATTACACCACCAGGACTTATAATACATTCACTAATTGATGTTATATATGTATAGAAAAAATATATAGTTTAATAAAGTTATTTGAAAACAAAATAAAACTAGAAAAAAATAACTCCTCGTATGATGTATGGTCTCTCCTCGACTTACGACGGGGTTCCGGACCAATGACCGGGTTGTAAGTCAAATTGGTTGTAAGTCGAAAAGGCGAAAATATTACATAGAAAATCTAAAATGGGTGTCTCTTTTTCACCTCGGCACCACGAGAACTCTCACTTTTACGCTTGCCAGCCATTTTAAAGGGAATTACAAAAAAAAATTTTGTCAGTACACAGTGCAATCACTAACGTCGGGACTCAAAAATAAGTACAGTGAACCCTCACTTTACGTGGTCAATTGAACCCACGGAGGCCCGCGTAAAGCGAGAAACGCGTAAAGTGAACAACATAATATATGGGATTAAATGAAATAGAGACCGGCTGACCCCCAAACTCCACTTTTTCCGACACAATACCTATGTTCTAGTAAAAATAGCATCTTAATTTTATGATGGTACATGCACACAATTAATACTTAAGAGAAATAGAGAAATACAGTCGCCAAGTTAATGTCCATTCAAATAATGGACTCAACTCCCTCCCCCTCTTCTCACACAACACTGCTGGCTCTTCCCTCTCTGAAAAATGTTTGGGGGAAAACCACTAGATTTTAAGGTACAGAGTATAGTAATAAATAATACCTCAAACTAAAGTTAGGATAATATAATTGACATTGCTGGATTCCTTGTAAGACCAGGAATATTTTGAATATAAATGTCATATATTTTGCACAAAAGATAACATATTTGCTCAGAGTAAACAAAATACTTACAGTAGATCTAAAATTTGTATGTCTTATGCAAAATCTATGATGTTTATATTCAAAATGATCATCAAATTGTAAGAATTCCAGCAATGTAAATTATATTCTGGCCGGGTAATTTGTATGAATTTTATGAGCTAAAACAAATACAGTTGGTCCTCTTATTACGCGGTCCCACAATCCGCGTTTTACTGTTAACGCGGTGCCTTGCCAGAACCTAACATCCTTACATTCCGCGGTCGTTTCCGCCATTGCGCGGAGAGTGTCCGGTGCGACGCTATTTTTAGATTTTCCCCACGCGCCACCCACGCGCCCACCCGCCTGCCCGCCTGCCTGCCTCTCCCTCCTCCTCCTCCTCCTCCCTCCGCTTGGGCAAGCGGCGCGGTAAGGTTGCGCAGTGTGTGTCTTTGTTGCGTTATCACTGACGTCATATGACGTCTCGGACTGTGATTGGCCATGCATCCCTACCCCCCTCTGCTGCTAGCTGTAATTGGCTCAAAGTATTAATACGTGTCCACCCGGGGGAGGGAGGGAGGGAGGGAGGAGAGACGACGCTTGACCTAGCTGCGGCAGTTTCATCCCTCAAGGCCACTCCGTGTAAACGCGCATCCATTGTTCCGTAAAATGGCTTCCGCCGGACCACCACCCCCAGAGAAAAACCTTTCCTTACCTGGACCCAGCGGCACTAAACCAAAGAAGACACGACGTTCCTTAAGCTACGAGGTGAAGTATACCATCATCCAAGAGTTGGAGAAAGGAACAAGGCAGGTTGATTTGGCGCGCCAGCATGGCGTGAACGAATCTACGATCCGGACTATAAAGAAGGATTCAGCCAAGATAAAGGAGCACATGAAGATCACAAAGTCTACAGGTGCTTCTATGATCAAGTATTTTCATAACCAGGTGCTTCTCAAGACAGAAAAATTACTTGTGAGGTACTTGGTGCGTCAGGCGCGACGGAACATGGCGGTCGACATGCGCTCTGTGAAGGACTACGCACGTGAACTGTACATGGCAGTGGCACGAAAGATGGGAATTACAGAGCCCAAACCCTTTAATGCTTCCTCTGGGTGGTTGCAGAGGTTTAAGATCCGGAACAACATCACCAATATAAACATTGGTGGTGAAGAAGCGAGTGCTGATCGTGCTGCGGCTCGGGAATTTCCTCCGTTTTTACGTGAGATTATGGAGGAAGGACAGTACACCGACGACCAGGTGTTTAACATGGACGAATCTGGTCTTTTCTGGAGAAAACTACCTTCCAAGTCCTACATTGTGAAGAATGCCAGCAGGATTCGGGGCCGGAAAATGCAGAAGGAACGCATCACCGTCCTGTTTACCACCAATGCCTCCGGTACCTGTAAGCTCAAGTTATCGGTGATCCACACAGCCCGCAAGCCGCACGCCTACAAGAGCATGGACATGACCAAGCTAAATGTCCACTGGCTGACAGCATGTAAGGCGTGGGTGTTCTCTACACTGTCCCTCTCCTGGTTTGATGACTGTTTTGTTCCCGATGTAAAGAAATTCTGTGAGCGACAGAATGTCCCATTTAATATTTTGTTGCTGCTGGACAACGCACCAGGACACTCGCCCCTACTGTTAGATCGTCACCCCAACGTAAAAGTGGTCTTCCTTCCTCCCAACACTACGTCTTTAATCCAGCCCATGGACCAGGAGTTGATTTGCAATGTGAAAGCTGCATTCTCAAGAACAAAATTCCAGCTCCTGAATGACTACACCAACACCAGGGAAGAGTTGCGTGACCTGATTGACACCACCACCGATAGCAAGAGCGACGAAGATGAGGAACAACGGTTAGAACAGCAAAAAATACTCTTCAAACAATTCTGGAGAGTATTTAACATCAAGAAAGCTGTGGACATCTTGGTGGAGTCATGGGATCAGCTGTCTATTGCTACAATTCGGCACGCATGGAGACATGTGTTGCATGGAATACCAGGTGAGAGGAGGAGTCAATCTGTGACTGGTGACGTTCAGACTGTTGCAGTAGCAGTGGACCTTGCCAGAGAAGCTGCGCAGACTGTTACAGTTCCAGGCTTCTCCGAGACAACCAACGACGACATCTTGGAGGTGATCAGAAATCCTGAAGTGATTGCCGACGAGATGTTGGAAGAAGAACACGCCAGTGAAGAGGAGGAAGAAGGTGCGGCAGTCTCCGAAGAACACAGTTTAAGTCATAGTGATATTAAGGGTGCCATGGAGTGTGCAGAGAAGATGAAGTCCTTCATTTCCCGCGACAATGACGATGACCGCTATGAAGTCTTCCATAACCGGCTGGTGCAGGCTATGGAGCCGTACATCAAGGTGTATCATGACAACATCAACGCCAGCCGTCAGCAAAGCATAACAGATTTCTTCGCCCGCAACCCACCACAGCCAGCCCAAGCCAGTGATAGTGACAGTGAAGTTGACTTTGAGGGATTTGTCAGGGAAGCCCTGACAACTGTAAGTGACAGTGATGATGATTCACCTAGTAATGGTGATTCACCTGAGGGCCAGTAATCTGCCCTCTGCCTCGGAACCAGCCTCCATCCCCGTATGCCGACCCATCTCTTCTACTACCGTAAGTGTTACACAAAATTTTTAGTTTTCTAACCTAACCTTTATTTTTCCTATGTTAACCTTTATCTTTCCTAACCTAACCTCTTCTATATTACTTGTTTTTTCATACCATCATAAAGTTAAGATAAAATTTTTACTACAACATAGTTGTGTGTCGTCAAAAAGTGGAGTTTGGGGATCGGCCTGGACTCCATTTCAATTAATCCCATATGTTATGTTGTTCACTTTACGCGTTCCTCACTTTCCGCGGGACCCTCCGGGTTACATTAACCGCGTAATACGAGGACCAACTGTATCTTCAGTTAATAAAAAAAAAAAATATTCTTCACGACACTATCTGTCAATCAAAGTACCCCACCTTGCCTCCCCCCCTCTTCCCACCTGCTCCCTGGGTCCCTCCCTCCCTCCCTACCCCTCACCCCCACCTTCTCTCCCTACCAGAGAAATGATTGGGTTATAACAGTATATTTACATTTTTAGTAATAAATAATACCTCAGACTAAAGTTAGGATAATATAATTGACATTGCTGGATTCCTTGCAAGACCAGGAATATTTTGAATATACACCTCATATATTTTGCACAAAAGATAACATATTTGCTCTGAGTAAACAAAATACTCGCATTAGATCTAAAATTTGTATGTCTAATGCAAAATCTATGATGTTTTATTCAAAATGATCATCAAATTGTAAGAATTCCAGCAATGTAAATTATATTCTGGCCGGATAATTTGTATGAATTTTATGAGCTAAATAAAAAAATTATACTTCACCCGCGTATATGAGTAGGTGCACCGTGTAAAGTGGGAATTCCGGTTCTGGCAGGGTACCGCGTAAATGCAGAAACGCTTAAAGTGAAACCGCATAAAGCGAGGGTTCACTGAAATTTGAAAAATATTTTATATGACTGCGGCGGTCATATGTTCGGGTGGCAGTGAGTCGAGTAGGTCATAAGTCTAGGAGTAGCTGTACATATGCAACAATAGAAAATAAAATGTCAAAAGTATAGCAAAATAATAATGACAATAAATTGTGTAACTCAGACTACAGAAGGAGAAGAACACCAAACAGAAATCAAATGGTACAATAAAAATATTTGGGAAAACAAAATACAGTGACCCCTCCGTTAACGAACTCAGTCCGTTCCAGAAGGTCGTTCGTTTACCGAAAAGTTCGTTAACCAAAACCATTGTTTCAGTGGGTTTTTGGGTAATTGGTTCCAGCTCACCGAAAATTTCCTAAATTCAACAAAAATGGTAGAAAAGTTCACTTACTTTGAGGTGTGTATGTAGAAGGCTCCTGGATGATGATGATGATGATGATGGGATTTAGAATGGGGGTGGAGGAGAAGGAAAAAGAGAAGGCATTGGGGTGGAAGAGAAGTCACCCCATGGCGCCATTTCACCCATAAAATTTTAGCTCTCTTGGTGTAATTCAAGATTATTTTCTTTAAATCAACACTGCACTGCATTATATATTGTCAATATGTAAAATATATTTCAAAATGACCAATAATTTGCTTGGAAACACAGAAAAAAGCGTTTAAAAACGTTTAGTTGAAGAGAGTCTCAAGCAATATGTTACCTCCAGTGAAAACAGAGAGAGACTAACTCCTGTTTGCTGTGTTAAGAGGCTGGATGCCGCGCATTAAACTAGTCACTTTACCTTCAATTATGTTCAATACTTGTTAAAATGACTAAAAAATTTAATATAAACTTTTAAAATTATTGAATAGTATAAACTTCTTGATATTTACTAAAATAGTAAGGAATTTAAGCCATAGAACCGATTAATGTATTGGCAGACTGATACTAAAGCTGGTTGCCCGGTCAGTGCAAGCGAAAACATGTTGAGGTCGGTTCGTAAGAACTTCGTTAACCAAATTTTTTTTCGTTAACCGAATTGAAGATCCTTATGGAAGGCTGTTCGTTAATCGAAATTACGTTAACCGAGGTGTTCATTAAACGAGGGGTCACTGTATACATCATCATTTTAACCAGTTGCATATACAGTATATATGTATTCATTCTGGCATACAGCTCATCTTCACTTTCACTGTCATATTCCACATGTTCAGAAATACTGTCTGCATCATTTTCACGTTGATGACAAGACAAACAGAGATCTGTGTCTCGGCAGCAACCGTATCTGAACTGGCAGCTTCACCAGTCATCTTTATGTTGTGGAAGCTATACCGACGCTTAAATCATTGAAACCATCCTTGGCTGGCCATAAAGGTCTCTTCCTTCGATCCTTCACCCTCTGCTTTGCATTGACATCTGACCAGCTCCTTGATTGCCTGTGGCACAGGAAGAAGCTTTGTAGTGACAGGTAGTTTCTGACTGTTGCCATACTCCAGGAGGTCAAATGGTGTTTGTACCATACTTGCCTTTGTACCTGCACACATTTGATGTGTTCTTTGAGAGCACCAAGTGTAGGAGGTAAGTTGTTGCTTTCTAATGGGTGTTTACAAAACAGGTCAGGGGTACTTGTGATGCAAGTACCTCTTGGGCAGTATGCTGAGCAGACAAATTTGGCCAATGTCTTCTTCACCTCCTGCATTAGGTTGCCTTCTTCAGGTAGTTTCATCATTGCTTCAATAATGCCACCTTTAGCTTTCACATACTGCTGAAACCATTTTGCTTTGCTTATTCCAAATTGGTTCTATTTTGATTTGTCTTGTTGCCATTGAAATTGTTGTCTTTTTGCATAACTTGTCAAAGTGTGCATCTCCAGAACTAAGACAACTGTGTCTAGAGTGAAAGTATTAGCTGTGCATCAGGGCACCGCTGTGATGCAGCTTCTGCCAGACATATCGTCAGTATGTCTTGAACCATAATACAGTAGGTCTCGGGTGATACATGAACCATAATACAGTAGGTCTAGGGTGATACATGAACCATAATACAGTAGGTCTAGGGTGATACATGAACCATAATACAGTAGGTCTAGGGTGATACATGAACCATAATACAGTAGGTCTAGGGTGATACATGAACCATAATACAGTAGGTCTAGGGTGATACATGAACCATAATACAGTAGATCTAGGGTGATACATGAACCATAATACAGTAGGTCTGGGGTGATACATGAACCATAATACAGTAGGTCTAGGGTGATACATGAACCATAATACAGTAGGTCTCGGGTGATACATGAGCCATAATACAGTAGGTCTAGGGTGATACATGAACCATAATACAGTAGGTCTAGGGTGATACATGAACCATAATACAGTAGGTCTAGGGTGATACATGAACCATAATACAGTAGGTCTAGGGTGATACATGAACCATAATACAGTAGGTCTGGGGTGATACATGAACCATAATACAGTAGGTCTAGGGTGATACATGAACCATAATACAGTAGGTCTAGGGTGATAAGAACATAAGAACATAAGAATGGAGGAAACTGCAG
The DNA here is from genome assembly GCA_958450375.1 of Homarus gammarus. Taxonomy (NCBI): domain Eukaryota; kingdom Metazoa; phylum Arthropoda; class Malacostraca; order Decapoda; family Nephropidae; genus Homarus; species Homarus gammarus. The sequence continues at coordinate 991,089 of CAUDMG010002857.1, forward strand.
CGGGCCTATTGGCCCATACTGGGCAGTCCCGTTTACACCCAACCCCTATTGCTCATATGAGCATCCAACCTATGTTTGAAGCAATTCAGCGTATTCGAGTTAATGATGATATTTGGTAACTTGTTCCATTCATCCACTACTCTGTTTCCAAACCAGTGTTTACCTATTTCACGCCTAAATCTAAATTTGTCCAATTTAAAACCATTGTTACGAGTTCGCTCCTGGTTGGATAATTTGAGTACCTTTGTAATGTCCCCTTTGTTTAGCCCTGCCTTCCACTTATACACCTCTATCAGGTCGCCCCTCGCTCTACGTCTCTCAAGGGAGTGCAAATTAAGATGCTTTAACCTGTCTCTATACTCAAGGTTCCTAATGCCCGGGATTAGTCTTGTCATTCTCCTCTGAATTCTTTCCAAGGATTCTATATCCATTCTGTAATACGGTGACCAGAACTGGACTGCGTAATCCAGGTGTGGTCTCACAAGAGCAAGATACAGTTTTAGGATGACCTCGCTAGTCTTGTAACTAACACTCCTTTGTATGAACCCAAGTACTTTATTAGCCTTGTTACGAGCAAAAACACATTGTTTACTTGGCTTAAGGTTCCTACTTATCATTACTCCTAAATCTCTCTCGCAGTCGGATTTCTCTATGGCATCGTTGTTCATCTGGTATCTGGTTTCCCTGTTTACATTTCCTATACTGAGTACTTTACATTTGTCGATGTTGAATTTCATCTGCCATTTTTCAGACCATTCGAAAAATTTGTTTAGATCCTCCTGTAGTTTTGCCGAGTCCTCGTCAGATTTGATAACACGTCCTATTTTAGTATCATCAGCAAATTTACTTATGTTGCTGTCTATGCCGATATCCATGTCGTTTATGTATATAATAAACAATAATCGTCCAAGTACTGAGCCTTGGGGAACTCCACTTGTGACGTTGCTCCAATGGGACTTAGTGCCGTTAATGCTCACTCGCTGTTTCCTGTCCTGTAACCACGCCCTAATCCATTTAAGGATGTCACCTTTGATGCCACCTTTCTAATTAGTCTTTCGTGGGGTACTCTGTCGAAGGCTTTGCTAAAGTCGAGATATACCACATCATAATTGTGCCCCTCGTCCACTGATTCGAAAACTGATGAAAAGAATGTTAATAGATTAGTTAGGCAAGAACGTCCGCTTGTGAAGCCATGCTGGGAATCATTGATCAATCGGTGCTTCTCCAGGTGATTTCGAATAGAGTTTGAAATGATTGCTTCCAGTAATTTGCCTACTATTGATGTTAGACTGATTGGGCGGTAGTTAGAGGATAGTGATCTATCCCCCTTCTTGAAGATCGGTATTACATTCGCTATCCTCCAGGATTCTGGTACTACACCTGTTTTTAAGGACATGTTAAACAACTTTGCTAAGGGCATACTAAGCTCTTCCTTACATTCCTTTAATACTCTGGCAAATATCTCATCGGGACCAGGTGACTTATTAGGCTTTAGTTTGTCTATTTGCTTACTAACATCGTTACTAGTCACTACTATCTCACTTAATTTGTTTTCTTCACTATCTCTGAATAGAGTCGATGCCTCGGGTATCGTGTTTAAATTTTCGGTGGTGAAAACTGTTGAAAAATATTTATTCAAATTATTGCTCATTTCTCCGTCGTTATCAGTGAGCTCGCCGGAGTCTGACCGTATTGGTCCAATCTTTTCTCGTGTTTTAGTTTGATACATTTGGTAGAATCCTTTGGGGTTTGTCTTTGCCTCCCTTGCTATCCTTACCTCATTATTCCTCTTTGCTTTCCTTATCTCGGTTTTAACCCTACTCGCCAATACCCTATAATAGTCCCGGAGGTGAATTTCGCCACGATTTATCCTTCTACCTATAGCCTTCCTTTGGCCAATGATGTTCTTTAAATAATTATTTATCCATTTAGGGTCATTGTTGTTTGATCTGAGTTTTTTGTATGGTATGTTCTGCCTTTGTGCATTAAGTAACTCACTATTTAAATTGTCGTGGAACTCGGCAGTCTCAGATCTCGTTATCAGGTCGGTGTCATCTGTCAGGTTCACGGCCAAGCGCGACACCCCCTGTCTCAGCTGCCTCTTTAAACTGTCAAAGTTTGCCTTTCTGAAATCTGGTACTTTAGTGGAATTTTCCTTACGTCTGCCCTGAAAATCTAACTGGAATCGAATTTCTTTGTGATCGCTGTTTGCAAGTTCGTTCCCTACCTCGACATTGCTAATGAGGTTTTCTCTGTTTGACAAAACTAAATCCAATATATTATTACCCCATGTGGGTTCGGTTATATGTTGACTTAGGAAACAGTCCTGGATCGTCTCGAGAAAATCCTCTGATTCTGAGTTACCCGTAAGGTCGGTCCAATCTATTTGGCCAAGGTTAAAGTCGCCTACTATACAGACTTTGTTGTGTATGGAAGCCCTGCGCATTTCATCCCAGATAAGTCGCTCATTGACGCTATCAAGATTGGGGGGTCTATATATTACTCCTGTGATTAATTTTTCCCGACCGTCGCTTAATTCTATCCAAATTGTTTCTGTATTCCTCTCAGTTTTTATTTCCTTATTTATTTCACACTTCAGATTATCCCTAACATAGATTGCTACTCCGCCTCCTTTCCTGGTCTGCCTATCGGTATGGAACAGTTTGTAACCCGCAATTTGGTATTCGACTGGTAATTCACGTGTGTCTAGGTTGATCCATGTTTCAGTGAACCATAATACAGTAGGTCTAGGGTGATACATGAACCATAATACAGTAGGTCTAGGGTGATACATGAACCATAATACAGTAGGTCTAGGGTGATACATGAACCATAATACAGTAGGTCTAGGGTGATACATGAACCATAATACAGTAGGTCTAGGGTGATACATGAACCATAATACAGTAGGTCTAGGGTGATACATGAACCATAATACAGTAGGTCTAGGGTGATACATGAACCATAATACAGTAGGTCTAGGGTGATACATGAACCATAATACAGTAGGTCTAGGGTGATACATGAACCATTATATAGTAGGTCTAGGGTGACACATGAACCATAATACAGTAGGTCTAGGGTGATACATGAACCATAATACAGTAGGTCTAGGGTGATACATGAACCATAATACAGTAGGTCTAGGGTGATACATGAACCATAATACAGTAGGTCTAGGGTGATACATGAACCATAATGCAGTAGGTCTAGGGTGATACATGAACCATAATACAGTAGGTCTAGGGTGATACATGAACCATAATACAGTAGGTCTAGGGTGATACATGAACCATAATACAGTAGGTCTCGGGTGATACATGAACCATAATACAGTAGGTCTAGGGTGATACATGAACCATAATACAGTAGGTCTAGGGTGATACATGAACCATAATACAGTAGGTCTAGGGTGATACATGAACCATAATACAGTAGGTCTAGGGTGATACATGAACCATAATACAGTAGGTCTAGGGTGATACATGAACCATAATACAGTAGGTCTAGGGTGATACATGAACCATAATACAGTAGGTCTAGGGTGATACATGAACCATAATACAGTAGGTCTAGGGTGATACATGAACCATAATACAGTAGGTCTAGGGTGATACATGAACCATAATACAGTAGGTCTAGGGTGATACATGAACCATAATACAGTAGGTCTAGGGTGATACATGAACCATAATACAGTAGGTCTAGGGTGATACATGAACCATAATACAGTAGGTCTAGGGTGATACATGAACCATAATACAGTAGGTCTAGGGTGATACATGAACCATAATACAGTAGGTCTAGGGTGATACATGAACCATAATACAGTAGGTCTAGGGTGATACATGAACCATAATACAGTAGGTCTCGGGTGATACATGAACCATAATACAGTAGGTCTAGGGTGATACATGAACCATAATACAGTAGGTCTAGGGTGATACATGAACCATAATACAGTAGGTCTAGGGTGATACATGAACCATAATACAGTAGGTCTAGGGTGATACATGAACCATAATACAGTAGGTCTTGGGTGATACATGAACCATAATACAGTAGGTCTAGGGTTATACATGAACCATAATACAGTAGGTCTAGGGTGATACATGAACCATAATACAGTAGGTCTAGGGTGATACATGAACCATAATACAGTAGGTCTAGGGTGATACATGAACCATAATACAGTAGGTCTAGGGTGATACATGAACCATAATACAGTAGGTCTAGGGTGATACATGAACCATAATACAGTAGGTCTAGGGTGATACATGAACCATAATACAGTAGGTCTAGGGTGATACATGAACCATAATACAGTAGGTCTAGGGTGATACATGAACCATAATACAGTAGGTCTAGGGTGAAACATGAACCATAATACAGTAGGTCTCGGGTGATACATGAACCATAATACAGTAGGTCTAGGGTGATACATGAGCCATAATACAGTAGGTCTAGGGTGATACATGAACCATAATACAGTAGGTCTAGGGTGATACTTGAACCATAATACAGTAGGTCTAGGGTGATACATGAACCATAATACAGTAGGTCTAGGGTGATACATGAACCATAATACAGTAGGTCTAGGGTGATACATGAACCATACTACAGTAGGTCTAGGATGATACATGAACCATAATACAGTAGGTCTAGGGTGATACATGAACCATAATACAGTAGGTCTAGGGTGATACATGAACCATAATACAGTAGGTCTAGGGTGATACATGAACCATAATACAGTAGGTCTAGGGTGATACATGAACCATAATACAGTAGGTCTAGGGTGATACATGAACCATAATACAGTAGGTCTAGGGTGATACATGAACCATAATACAGTAGGTCTAGGGTGATACATGAACCATAATACAGTAGGTCTAGGGTGATACATGAACCATAATACAGTAGGTCTAGGGTGATACATGAACCATAATACAGTAGGTCTAGGGTGATACATGAACCATAATACAGTACTGTGTACAGCAGGAGAGTGTACAGCAGGAGAGTGTACAGCAGGAGAGTGTACAGCACCAGTGTGTACAGCAGCAGAGTGTACAGCACCAGAGTGTACAGCAGCAGTGTGGGCAGCAGCAGAGTGTACAGCACCAATGTGTACAGCAGCAGAGTGTACTGCAGTAGTGTGTACAGCACCAGAGTGTACGGCAGCAGTGTGTACAGCACCAGAGTGTATGGCAGCAGTGTGTACAGCAGCAGAGTGTACAGCAGCAATGTGTGCAGCAGCAGTGTGTACAGCAGCAGGGTGTACACCATCAGTGTGTACAGAAGCAGTGTGTACAGCAGCAGAGTGTACAGCAGCAGTGTGTACAACAGCAGGGTGTACAACAGCAGGGTGTACACCATCAGTGTGTACAGCAGCAGAGTGTACAGCAGCAGAGTATAATGAGACAAACTCACATGAAGATTACATATATGTGGAATATTGATAGTAAGAGAAATGTAAAGAGAAGAAGACTTTGGTGGCGTGGCCGTGTTAGTTATTTACTCTGTCAATACACTTAACTTATCTTATGTGTCAATACACCTCTATTACGTCTTAAGGACGACCTCTCAAACACCGCTTCGTTACAACTGTTTATTAATTACTGACGTGGACACATTAATAACACCTTCTATTGAAGTTACTAGGACATTATATTTACGTTACTAGGACATCATATTACGTTACTAGACACTGATTCTCGGACACGAACATGAAATGAATACACTTCCCACGCAAGTAACTCATCCCGTGGAAAGCTCTGACAAAAACTCACGTGACCTAGGGGAGGCCTAGCAGGTGGTCCTGCGTTGTCTCTATGGGAGACTGCTTAGCTGGGCACTGGAGGGAAGTCGGAAAGGGAAGTCTTGCGTGACTCTCCTCCCGTGAGCGGGACTGGGCTGTGGTGAACCTCCTCCTCCGATCCCTGTGTTTGTCTCTCTCTCCCCAACTCTGTCTCTCTGACACTCTCTCGTGAGGGAGGACTAGGACGTCCTATATATTGGGAGGCGAGACGTCAGGTTGAGCGGATCGGGGGGGGGGGGTCGGCGGAGGGTCTCCTTACATTTGCCCTCGCTAATGTAGGGTCAAGTCTGGACTTTTTCTGAGACTATAAGTTGTTGTATATTCTGGAGAAATCTTCAGATGAATGCTTGCTTGCTTACATCGTTGGTGGGGCCGTGTGACATGAGAGGCTCTGGTTGATTTGTGGCCCCTTGACTTGGGCTCGAGGGTTACATTTGACCTGGCTAATGTGAGGTTAGGTCTGAGCCTTGTCTGAGATGTACTGTAGTTGTGTATATTGGGAGAGAGTCGGCAGGTGGCTTCTTGCATGTTTGTTGGGGCCGTGTGACATGGGAAGGGGAGCTAGTTGATTTGTAACTCCTTGAGTGGCCGTGAGTCTTACCCTTACACTTGACCCCCTAATGTCGGGTCAGGTCTGGACTGTTTCTGAGCTGTAAGCTGTGGTCTGACAACCCATCACTACAAGAGTGTACAGCAGTAGTGTGTACAGCAGCAGAGTGTACAGCAGCAGAGTGTACAGCAGCACAGTGTACAGCAGCAGAGTGTACAGCAGCAGTGTGTACAGCAGCAGAGTGTACAGCAGCAGTGTGTACAACATCAGTGTGTACAGCAGCAGTGTGTACAGCAGCAGAGTGTACAGCAGCAGAGTGTACAGCAGCAGTGTGTACAACATCAGTGTGTACAGCAGCAGTGTGTACAGCAGCAGTGTGTATGGCAACTTTTATAATTTCATCTTATATTTTTGTTAATAAGTTTAACATAATAGTGAGAATGATTCTTTGACAAGAACATTGTTTACTTATTACAGTGAACTACAGTACTGTAGGTGTGTTGTGTGAACTACAGTACTGTAGGTGTGTTGTGGGAACTACAGTACTGTGTGTTGTGTGAACTACAGTACTGTAGGTGTGTTGTGTGAACTACAGTACTGTAGGTGTGTTGTGTGAACTACAGTACTGTAAGTGTGTTGTGTTGTGTCGGTCTGTACATACCAATAACTATTCTCTCTTACAGATCATGGCCAGAAGCATCCTCAGACTGAATGGTGTAGGATTCAACTCTTACTTCATGTCGTACTTCGTCGTGTTGGGTGCCATATACATGGTGTCTTACCTGGGTCTACTCATCGTCATCGCTGCATTTCAAGTGCCATCACTCATTATACCACAAGCCTTTGCTGCCATTGCTATCTTGTACTTGCTGTACATACCATGCTCCTTACTCTACTCTGTGGTCTTCTGCTACATTTTTGATAAATCAGAAACTGCCAGACAGTTTTATCCAAATATGTGCACTACAGTAGGAATGGTGGCTTATACTATAGTGTCTCTTGTTGACATATTGGTGGTAGGGATTGACAAAGACAATAAATCTAGCCTTATAGTGCATACAGTTTTCACTGTAGTGTTACCTAATTATATACCATTTGGCCTTATGTATTTTATAAATAAGGTTTACATTGACTGTTCAGTCAAAGGTAACTGTGGTGATCTTACATTTGACAACTACTTTACACCAGAGATAGTTGTTCTTTTTGTGGTAGTTTTGGTAGACATTCCTTTCTATTATATCCTCTTGAGAATTGCAGATACACTCAAGTTTGGGGGCAGCTGGCGTGAAGCTCTGTGGATGGTGAGTACCGTACTTTATATGTGACTATAGTATTTCCACACCAACCTGGAGTCTCTACTCTTCTCTAAAAATAGCTGATTGGTTCATAGGAAATGTTTATGTAGCTGTCCCTTTAATCAAACTAAATGTGTTCAGAATTAGTAAGCAAATCTGTTATTCTCCAAAATATTGTTAAATATCTGGACTATCAAAATGCAAATGATTTCAAGGCATTAGCACTTCAGAAAGGATGTTAGAAAATTTTAAATATTTATTATAAAAGGTCAAAGTCAAAGATGAAATTTGTTTTCAAATGAAGTCTTTTCATTATTTCTTTGTTTTGTACCAAACATAAAACAAACAGAAACAAATGATACCATACATACAACACAATAGGTAATGAACTACAGTTAGTAGAGCTGGATGTATCCCCAATAATTGATATGACATAAAACTTGATAAGAGTCAATATAAACCTGCACAGTCCAGGGGAGGTAATATATAGAGATTACTGTGAGTGATCCAATTTTATTTTGAGGGCTTCAAGTGATATGAAGCACCTGTACAGGGGGTCCCTCACTGACCAACACCACTGATAGAGGGCTTCAAGTGATATGAAGCACCTGTACAGGGGGTCCCTCACTGACCAACACCACTGATAGAGGGCTTCAAGTGATATGAAGCACCTGTACAGGGGGTCCCTCACTGACCAACACCACTGATAGAGGGCTTCAAGTGATATGAAGCACCTGTACAGGGGGTCCCTCACTTACCAACACCACTGATAGAGGGCTTCAAGTGATATGAAGCACCTGTACAGGGGGTCCCTCACTTACCAACACCACTGATAGAGGGCTTCAAGTGATATGAAGCACCTGTACAGGGGGTCCCTCAATTTACAGTACAGTATTTTATTTACCTGATGACCTATTTTTTTAATTGAATTTACTATACGTATTTTGTCATTCTATTTCTTCTTTTTCTTAAATTAAGTGATTTTAGTTGTATATAAGGACTCAGGCTATGATATAGTGGGATTTTAAACATTGTTCTGTAAGTTTAGTGTGCACATAGCATGTGTTCCAGCTGAGGTACATTTTCACCTTAAGAACGTCCTCAGGAACGGAACCCGTTCATAACCCGGGGATTCCCTGTTTGTTCCAGTGTATAGATTAGCTAAGTGTCTTTCAAATGTTTACTTCATGAACTTTATGTTAACTATTATAAGTTTAACAGAGGGTTGTTCACCCCGTTGGTGTCATGAGGTCAGTTGCCTTTTCCCTTTGTCATAATACTTTTTTTTTCTTACTCCATTTCCAGAAGGAATCAAAAGTAGGAACTGTGAATGAGATTAATGAGCAAGGGATTGATACACCAGCGGGTGAAGATGATGATGTAAAGGAGGAACGTACAAATGTTGCCGCTGCCATGAGAGATGGTGATAGGTCTTCTCCAGTGCTCATTTATGTAAGTGTATAGTACAAAACTTGGACCAATATTTGGACATTTACACTAAGGTTTGTGGTTGGGGATCCTACTTGAGGTATAGTACAGTAGTGCCAAACTGGCACATGATATATCATTTATGAACAAGTTATAACTGTTTTCCACTGTTCATATATCAGGCTTTGTGAAAGCCTGTGAACTTTGGCTACATCTTTCAGTTATAATGAACTACAGCTTTATGTATAAATTAAAAAAAAAATTAAAAAAAGGTAGTTTTTGTCACAGGTTTAAAATATATCTGAAATCAATGAAACATTTTCAAAGATGACGGCCCAAATGGTACTTAGCTGGCAATCTGAGATGGCCATCACATGAGTCCCTACAGGTGACACTTGGGGGCTAAACTATAGTTAGCACTTGGGGTCTAACCTATACAATGGTCCCTCGGTTAACGAACATAATTCGTTCCAGAAGGTCGTTCGTTAACTGAATTCATTGTTTCAATGGGATTTTGGGTAATCGGTTCCAGCTCACCGAAAACTACATACAAAGTAAAAATAAATGACAGTAAAGTACACTTACTTTGAGGTGTGTATGTAGAAGGTTCCTGGTTGATGATGCTGATGATGGGAATTAGAAGTGGGGGTGGAGGAGAAATCACCTTTCAGTGGACCCATGCTTGACGACGTCATTTCACCAAAAAAATTTAAATTCACTTGGTGTAATTCAAGATTATATTCTTTAAATCAACACTGCACTGCGCTATATATTATCAATATGTTAATTAAATTTCAGAATGACCAATAATTTCAATAAAAAATGCAAAAATATTCAAGACACCAACAAAATAGATGTTCACTCCACTGTCAACAGAGCCCAACTGGCGCCTGGTGGCTGAGTCAAGCGGCTGATGGGCACAATAATTAGTTCCCTGTACTGCATATATTATCAATATGTTAAATAAATGTTAAAATTACTAATAATTTTAATATAAAAAATGAAAAAATATTAAAGAGCACAACTTTCTTGATATTTACTCCACTGGAAACGAATGTAAACATAGAACAGATTACTGAATTGGCAGACTAGCCCATCAGCTGATCAGCTGATGCTCACAACAAGACGTGATGTTCGTAAGGATTTTGTTAATCAAATTTTTTTTCGTTAACCTAATTGAAGATTCTTATGGAAGGTAAATCGTTAACCAAAATTTTGTTAATCGAACTGTTCGTTAACCGAGCGACCATTGTACGGTTGAGTCTGGATTTATGCGGTTTTCGTTTATGCGGTACTTTGCTAGAAGCGGGATGCTTGATTTACGCGGATAGCGACTGGCGGTCCTTTTGTGCCGCGCCATTTTTTGATTCAAACCTCCCGCCATCTCCCGCCATCCCGCCATGTTGGGTAAGCGGTCCGAGTAGGTTGCGCAGCGTATGTCGCTGTTGAGTTATCGGTGACGTCATATGACGTATCGGACTTTGATTGGACCACGCATCCTTACCTCCCTCCGCCGCTAGCTGTGATTGGTTTAATGTAATATGACATGCTCTGCCGCTGGAGGGATGAAGCCGCTGACCTAGCCGCGTCAGTTACAACCCTCCCAGTCACCCCGTGTACACTGTGTTCTATTGTTCGGATAATCTCGTAAGAATGGCTTCCACTGGACCCCCACCACCACAAAAAACCTTGCATTACCTGGACCTAGCCGTCCTAAGCCAAAGAAGATACGACGTGCCCTAAATTACGATGTGAAGTACAGTATAATACAAGAGTTAGGAAAAGGAACAAGACAGGTTGATCTCGCGAGCCAGCATGGTGTGAACGAATCTACGATCCAGACGATCAAGAAGGATGCAGCCAAGATAAAAGAACACATGAACATCACAAAGTCTACAGGTGCTTCAATGATCAAGTATTGCCACAACAAGGTGCTTCTCAAGACTGAGAATTTACTTGTGAGCTACTTGGTGCGTCAGGCACGACGGAACATGGCGGTGGACACACGGTCGGTTCAAGAGTACGCACGTGAACTGTACGTAGCAGTGGTATGTAAGATGGGAATTGCAGAGCCCAAACCCTTTAATGCTTCCTCTGGGTGGCTGCAAGGGTTTAAGAAGAGGAACACGATCACCAACATTAACATTGGTGGTGAAGGAGCGAGTGCTGACCGTGTTGCGGCGAGGGATTTTCCTCAATTCTTACGTGAGGTTATGGAGGAAGGACAGTACACCGATGACCAGGTGTTCAACATGGATGAATCCGGTCTGTTTTGGAAAAAGCTACCTTCCAAGACCTTCATTGTCAAGACTGCCAGCAAGTGTCGGGGCTGGAAGTTGCAGAAGGAGCGCATCACCGTCCTGTTTACCACCAATGCCTCCGGTACCTGTAAGCTCAAGTTATTGGTGATCCACACAGCCCGCAAGCCGCACGCCTACAAGAACATGGACATGACCAAGCTTAATGTCCACTGGCTAACCGCACGTAAGGCGTGGATGTTCTCTACTCTGTCCCTCTCCTGGTTTGGCGACTGTTTCGTTCCCGACGTCAAGAAATTCTGTAAGCAACAGAATGTTCCATTCAACATTTTGTTGTTCCTTGACAGCGCACCAGGACACTCGCCCCTACTGTTGGATCGTCACCCCAACGTAAAAGTTGTCTTCCTTCCTCCCAACACTACGTCGTTAATCCAGCCCATGGACCAGGAGTTGAAATGCAACATTAAGGCTGCATTCTCTACAAAGAAGTTTAAGCTCCTGAACAACTGTACCAACACCAAGGATGAGTTGCGTAACCTGGGTGACACCGATAGCGAGAGCGAAGAGGACGAGGAACAAGAGTTGGCGGATCAAGAAGTTCGCGTCAAACAGTTTTGGAAGAAATTTAACGTCAAGAAAGCTGTTGACTTCTTGGTGGAGGCATGGGATCAGCCGTCTGTAGGAACGATTCGTCATGCATGGCGGCATGTGTTGCAAGGTATCCCAGGTGGGAGGCAGAGTCAATCTGTGACTGGTGAGGTTCAGACTGTTGCAGTAGCAGTGGACCTTGCCACAGAAGCTGCGCAAAGTGTTACAGCTGCAGGCTTCTCCGAGACCACCAACGACGACATCCTGGAGGTGATAAGGGATCCTGAGGTGACTGCCGATGAGATGGTAGAAGACGATAACGTCAGTGAAGAGGCAGGTGGTGCGTCATCCCAAGAAGAACACAAGTTAACGCATGGTAATGTTAAGGGTGCCATCGAGTGTGTAGAGAAACTGAAGCTCATCCTTTCCAATGACCATGACGATGACCGGTATGAAGTCTTCCATAACCAGCTGTTGCACACTATGGAGCCGTACATCAAGGTGTATCACGAACACATTAACACTAGCCGTCAGCGTAACATCACAGACTTCTTCGCCCGCAACCCACCACAGCCAGCCCAAGCCAGTGATAGTGACAGTGATGGTGACTTTGAGGGATTTGTCAGGGAGGCCCTGACAACTGTGGTGGATAGTGATGGTGATTCACCTGAGGGCCAGTAGTCTGCCCTCTGCCTCAGAACCAGCCGCCATCCCTGTACGCCGACCCATCTCTTCTACTAACGTAAGTGTTAAACCTAACCTAACCTTGATTTTTTCGAACCTAACCTAACCTTGATTTTTTCGAACCTAACCTAACGTAAGTGTTAAACCTTGATTTTTCTTTTACCTGGTACAGTATATTATTCTCTTATTGATATTTCTCTTCTATATTATGTGTGTGTACATACCATCATAAAATTAAGATACTATTTTTACTACAACGTACGTATTGTTTCAGAGAAAGTGGAGTTTGGGGGTCGGCCCAGTCTCTATTTCAATTAATCCCATATGTTCTGTTATTTCATTTACGCGTTTCTTGTTTTACGCGGTACAACGTGGGTTCAACTGACCGCGTAAATGAAGACCCAACTGCAGTTGGTACTTGGGGGCTAAACTGTAGTTGGCACTTGGGGTCTAAACTATAGTTGGCACTTGGGGGTCTAAACTATAGCTAGCACTTGGGGTCTAAACTATAGTTGGGTCTTGGGGTCTAAACTATAGTTGGCACTTGTGGTCTAAACTATAGTTGGCACTTGGGGTCTAAACTTTAGTTGGCACTTGGGGTCTAAGCTATAGTTGGCACTTGGGGTCTAAACTATAGTTGGCACTTGGGTTCTAAACTATAGTTGGTACTTGTGGGCTAAACTAAAGTTGGCACTTGGGGGCTAAACTATAGTTGGCACTTGGGGTGTAAACTATAGTTGGCACTTGTGGGCTAAACTATAGTTGGCACTTGGGGTCTAAACTATAGTTGGCACTTGGGGTCTAAACTATAGTTGGCACTTGGGGTCTAATTTATAGTTGGCTCTTGGGGTCTAAACTATAGTTGACACTTGGGGTCTAAACTATAGTTGGCACTTGGGGGCTAAACTATAGTTGGCACTTGGGGGCTAAACTATAGTTGGCACTTGGGGTCTAAACTATAGTTGGCACTTGGGGTCTAAACTATAGCTGGCACTTTTGGGCTAAACTATAGTTGGCACTTGGGGTCTAATTTACATGGGTAAATGGTAGTTTTTGGAGGGTGTCTGGTCCCTAACCCCTGAATGTGCTATATTCTTAAGAGGTTAATTGCCTTGTTAACCACTGATTCACTAACCAATGACTTTTCCCGGCCCCTATAGGTGTCAGTTGTCAGGGTACACCTGTTCAGTAATATCTCCATTAGTAGGAGTAATTGGTGAAGAGCACTTCTGGAAAGACAGATTTCTGGGTAACGAGACGACTCTCTCAAACCTGTAAAAATCCCCCATCCCCGGAATTTTTTTTGGGTACTGGGAAAAGTTTCTCGGAATTTTTGGGGGAGTATGTCCAGAATTTCTCAGAATTTTCACAAATTACTCTTTATTTCATCCTCCGAAATTGCTTCCAGACCTAGAAAAAAAATTTGGTGAGTTTCCGGAATTTTTCTCGGAATTTTCCAGAAAGTGCGCCTGATTTTCAACCTCGGAAAGTCGTTTCCAAACCCGGAATTGAGATAAATTTTCCGAAAAAATTCAGAGCAAATTTCAATTCAGACTATGGCAGTATTCCGGCCAAGAGGGATTCCTGCTAACGGATATATTACCTCGAACCTCCATCTCCTCCTCATTATAACATCCCGTGCCGTGTAATTTCTAACTTAATAATGGTGGTGTTCTCTCAGACACCAAGCAGACATACAACTAATTTACTGTACTGAGCAATGACACTGTTTGGGTTATCTGTTAGCCAGGCTTCAGTGCTGTATAGCAAGGATGGTGTCACTGCAACGTCCAACACCTGACGTTTATATGCAAAGGGCAATCCTGTATTTGCTGCACAAAAAGAACGGAGAATTTATTCACTATCATTCCACTGTTATTCTCACGTAATTTCAAGACAGTGTCCATTATCCCACTCTTATTGAACCAAGCACCTAGCTAGACATATCTAGGGGAATATAGTGCTGTAGTGCTTGTAGTGTGTGTGTTAGCACTGGTGTTTTATCTGTTTCTTCTCCATTCAACCACATATGCCCTCAAAGGACCTGGGTGACCTGGTATTACTTCAGGTCAGGTCAATAACATGAGACCCACTAATCGCTAAATCGAGCGAAAATAACGGAAATTCGATTTAGCGGAAATTTCGATTTAACGGAAAGGGACGGCTCGAATTACTTGGTTAATTGAGAATACCATACACTAATACCTCAACATTTGTGAGGAATAGGTTCCCGGGACACCCGAGAGTGTAGAGTTTTGCAAATAACATTGTTTTTAAATGTGTCCCGTCTTTAATATTATAGTGTACCGTAAATTAGGGTCCAAAAATAAATAAGACTAGAATAAACTTTATTAAGCTCTAAATATTACACAGGTATGTACAGTTACTTTATGCAGTTGTATTATGTATTAATAAAAAACATATTAAATTAGAAGTTAGTAAATGTGGTGTGATGTGAAAGAAGTCAACTGGACAGCAGTAGTGGCGACACATGGTCTGCTGCCTGCCTCACACACGGCCCCCACCACCACTGTCATCAGCACACACACGAACATCCGCCTGACACGCAACACTGTGAATGAAACAAGCGTACACACTGAACATTAGGTTTTCCTGTAACAAACTTATGACTGGGAAGAATATACTGTATAATTTATCTCTACCTCATAATGGCTGCTGTAGAGGTCTCAGTAATGATACTGAAGATATTACTGTTCCTTCATTAAGACCTCTGGGTAGGGATCATCCAGAATGTGTGGTGAAGGGCTGGCAG
Source organism: Homarus gammarus (assembly GCA_958450375.1). Classification (NCBI taxonomy): domain Eukaryota; kingdom Metazoa; phylum Arthropoda; class Malacostraca; order Decapoda; family Nephropidae; genus Homarus; species Homarus gammarus. The sequence goes on from CAUDMG010002857.1 coordinate 1,006,483, forward strand.
GTGGAGTGAAGGAGAGAGGCAAGCCGTGAGGGTGACAGGGGTGATGCAGACCACGCCGGGCTGGCTGGTGGGGTGAAAGATGGGAGGGGAGGCATTTAAAACATTGTTATTGGTAATTGTTTGGCCTATTTATTGTTCTTTATAAATTTCTTGATGAGGTTGTAAAACATTCTCGACATTCTGTTTCATTTTGATGCTTAATTCCATTGATGGGTCGTAGTTGTAAATCATATGTTTAATTTTTGGTACACTTGACTCATGACCTCAAGCCATACCCTTAACACCTTCATCTTCTTCATACCTTTATCATGTATCAGATGTGTAACTTTAGCACTGTGTGGTGTACTATTAGCAACACTACTTATTTCCTTGACTTTCATCTTTATGAAACCAGCAGTTGACTCATTAACTTCAAAAGCACAGCCAACAACTGACGCACGCATGTCTCTATCAAGTTCACTGTCTTTGCACCAGATGAACTACCACCAGTTTATGGCCTCTTGGGTGCCATGACTGTTATATTTAACAATAAAATTGATCTCAGACGAGACTGGTGGCAGAGAACAGCCGCGTGGGATGCAGCATGATGTCATGACATCGCATCGTGGTGGATACCCACTGTTTTTAAAATTAGCACCTTTCCATTTTATGTTATTTTAGTAGTTAACCTCCGAGACCATTTCACAGATGGTCGAATTCGCGAGAGTTGAACTCGCACATGTTGAGGTACTGGTGAACAGTACAGTGGTCCCTCGGTTAACAAAATTTCGGTTAACGAATTGCCGTCCATAAGAATCTTCATTTCGGTTAACGAAATTCTTACGAAAATGTTTCGACATGCTTTGGCTTGCTCACCAGCTGGAAGATTAGTCCGCCAATACAGAAATCTGTTGTAGGGCTTACAATCGTTAAAATTGGAGTAAATATCAAAAAGGTTGTACTATTCAATAATTTTCCAAGTTTTATATTATATTTAAATTTTTTGGTGTGCCCATCAGCCACTTAACTCACCCACCAAGGCCTCAGTTTGTATCTCTGGTCAGTGGAGGAAACATCTTGCTTGTGGGTCTCTTGAACGCAGAGTATTTTTAAATTTTTACAGTACAATTATTGGTCATTCTGAAATGTATTTAACATATTGACAATATATAGCACAGTGCAGTGTTGATTTAAAGAAAATAATCTTGAATTACAACAAGCGAACTTAAAAGTTTATGGGTGAAATGACGGCATCAAGCATGGGTCCCCTGGAAGGTGATTTCTACTCCATCCCCACTTCCTTCTCTTCTCCCTTCTCCTCCACCCCCACTTCTAATTCCCATCATCATCAACCAGGAGCCTTCTACATACACACCTCAAAGTAAGTGTACTTTACTGCATTTTTTTTACTCTGTATGTAATTTTCGGTGAGCTGGAACCAATTACCCAAAATCCCATTGAAACAATGGATTCAGTTAACGAACGACCTTCTGGAACGAATTGTGTTCGTCAACCGAGGGACCACACTACTGTAGTGTATACAGTAGTATACACATCTTCTTTATTTACAATATATTATATGTGTACAGTGGTGTTTACATAAATTAATACAGCTCTGTGTCTGTCTGTGCGAGATGCGTAGTTTAAATTCAGAAAAAACTTTCGCGAATACCGGGAAAAATTCCAGAGATATGCGATTTTTCCAGGGCTGAGAAAATTGGTCTCTATACCCAGAAATCTCTCAATCCCAGAACTGTTCTCTACCAACTATTGGGGCTCATGAGTGTATTAGTGTACTCAGGTGCTAAATTAAAGTAGTTAGGTAGTAGTTATTTTTGTTTATCCACCAATTTCACTTTTTTACGTCGCTGTATAGTCTTAGGGTTTTCTTCTTGTTGGGAACCAAACTCTGTTTTTCCCATTTACTTTTATCCTCTTCGCCACTGATCGGCTTGTTAGCCGCTTGGGCGATCGGTCACGTCTCTTTTCCTTTATATTCTTCACCAAAAGGTCGGCTCGCTAGCCGCCCGGGCGATCGGTCACGTCTCTGTCACGCACTGTTGGCAAATACTGGGCATGCACCGGCTCCTGAATGTACCTGAACCCGCTCCAGTGTTGGTCAAGTCTTCTCTTGAAAGAGCTCACACTCGGTGCCGTCACAACACTCTCTGGTAGATTGTTCCAAGAGTTTACAACCCTCACTCCGAAAAAGTTTGCCCTCACGGTTTTCTGGACTTGCGGCTTCTTCAATCTTGAGCTGTGACCCCTTGTGGGGCGAGCGTCCGCCAGCTCCAAGCAAGGACACTCAACTGAGTAGTGCCCCCTGAGATGCTTATAAACCTCAACTAGGTGCCCCCTTGCCCGTCTGTAGTGTAAGCTAGGCAAGTTCAGGCGCTCCAATCTCTCAGGGTAGCTGAGGTGCCGAAGTGCAGGCACCAGTTTGGTGGCCCTCCTTTGAACATTTTCAACCAACTGACAGTCCCTAGCATATCTCGGGGACCAGATGGGGTGACAGTACTCCAGATGGGGAAGCACTTCACTCCTGAAGATCGTCACGAGGGACGGACCGTCTAGATATCTGAACGACCTTCTTATAAGACCCAATAATTTATTTGCCTGATTTACCTTCTTCTCACAATGGCCCGAGAACTTCAGCTCATTGTCAACATACACACCTAGGTCCTTCTCACACACAGTCTCAACTAGTACATTTTCTTCATCCCGTTGGGACATATGGTACGCCTCCTTACCGTTGGTACGCCCCAGGTGCATCCTCTTACACTTCGTGACATTGAATCTCAGCAGCCATTCCTTCGACCATTCCTGGAGCCCACAGAGGTCCTTTTGCAGCTCTTCATAGTCCGCTTGGTTCTTAATTTCCCGAAATAACTTGGCGTCATCGGCAAACATTTGTATGGAGGAGTGTACAACGTCAGGCATGTCATTTATGAAACAAACAAACAACAGCGGGCCCAATACACTACCCTGCGGTACCCCACTTGTTACAGGTACAGATGACGATTTCGTGCCATTAATCACCACACACTGCTTGCGGTCATGTAGAAAGTCTTCTATCCACGCTAGGACATTTCCCCGAATTCTGTACCCTTCCAGTTTGATTTTCAGCCTTTCGTGGGGTACACTGTCGAAAGCCTTGGCAAAATCTAGGTAAATATTGTCGATATTACCACCCCGTTCTAGAATATGGGTCCAAATATCCAATACTTTGAGCAATTGTGTCAAGCAAGAGCGCCCCGGCATAAAACCGTGTTGGCAATCTTTTACAAGGTTGTTTCGTAGTAGATGTTCCATCGCTGCATCTCTGATAATACTCTCAAGTACTTTACATATTATGCTGGTCAGGCTCACCGGTCTATAGTTGTTCGTGGAGTGCCTATCGCCCTTCTTGAAGATAGGACTCACATAAGCCACTTTCCATTCACTGGGGACCATTTGTTCATCCAGGCATTTACAAAACAGAATCTTCAGGGGCTCTGCAAGCTCGTTGCACAGCTCCCTTAGCACTCTAGGATGCACCATGTCAGGTCCGGGACTCTTATGGACCTTTAGCCTGGACAGTTTATTTCTAATACCCTCTTCTGTGAACACAATGTGGGTCAGTGCTGTGTCGAACCGTCTGTCCTCAAACGCAGGAAGGTTAGTTGCATCCTCTCTTGTGAACACTGAGGAAAAGAAGCTGTTCAATGCCTCAGCTTTATCCTGGTCAGAATCTGCGTAACTACCATCTTCAAGCCTCAGGTCTGATACTCCTACTCGCGTTTTCAATTTCGACTTTGCACAGCGGTAAAACGCCTTTGGGTTTGACTTGACCTCGCGTGCAACCAGCCTTTGGAACTCCTTTTCAGCCCTCCTACACTCTATCTTTGCTTGGTTTCTGGCTCTTGCATACATCCTCCTGTCTTGCTCATCGTTTGACCCAACCCACGTCTTGAATTTGTTGTCTTATTTACTATATAATGGTTTTTAAGGAACCTACTTATTTGGATAATGAGGATTGCCTGTACCATATAAGTATGGACATTTTTACAGAACTTTTCTTCATTGTTATATTTTTTTCAATTACTTTTTTATTTAATAGCTTTGTCATCATCATTTAATGACCTGTTCAATATTTGCTTAGATTAGTCTAATTATAAGTACCATGTATTAGTATTAGCTGTAATACACACTAGACTGTATTATATACAGTAGTACAGTACCATGTATTAGTATTAGCTGTAATACACACTAGACTGTATTATATACAGTAGTACAGTACCATGTATTAGTATTAGCTGTAATACACACTAGACTGTATTATACACAGTAGTACAGTACCATGTATTAGTATTAGCTGTAATACACACTAGACTGTATTATATACAGTAGTACAGTACCATGTATTAGTATTAGCTGTAATACACACTAGACTGTATTATACACAGTAGTACAGTACCATGTATTAGTATTAGCTGTAATACACACTAGACTGTATTATATACAGTAGTACAGTACCATGTATTAGTATTAGCTGTAATACACACTAGACTGTATTATATACAGTAGTACAGTACCATGTATTAGTATTAGCTGTAATACACACTAGACTGTATTATATACAGTAGTACTGTACCATGTATTAGTATTAGCTGTAATACACACTAGACTGTATTATATACAGTAGTACAGTACCATGCATTAGTATAAGCTGTAATACACACTAGACTGTATTATATGCAGTAGTACAGTACCATGTATTAGTATTAGCTGTAATACACACTAGACTGTACTATATACAGTAGTACAGTACCATGTATTAGTATTAGCTGTAATACACACTAGACTGTATTATATACAGTAGTACAGTACCATGTATTAGTATTAGCTGTAATACACACTAGACTGTATTATATACAGTAGTACAGTACCATGTATTAGTATTAGCTGTAATACACACTAGACTGTATTATATACAGTAGTACAGTACCATGTATTAGTATTAGCTGTAATACACACTAGACTGTATTATATACAGTAGTACAGTACCATGTATTAGTATTAGCTGTAATACACACTAGACTGTATTATATACAGTAGTACAGTACCATGTATTAGTATTAGCTGTAATACACACTAGACTGTATTATATACAGTAGTACTGTACCATGTATTAGTATTAGCTGTAATACACACTAGACTGTATTATATACAGTAGTACAGTACCATGTATTAGTATTAGCTGTAATACACACTAGACTGTATTATATACAGTAGTACAGTACCATGTATTAGTATTAGCTGTAATACACACTAGACTGTATTATATACAGTAGTACAGTACCATGTATTAGTATTAGCTGTAATACACACTAGACTGTATTATATACAGTAGTACAGTACCATGTATTAGTATTAGCTGTAATACACACTAGACTGTATTATATACAGTAGTACAGTACCATGTATTAGTATTAGCTGTAATACACACTAGACTGTATTATATACAGTAGTACAGTACCATGTATTAGTATTAGCTGTAATACACACTAGACTGTATTATATACAGAAGTACAGTACCATGTATTAGTATTAGCTGTAATACACACTAGACTGTATTATATACAGAAGTACAGTACCATGTATTAGTATTTGCTGTAATACACACTAGACTGTATTATATACAGTAGTACAGTACCATGTATTAGTATTAGCTGTAATACACACTAGACTGTATTATATACAGTAGTACAGTACCATGTATTAGTATTAGCTGTAATACACACTAGACTGTATTATATACAGTAGTACAGTACCATGTATTAGTATTAGCTGTAATACACACTAGACCGTATTATATACAGTAGTACAGTACCATGTATTAGTATTAGCTGTAATACACACTAGACCGTATTATATACAGTAGTACAGTACCATGTATTAGTATTAGCTGTAATACACACTAGACTGTATTATATACAGTAGTACAGTACCATGTATTAGTATTAGCTGTAATACACACTAGACTGTATTATATACAGTAGTACAGTACCATGTATTAGTATTAGCTGTAATACACACTAGACTGTATTATATACAGTAGTACAGTACCATGTATTCGTATTAGCTGTAATACACACTAGACTGTATTATATACAGTAGTACAGTACCATGTATTAGTATTAGCTGTAATACACACTAGACTGTATTATATACAGTAGTACAGTACCATGTATTAGTATTAGCTGTAATACACACTAGACTGTATTATATACAGTAGTACAGTACCATGTATTAGTATTAGCTGTAATACACACTAGACTGTATTATATACAGTAGTACAGTACCATGTATTAGTATTAGCTGTAATACACACTAGACTGTATTATATACAGTAGTACAGTACCATGTATTAGTATTAGCTGTAATACACACTAGACTGTATTATATACAGTAGTACAGTACCATGTATTAGTATTAGCTGTAATACACACTAGACTGTATTATATACAGTAGTACAGTACCATGTATTAGTATTAGCTGTAATACACACTAGACTGTATTATATACAGTAGTACAGTACCATGTATTAGTATTAGCTGTAATACACACTAGACTGTATTATATACAGTAGTACAGTACCATGTATTAGTATTAGCTGTAATACACACTAGACTGTATTATATACAGTAGTACTGTACCATGTATTAGTATAAGCTGTAATACACACTAGACTGTATTATATACAGTAGTACAGTACCATGTATTAGTATTAGCTGTAATACACACTAGACTGTATTATATACAGTAGTACAGTACCATTTATTAGTATTAGCTGTAATACACACTAGACTGTATTATATACAGTAGTACAGTACCATGTATTAGTATTAGATGTAATACACACTAGACTGTATTATATACAGTAGTACAGTACCATGTATTAGTATTAGCTGTAATACACACTAGACTGTATTATATACAGTAGTACAGTGCCATGTATTAGTATTAGCTGTAATACACACTAGACTGTATTATATACAGTAGTACAGTACCATGTATTAGTATTAGCTGTAATACACACTAGACTGTATTATATACAGTAGTACAGTACCATGTATTAGTATTAGCTGTAATACACACTAGACTGTATTATATACAGTAGTACAGTACCATGTATTAGTATTAGCTGTAATACACACTAGACTGTATTATATACAGTAGTACAGTACCATGTATTAGTATTAGCTGTAATACACACTAGACTGTATTATATACAGTAGTACAGTACCATGTATTAGTATTAGCTGTAATACACACTAGACTGTATTATATACAGTAGTACAGTACCATGTATTAGTATTAGCTGTAATACACACTAGACTGTATTATATACAGTAGTACAGTACCATGTATTAGTATTAGCTGTAATACACACTAGACTGTATTATATACAGTAGTACAGTACAATGTATTAGTATTAGCTGTAATACACACTAGACTGTATTATATACAGTAGTACTGTGCCATGTATTAGTATTAGCTGTAATACACACTAGACTGTATTATATGCAGTAGTACAGTACCATGCATTAGTATTAGCTGTAATACACACTAGACTGTATTATATACAGTAGTACAGTACCATGCATTAGTATAAGCTGTAATACACACTAGACTGTATTATATACAGTAGTACAGTACCATGTATTAGTATTAGCTGTAATACACACTATTAGTATTAGTATTAGTATTAGCTGTAATACACACTAGACTGTATTATATACAGTAGTACAGTACCATGTATTAGTATTAGCTGTAATACACACTAGACTGTATTATATACAGTAGTACAGTACCATGTATTAGTATTAGCTGTAATACACACTAGACTGTATTATATACAGTAGTACAGTACCATGTATTAGTATTAGCTGTAATACACACTAGACTGTATTATATACAGTAGTACAGTACCATGTATTAGTATTAGCTGTAATACACACTAGACTGTATTATATACAGTAGTACAGTACCATGTATTAGTATTAGCTGTAATACACACACTAGACTGTATTATATACAGTAGTACAGTACCATGTATTAGTATTAGCTGTAATATACACTAGACTGTATTATATGCAGTAATACAGTACCATGTATTAGTATTAGCTGTAATACACACTAGACTGTATTATATACAGTAGTACAGTACCATGTATTAGTATAAGCTGTAATACACACTAGACTGTATTATATAATACTTGGTCTGTATATGCAAGTTTTGTCTGACTATTTTATGGTGGTTCCAGGACCTTGGAAAAGTATTCAACAAAGGAACGGCAGAAAAAAGAAATAATTGCAAGAAGAAGAAAGCTGAAGCAGAATTTGTTGCTCTCAAGAGTGTGTCTTTAAAAGTGAAAGCTGGAGAAGTGTTTGGTCTTTTGGGTCCAAACGGCGCTGGCAAAACCACTTGTCTGCGAGTCATGACGGCTGAGGAGAAACCTACCAAAGGAAAGGTAAGTGAAGAAGAGCCTTTAACTCTACTAGAAGTACAGGTGTACCTGTAGTGCTGGAGTACAGTACAGGTGTACCTGTAGTGCTGGAGTACAGTACAGGTGTACCTGTAGTGCTGGAGTACAGTACAGGTGTACCTGTAGTGCTGGAGTACAGTACAGGTGTACCTGTAGTGCTGGAGTACAGTACAGGTGTACCTGTAGTGCTGGAGTACAGTACAGGTGTACCTGTAGCGCTGGAGTACAGTACAGGTGTACCTGTAGTGCTGGAGTACAGTACAGGTATAGTGCTGGAGTACAGTACAGGTGTACCTGTAGTGCTGGAGTACAATACAGGTGTACCTGTAGTGCTGGAGTACAGTACAGGTGTACCTGTAGTGCTGGAGTACAGTACAGGTGCACCTGTAGTGCTGGAGTACAGTACAGGTATAGTGCTGGAGTACAGTACAGGTGTACTTGTAGTGCTGGAGTACAGTACAGGTGTACCTGTAGTGCTGGAGTACAGTACAGGTGTACCTGTAGTGCTGGAGTACAGTACAGGTGTACCTGTAGTGCTGGAGTACAGTACAGGTGTACCTGTAGTGCTGGAGTACAGTACAGGTATAGTGCTGGCGTACAGTACAGGTGTACCTGTAGTGCTGGAGTACAGTACAGGTGCACCTGTAGTGCTGGAGTACAGTACAGGTATACCTGTAGTGCTGGAGTACAGTACAGGTGCACCTGTAGTGCTGGAGTACAGTACAGGTGTACCTGTAGTGCTGGAGTACAGTACAGGTGTACCTGTAGTGCTGGAGTACAGTACAGGTGTACTGTAGTGCTGGAGTACAGTACAGGTGTACCTGTAGTGCTGGAGTTCAGTACAGGTAAGTGCTGCAGTACAGTTCAGGTATAGTGCTGGAGTACAGTACAGGTATAGTGCTGGAGTACAGTACAGGTATAGTGCTGCAGTACAGTACAGGTATAGTGCTGGAGTACAGTACAGGTATAGTGCTGCAGTACAGTACAGGTATAGTGCTGCAGTTACAATACAGTGTACTTGTAGTGCTGCAGTACAGTACAGGTATAGTGCTGCAGTACAGTACAGGTATAGTGCTGCAGTACAGTACAGGTATAGTGCTGCAGTACAGTACAGGTATAGTGCTGCAGTACAGTACAGGTATAGTGCTGCAGTGCAGTACAGGTATATTGCTGCAGTACAGTACAGGTATAGTGCAGCAGTACAGTGCAGGTATAGTGCTGCAGTACAGTACAGGTATAGTGCTGGAGTACAGTACAGGTATAGTGCTGCAGTACAGTACAGGTATAGTGCTGCAGTACAGTACAGGTATAGTGCTGCAGTACAGTGCAGGTATAGTGCTGGAATAGAGTACAGGTATAGTGCTGGAGTACAGTACAGGTATAGTGCTGCAGTACAGTACAGGTATAGTGCTGGAGTACAGTACAGGTATAGTGCTGCAGTACAGTACAGGTATAGTGCTGCAGTGAAGTACAGATATAGTGCTGCAGTACAGTACAGGTATAGTGCTGCAGTTCAGTACAGGTATAGTGCTGCAGTACATTACAGGTATAGTGCTGCAGTACAGTACAGGTATAGTGCTGCAGTACAGTGCAGGTATAGTGCTGCAGTACAGTACAGGTATAGTGCTGCAGTACAGTACAGGTATAGTGCTGCAGTACAATATGGTATAGTGCTGCAGTACAGTACAGGCATAGTGCTGCAGTACAGTACAGGTATAGTGCTGCAGTACAGTGCAGGTATAGTGCTGGAATACAGTACAGGTATAGTGCTGGAGTACAGTACAGGTATAGTGCTGCAGTATAGTACAGGTATAGTGCTGCAATACAGTACAGGTATAGTGCTGCAGTACAGTACAGGTATAGTGCTGCAGTACAATACAGGTATAGTGCTGCAGTACAGTACAGGTATAGTGCTGCAGTACAGTACAGGTATAGTGCTGGAGTACAGTACAGGTATAGTGCTGCAGTACAGTACAGGTATAGTGCTGCAGTACAGTACAGGTATAGTGCTGCAGTACAGTGCAGGTATAGTGCTGGAATAGAGTACAGGTATAGTGCTGGAGTACAGTACAGGTATAGTGCTGCAGTACAGTACAGGTATAGTGCTGCAGTACAGTACAGGTATAGTGCTGCAGTACAGTACAGGTATAGTGCTGCAGTACAGTACAGGTATAGTGCTGGAGTACAGTACAGGTATAGTGCTGGAGTACAGTACAGGTATAGTGCTGCAGTACAGTACAGGTATAGTGCTGCAGTACAGTACAGGTATAGTGCTGGAGTACAGTACAGGTATAGTGCTTGAGTACAGTACAGGTATAGTGCTGGAGTACAGTACAGGTATAGTGCTGGAGTACAGTACAGGTATAGTGCTGGAGTACAGTTCAGGTATAGTGCTAGAGTACAACTACAGGTATAGTGCTGCAGTACAGTACAGGTATAGTGCTGCAGTACAGTACAGGTATAGTGCTGCAGTACAGTACAGGTATAGTGCTGGAGTACAGTACAGGTATAGTGCTGCTGTACAGTACAGGTATAGTGCTGCTGTACAGTACAGGTATAGTGCTGCAGTACAGTACAGGTATAGTGCTGCAGTACAGTACAGGTATAGTGCTGCAGTACAGTACAGGTATAGTGCTGCAGTACAGTACAGGTATAGTGCTGCAGTACAGTACAGGTATAGTGCTGGAGTACAATACAGGTATAGTGCTGGAGTACAATACAGGTATAGTGCTGCAGTACAGTACAGGTATAGTGCTGCAGTACAGTACAGGTATAGTGCTGGAGTACAATACAGGTATAGTGCTAGAGTACAGTTCAAGTATAGTGCTAGAGTACAACTACAGGTATAGTGCTGCAATACAGTACAGGTATAGTGCTGCAGTACAGTACAGGTATAGTGCTGCAGTACAGTACAGGTATAGTGCTGCAGTACAGTACAGGTATAGTACTGCAGTACAGTACAGGTATAGTGCTGCAGTACAGTACAGGTATAGTGCTGGAATACAGTACAGGTATAGTGCTGGAGTACAGTTCAAGTATAGTGCTAGAGTACAACTACAGGTATAGTGCTGCAGTACAGTACAGGTATAGTACTGCAGTACAGTACAGGTATAGTGCTGCAGTACAGTACAGGTATAGTGCTGGAGTACAATACAGGTATAGTGCTGCAGTACAGTCCAGGTATAGTGCTGGAGTAGGTATAGTGCTGCAGTACAGTACAGGTATAGTGCTGGAGTACAGTACAGGTATAGTGCTGCTGTACATTACAGGTATAGTGCTGCAGTACAGTGCAGGTATAGTGCTGGAATACAGTGCAGGTATAGTGCTGCAGTACAGTACAGGTATAGTGCTGCAGTACAGTACAGGTATAGTGCTGGAGTACAATACAGGTATAGTGCTGGAGTACAGTACAGGTATAGTGCTGCAGTACAGTACAGGTATAGTGCTGCAGTACAGTACAGGTATAGTGCTGGAGTACAGTACAGGTATAGTGCTTGAGTACAGTTCAAGTATAGTGCTAGAGTACAACTACAGGTATAGTGCTGCAGTACAGTACAGGTATAGTGCTGGAGTACAGTTCAGGTATAGTGCTGAGTACACTACAGGTATAGTGCTGCAGTACAGTACAGGTATAGTACTGCAGTACAGTACAGGTATAGTGCTGCAGTACAGTACAGGTATAGTGCTGGAGTACAATACAGGTATAGTGCTGCAGTACAGTACAGGTATAGTGCTGCAGTACAGTACAGGTATAGTGCTGCAGTACAGTACAGGTATAGTGCTGCAGTACAGTACAGGTATAGTGCTGCAGTACAGTACAGGTATAGTGCTGCAGTGCAGTACAGGTATAGTGCTGCAATACAGTACAGGTATAGTGCTGCAGTACAGTACAGGTATAGTGCTGCAGTACAGTACAGGTATAGTGCTGCAGTACAGTACAGTTATAGTGCTGCAGTACAGTACAGGTATAGTGCTGCAGTACAGTACAGGTATAGTGCTGCAGTACAGTACAGGTATAGTGCTGCAGTACAGTACAGGTATAGTGCTGCAGTACAGTACAGGTATAGTGCTGCAGTACAGTACGGGTATAGTGCTGCAGTACAGTACAGGTATAGTGCTGCAGTACAGTACAGGTATAGTGCTGCAGTACAGTACAGGTATAGTGCTGCAGTACAGTACAGGTATAGTGCTGCAGTACAGTACAGGTATAGTGCTGCAGTACAGTACAGGTATAGTGCTGCAATACAGTACAGGTATAGTGCTGCAGTACAGTACAGGTATAGTGCTGCAGTACAGTACAGGTATAGTGCTGCAGTACAGTACAGGTATAGTGCTGCAGTACAGTACAGGTATAGTGCTGCAGTACAATAGTGGTATAGTGCTGCAGTACAGTACAGGTATAGTGCTGCAGTACAGTACAGTTATAGTGCTGCAGTACAGTACAAGTATAGTGCTGCAGTACAGTACAGGTATAGTGCTGCAGTACAGTACAGGTATAGTGCTGCAGTACAGTACAGGTATAGTGCTGCAGTACAGTACAGGTATAGTGCTGCAGTACAGTACAGGTATAGTGCTGCAGTACAATATGGGTATAGTGCTGCAGTACAGTACAGGTATAGTGCTGCAGTACAGTACAGGTATAGTGCTGCAGTACAGTACAGGTATAGTGCTGCAGTGCAGTACAGGTATAGTGCTGCAGTACAGTACAGGTATAGTGCTGCAGTACAGTACAGGTATAGTGCTGCAGTACAGTACAGGTATAGTGCTGCAGTACAGTACAGGTATAGTGCTGCAGTACAGTACAGGGTTGTTAAGATGATAATAGTTAATAAACCACATACCTGTATAGATAAATGATAAAGTTAGAAAATTTTTGAAGTTTTGTCAACAGTAAAAGTTTTAAAGGTGAAAGTGAGATAATAATTAATATTTAAGACCTCTAAATTGGCTATTCCTTTACCGAAGCCATAAAAATGAATCTCACGGAGAAAAGAAAACTTTCTCTTGTTTCTCTGTTCTTGGTCAGCAATGTCACTAAGTTCAGTTTTGCAGTACACTTGTTCATATTTAGTTTGCCATTATACTAAAACTGTATTTAATATTTCTCAGGTTCAAATATGTGGTGAGGACGTGTCATCCAGCATCTCCAGTGCATTTGCAGCGATGGGTTATTGTCCTCAGCATGACGCACTCTGGAGGAACCTAACTGTGGCCGAGCACATAGAGGTGTTTGCAGAAATTCGAGGAGTTCACAAAGACCAAGTTAAACCGTAAGATGTTAAATAATGTTTTTATTTTACAAGTACAGTAAGACCTCAATAATTTGAGATCTATGAATCTTGAATTTTATTTTGACCTTATCCGAATGATAGCCATGTGGAGCGAACAGTAAGTCCTCGCTTAACGTCGGGGTTACGTTCTTAAAAACGCGACGTTATACGAAACACTGTTAAGCGGATCAATTTTCCCCATAAGAAATAGATAAAATACGGGAGTTACGTTCCCCAGCCTCCCTTTGACCCATGAAATTCATTACATATACAGTGGTCCCTCGGTTAACAAACACAATTCATTAAGCGAAAATTTCGTTAACTGAATCCATTGTTTCAATGGGATATTGGGTAATTGGTTCCAGCTCACAGAAAAGTATATACAAAGTAAAAAAAAAAATGCAGTACAGTACACTTACTTTGAGGTGTGTTTGTAGAAGGCTCCTGGTTGATGATGATGATGATGGGAATTAGAAGTGGGGGTGGAGGAGAAGGGAGAAGAGAAGGAAGTGGGGGTGGAGGAGAAATCACCCCATGCTTCATGCCATCATTTCACCCATAAAATTTTAAGTTCACTTGGTGCAATTCAAGATTACTTTCTTTAAATCAACACTGCACTGTGCTATATATTATCGATATGTTAATTAAAGTTCAGAATGACCAATAATTTCAATGAAAAACGCAAAAATATTCAAGACACCAACAAAATAGATGTTCACTCCACCGTCAACAGAGCCCAACTGACGCCTGTTGGCTGAGTCAAGCGTCTGATGGGCACACCAAAAATTAGTTCCCTGTACTGCATATATTATCAATATGTTAAATAAATGTTAAAATTACTAATAATTTTAATATCAAAAATGCAAAAATATTAAAGACCACAACTTTATTGATATTTACTCCATTGGAAACGAATGTAAACATAGAACAGAGTACAGTCGGCCCTTAACATACGCGGGGGTTACGTAACAGAGATACCCGTGGATGTTAAAAATCCGCATATATGTGCTCCCCCCCCCCCCCAAAAGACCTGGTCCCCCCATGTCCTCATTTACCGTATATACCTGTGTGTAGTTCAAGTTTTTAAGACCAAATTATTTGGCAAAAAATTGGGGGTCTCCCTCTAAATGGGTAATAGTTTCGTTAGGTTGAAAAATATTTACCAGTAACTACCAGTAAACAATGGAAACGATGCACCAACGCACCACCAGCTGTGAGTGTCGGTACAGTTGCCAGGGCAGATCTCTTGCGTCATCATAGCAAGCCCAAAGTAGCCAAATCCATGGTATGGTAGCACAGGACGATGTAAAACAAAGTATTCATTTATTAAAGTTTATTTATAGATACTGTACGTAAATTTTTGTTCATTACATTTGAAACATCAATCTTTGTTAATTAAATTTGAAACAAAAGAAAACTACGATAACTTAATTTCATTAAAATATTACATCACAAGTATATTTTACCTTAACTGTGACTGAATGAATATAGGTATTCTCAGAAATAAATATGGAAATATAATATTTTTGCTGGAATGACGTACATATTACAGTGGAGAGACGAAAACAATGACTTTCGCTTTCTTTCGTTATTCAAAAGATTTTACCGTAATCGCTTTTCGAATGGTTTTCAGTTAAAAAACTGTTGTACTCGTACTTTATTACAATAATATTCTATCCTATCATTAGCCCTATAATCCCACAACTGAAAACCATTCGAAAAGTAATTACGGTAACATCTTTTGAACGAAAGAAAGAGAAAGTCATTGCTTTCGTCACTTTCCACTGTAATACGTACATCATTTCAGCAAAAATATTACATTTCCATGTTCTCAGAAATAAATGGGAGTTTTGTTGAAATGTAATGTACAATATTTAATTTTAAAATGCAAAAATAGCTATAAAAACAATTAATACACCCGTAATGTACTGGCTGGCATCTCCACTCGTCCCTGCTCCCGCGTCCAAGGTCACCACTCCTCCCAACTCACTCCCTCCTTCACCTCCTCTGCCTCCCCCACCTCCTCCCCGTCACTACTGCCGACAACAAACACAAATGTTTTGTGAATAACTGCACCTCCACTTCCTATGTACAGTACTGAACTGTACTGTGCTGTGCATTTTTACAAACAATAAACATGGCAGGAAAACCTATTAAAAAAAAAGAGATAAAAATTTCACTTTACTGTTCAGTTCCTATCCTTGGCGTAAAGAAACTTGCCCATAGTTTCACCCTGCCCGGGGATCGAACCCGGGTCCACTCGCTTGCAAGGCGAGCAAGCTGACCATTACACCACAGGTTGCACTGTTAAACTCAGATAAGGTGTTGTGTGTGAGTTACCCAGTAGCTTACTTCACACCACCTTTAGTGATGATGTAACAACATCAAGGTCTAAAACTTAAAACATCATAAACAACTTAACAGATGATTGATTTTAATTTTGAATTGTTAAATGAGAAGTTTTATGTAAAAATATAGGCCATAATACTTTGGAAAAAAATGGAAATTAAGCAAAAAATACAAAGTCTGCAAACTTAAGTGTCCGTAGCTGGCAAGATTATCGGCCGAGTACTCCTTAACAGACTTCTTCCTGAGGCAGAAAACTTCCTCCCAGAATCTCAATGTGGCTTTAGACCATCACGTGGCACCCCTGACATGATCTTTGCAGAAAACAGCCTCATGACCTGTACATGGCTTTCATCGACCTATTCAAGGCCTTTGACTCGGTCAACAAGGAAGCCCTCTGGTGGACCCTCAGCCGTTTTGGCTGCCCACCAAAATTCATCGCCATTGTGAAGCAACTCCATGATGGCATGAACGGCAGTGTCCTGCACAGTGGCACCCAGTCTGAGTTCTTCCCCATCCAAACGGGGGTTAAACAAGGGTGTGTACTGGCACCAACTCTCTTTTTCATTTTCTTGGCTGCCTTCCTTACTCGTGCCAGTGCCAATTTAGCCAGCGGGGTGAACATCGAATACCGGGTTAAGGGTCTTTTCAACATAAGACGACTCCAGGCAAGAACAAAGGTGTCGGCAGCTTCCATTACTGAACTTCAGTATGTAGACGACCTCACCCTTGTTGTTCACACTGAACACAACCTACAGGAGATCCTAAACACCTATACACTTATGCGTATGCACACTTCGGCCTTGAGGTGAATGTATGTAAGACTCAGATTCTCTTTCAACCTGCCCCTGGTTCAGACACACCTCCACCATCCAACCAGCTTAACGGCACTACCCTCTCTAATGTTGCCCACTTTTGGAATCTTGGCTTCCACCTGTCCACCACCACGGACATCAATGAAGAGATTCAACATCGTATCAGATGTGCATCTCAAGTCTTTGGCAGACTCCATACCAGTGTATTCAGCTGTAGGGAGCTAAAATTATCTACAAAGCTGCACACATATCGAGCAGTGGTCCTCCCTATCCTGCTATACGGCAGTGAGACATGGGTCACATACAGGAGGCACCTCAAGTCACTTGAAAACTTTCACCAACAAAGTCTATGTTCCATCCTCTGAGTTCGTTGAGAAGACAAGAGAACAAATGCCAGTATTCTTGCTGTCACCAACTGTGGGAGCATCGAGGCTACCAATAACCAAGAACAACTACGCTGGACTGGCCATGTTACCCACATGGACGACAGTAGACTTACAAAGCAGCAAATTTACAGTTACCTAACGAATAGTAAACGTAACTCTGACGGGCAACTGAAAGGTACAAGGATAGTCTTAAGACAAACCTGAAAAAGTTCCAAATCAACCCCCTCACCTGGGAGATGATTACTCCACATCGTAGCGCTTGGAGGAGCACCACACAAAATGGTGTCAATGCTTTTGAGTTAGCCCGATTGTTAACTGAGACAGACAAGTTCCAAACACTGGAAAGACGCTGCCGCCGCCCCTTCCGCACTAGGTGTAGCCCTCCACATGTGAACGACTCTGCCGGTCCCGTATCAGTCTCTTTAGTCACCTTAAAATTCCCCAACACAGATGGCATCCTTAATAACTCATAAGCATTGTATCAAAGCTGGATGATCATCATACTCAATTCCGAGTGACATCAAAGTAGTAGTAGTAGTACAGCCAGTCAGTCTTACTTTAAGCACTGAGATTGGGGACTATAGAAGTGTACAGCCAGTCAGTCTTACTTTAAGCACTGAGATTGGGGACTATAGAAGTGTACAGCCAGTCAGTCTTACTTTAAGCACTCAGATTGGGGACTATAGAAGTGTACAGCCAGTCAGTCTTACTTTTAGCACTCAGATTGGGGACTATAGAAGTGTACAGCCAGTCAGTCTTACTTTAAGCACTCAGATTGGGGACTATAGAAGTGTACAGCCAGTCAGTCTTACTTTAAGCACTCAGATTGGGGACTATAGAAGTGTACAGCCAGTCAGTCTTACTTTAGCACTCAGATTGGGGACTATAGAAGTGTACAGCCAGTCAGTCTTACTTTTAGCACTCAGATTGGGGACTATAGAAGTGTACAGCCAGTCAGTCTTACTTTAAGCACTCAGATTGGGGACTATAGAAGTGTACAGCCAGTCAGTCTTACTTTAAGTACTCAGATTGGGGACTATAGAAGTGTACAGCCAGTCAGTCTTACTTTAAGCACTCAGATTGGGGACTATAGAAGTGTACAGCCAGTCAGTCTTACTTTAAGCACTCAGATTGGGGACTATAGAAGTGTACAGCCAGTCAGTCTTACTTTAAGCACTCGGTTAGATGCAAAGATATAATACTTTAATAATTTACAGGTTGATTGACACTTACCTGCAGGGCCTTGAGATAGAGGAACACAGAAAGAAAATGGTCAAGGCTTGTTCAGGTGGAACAAAGCGCAAGTTAAGTTACATCCTCAGCATGTTGGGTAAGTTGTATGCTCAGTATGTTGGGAAAGTTGTATGCTCAGTATTTTGGGTAAGTTATGTCTCACAAAAGTAATGCAATACCTACTTATAATTGTTTTTTTATAGAAACTACAAGATTACAAAGTAGCTTAAGTTATTGTGCCCCCTAGTAACCCAGACAAGTTAACAAAAGAATATTTGAACAACCAGGTCGAGTGATGAAGGTTGTAAGTCATAAACTTTATTTTGGTCATAATGTTGAAAATCTGTCTCTTAAACTATGATTTGTTTGTTTACCAAAAGTTAATGGTAAACTACCTCATAGTAAATTAGTAAAATAACTTGATATAAATAATTATAACTTTAGTTCAGGAGAAAACCATAAGAATATAAGATTTTTCCTGGGTAAAATGGGTCACTTAAGAAAAGAACGCCACGCTGTGAGGCCAGGCGGGTAGAGCTCCTGACGCCACTAAAGCTGATAGACGTGACGGCTACCACTTATAAATTTTGAATGGTCGATGACCTTCATCAACACATTCCGTACCTACGGTAGCGTATTTATACCGTGCGTGAACCATAGGAGAAGAATATCAGCCAACTAGTCATCTGTGGTGGAGTGAAACGATACCAACCTATGATCTACTGTAGGACGCTTACCTCTCTTAATTAAGATAAAGTATCCTTAGTTACACAGTATTGTGTAGGTTGGTGTATAATCCTGACTTAATATTGTCTTCAGTGCTATCTGCAGGAACAGTTTAGTTGAGTTTTTTTTCACTCTGGCCACAACATTTTGGGAAGTGGAAAACAGCCTTATAGTATAACATGGAGATTGTATAGTGAAAAGGTTAGCAAAAATGATAACTTATAATATTATAAGGCTATGTGATGTAACTTATGCTAGTAGACCTTATGTTATTAACTTATACCAAGGTCTTCCATTGAATTAATACAAAGACTACTCTATAACTAAATAATTATATAGAATGTGTGTTTTAATCTTTGTTAGTGTGTCAGTGGTGAAAATATTTAGAACTGCGGTGGAGTTGGATCTCGTCTTTTTACCTCCCTCCCTCCCCCCCCCTCGTATTTGTATGGGATCACGGTCGTTTCACTAATTCATTCTTCCTTCGTAAATCATTATTGTATTTTTTTTGTTACTATATGCTCAGTATGTTGGGTAAGTTAAGTTGTATGCTCAGTATGTTGAGTAAGTTGTATGCTCAGTATGTTGGGTAAGATAAATTTACTTATATTGTACAATAAGTCAGAAGAATGTGTGTTTGGGTCTGTCACTTGATACCAGTATTAGTGGTGGTCATTTTGATGGCACAGGGAGTTGTTCATAAAAGTTCTGAATGATTTGATTCCTTAATATTTTTCATACTAATTCAGATATAAAGCTAGAACCATTTGTAAACAATGAAGCAACTATCATAGTCTATTATTAATTAGTTTGCTTGATTACTGTCTGATTGATAACTAATTTTTCATATACTGTATCATAATTTTCAGTGGATTAGTTGTGATGGCTTTATCCCTAGGCCTCCAAGATCACCGGACATTACACCAATGGATTTCTTCCTCTGGGGTGTTGTTAGACATGTGGTGTATGAGACCAAGGTTGCCAGCATCCATGAACTATGAATCAGGGTCAGGGATGCTGTAGCAATGGTTGATGCTGCCATGCTTGAATGCAATGGCGAGAAATTGAACATCGATTGGCATGTTGTACAGGTGACCAATGGCACACATGTTGAATTTGTTGTTGTTGTTTTTTTACAGGATTAGCCCACCAAGCCACAAGTCAATGACCCACATCAGGGCTTAGCGCCGAAAATATTAGCCATGTATGAAAAACTTTAATAGTTATTCTATTGCTTACATGTAATTTAATTTTAGCTTTATATTTTAATTACTTTGGAAAATATTAAGGAATCAAATCATTCAATCTCTTATGAACATCTTGTATAGTATTTGTATTTAATTGTTATTTATGATTATTTGTAAATTAGGTTATTTGTGGTAAAGTAATTGTATGGAAGTATCTTTTTTATCTATGGCAATGCTATTTTGTTTAGTGATTGCAAGCTGTTTGCTTGTGGATGATCCTGAGCCAATTGCCTTGCTCCCACAATTACAGAAACACACACCCTCACTGCCCAGGACCAGTGGAAGTTGTTCATGGCTGGACACCGGTTAAACCCAATCATATTCAAGACTTGATGAGTACAGCACACTTCTAGTAATATCTATATACAGTAGTCCCTTGCCACCCGCAGGTGTTAGGCTCCTAGAAGACCCCGCGATTGGTAAGACTGAAGGCTTATGGGAAATAGGGGGTTAGGTTCCACGGCCACCGATAACACTCGTCAAAGCCCAGCTAAGGTGCCCGTACCTTCACTTAACAATACCTGCATTGTGTTTATCATTAAATTTGGGTCAAATACTTATACAATAACTTAATATAAATTAAATAGTAATATGAATTTTATTGTACAAAGGTTAGTTATTTTTACTGAGGATGATGGTGGTGATGGAGGGAGAGGTGGTTGTTATAAATAAGAGGAGGACACTGGTCAGTGCTCGAGGCAACTATAGCAGCAGTGGTCTTGCTAAAAAGGCTGAGGATGGAAGACTGCTTCATTTTTTATTTATTTTTTTATATATCTCTCTACACTTCCTTGTAGGGCCTCATTGCATCTGCCAATGCACGCTTAAACGTAACGCTGCTCTCCAAATAAATGATCAATTTCTGTGAAATGCTCGGCCAAATTTGAAGACATAAGCATTCTCTTATTAAGATTTTCAAGCGTCATTTTCACTTATTTTGCCTCACCTTCATCCTCAGCTTCACTGGAGGACTGTCTCAGCTCCTCTGGGTCATCCTCAGCTTCACTGGAGGACTGTCTCAGCTCCTCTGGGTCATCCTCAGCTTCACTGGAGGACTGTCTCAGCTCCTCTGGGTCATCCTCAGCTTCACTGGAGGACTGTCTCAGCTCCTCTGGGTCATCCTCAGCTTCACTGGAGGACTGTCTCAGCTCCTCTAGGTCATCCTCAGCTTCACTGGAGGACTGTCTCAGCTCCTCTGGGTCATCCTCAGCTTCACTGGAGGACTGTCTCAGCTCCTCCAGGTCATCCTCAGCTTCACTGGAGGACTGGCTCAGCTCCTCTGGGTCATCCTCAGCTTCACTGGAGGACTGTCTCAGCTCCTCTGGGTCATCCTCAGCTTCACTGGAGGACTGGCTCAGCTCCTCTAGGTCATCCTCAGCTTCACTGGAGGACTGGCTCAGCTCCTCTGGGTCATCCTCAGCTTCACTGGAGGACTGTCTCAGCTCCTCTGGGTCATCCTCAGCTTCACTGGAGGACTGTCTCAGCTCCTCTAGGTCATCCTCAGCTTCATTGGAGGACTGTCTCAGCTCCTCTAGGTCATCCTCAGCTTCACTGGAGGACTGGCTCAGCTCCTCTAGGTCATCCTCAGCTTCACTGGAGGACTGGTTCAGCTCCTCCAGGTCATCCTCCATTAACTACTCCACGGGGAGCCAAGGAGCTCCACCATATCATTGGCCTACATGTCTCACATCCCTTCGCCTGGCAAAGACTGTGCAATCTTCACCATGTGCTGCACCTCAGCATCAACTGAAGGGAACCTTGGAGGTTATGCACCACCTCAGTCAGGCTTCATTTAAGCCACTGACTTTTTTATTATGCTTGTAAAGGCTTGAACTTTGGGATATAAATCCCTTGCCAGCCTAATCAGGATCTTATAAAAGGAAAGTCAAGAACCATGGGTTTCCAAGGGGTAATAAACAACCATTAGAGATTGACATCTCTTTACTACGAAAATAATCACAATAATTTAACTCTGACACCACTCACACAAATATCAAATACACAGCACTGGAGTCAAACAATTACTTGAAACAAAACAATCAATACAACAAAGTACAGGTATTTCCTATGGCTGCAGATGAATCTTCCTCCTAACCAGCACGGTGGAATGTTCTGGTAACACAGTGATCAGCTCTCAGGGGGAAGGTCCAGGGCAGCTTCCTCACTTGGGGCCGGCATTGGTGGGCGATGTCTTGCCACACAAGAGAGACACCAGGGCACGGACGGTGGATAGGGCGTGGAGGAAATGGCGATCACGTGGCCCCTAGTGGGGCCGCGAACAAGCAAACGAGTAGTGGATAACCATCCCGCTCGTTACAGCCCTTACAATGCTGATGTAGTCAAAGATGTTAAAATATTTCCATCAGTCAGAAATAGTTAAGGTGTCATACTTCTCCATGGCATCAAAGATATGGTTGAAGGTGTGGTAATAAACTTGTTGCTCTTACACCCTGGTCCATAGGCTGAAGTGGTGTTGGGAGGGAGAAATACCACTTCCATATTGGTGACCTGGAGTGACCGGGTACGGTGTTGACAATGAGCAACACCTTGAGCCCCAGATATTTTTGGGGGGCAAGATAACACTCAACCTCATACATAAAACAATTGTTGAATTTGTCCCTGAAGACAGCATCAGTAAGCCAGGTCTTGTGGTCAGACAGGGAAGTGATGTTTATTCTTGCCCTTGAGGACACAGGGGTTTAGAGACCGGGAGAGGAACATGGGCGTTATCATGAAGGAGAAGGGTCAGCCTGTCTTTTACTGCCTTTAATTCTGGAGCAGACTTCTCAGCCTTGAAAACAAATGTTTTTTGGCAATCTTTTCCAAAAAAATGCCAGCCCTATTCACTTTGAATACCTGCTCTGGCAGGTAACCTCCTGAATCTGTTTCACAAATTTTCCTGGATACAGCACAGCAGCCTGGTGATCAGCTGATGCTTATTTCTCGGTGAGTATCACATTGTGCTGGCCGTATTGTTTCTTGAAGTTTTCATACCAGTCCTTGCTGGCTTGAAATTTTACATCCACAACACTTCCCTCACCTGCACCTCCAACAAGGTGGTCATATATCCACCTGGCCTTCACACATATCACCTTCACCCAACACTGGTTTGTCCAATGCTGTTTTGACGATACGAGTTTAAATATATGTGACCAAATAATTTGCCCAACACGAAAATTTTTCATATAAGCGGGTTAATGTGCCGCCTCCTCCTGCGTCAGACAAGCAGCAGCAGCCGCTCATCTCTCAGTCTCGCTTACGTGCTCATACCGCCAACATTACACTAAAGCGGTTTTGGAATTTTTGTGTTTTTTTGGGGCGTTGCTTTGTGTGTGCCCTTGCAGTATGGCTCCCCAATTTTTTTTTTTTTTTTTTTTTTTTTTTTTTTTTTTTTTTTTTATCTCTGGTGACACAGGTTTTTAATTTCATTCATCCATCCCAGTAGATGCTGTTTCCAGATGTTAAAGAAAATTTGTTGTAGTTTTAATAATGGTCTTAATATATCATATGACAATTTGGATAAGTGCAGTTGACAATTGTGCAATAATAGTTCAGACATGAAAGGTGTTCCAACTTACTGATGAAAAATCCTGTACAGTATAGTCTCGGTTTATGCGGTCAATTAAATCCGTGGAGGTCCGCGTAAAGCGAGAAACGCGTAAACGAAATGACAGAACACATGGGATTAATTGAAGTAGAGACTGGGCCGACCCCCAGACTACCCTTTTTCCAACACAATATGTACGTTGCAGTAAAAATAACATCTTAATTTTATGATGGTATGCACACACAATTAATATTTAAGAGAAATATCAATAATATTAGGTTTTTTAACACTTACGTTAGTAGAAGAGATGGCTGGGTACACGGGGATGGGGGGTTGGTTCCGAGGCAGAGGGCAGATTATTGACCCTCACCTGTATCACTTGTATCACCTGTATCACTACCCACCACAGAGGCTTGCAGGGCCTCTTTGTCAAACCCCCCAAAGTCCATATCCTCACTATCACTGACTTGGGCTGGCTGTGGTGGGTGAAGAACTCGGTAATGCTTTGTTGACTGGGTGACCTAGTGAGCACCCTGCCCGCGTCGCTTCCCGCGTAAATGATGGAAGGTACCGTGTCACTAATAATTGCCGGTCTGGCCAGGTGCTGCGTAAATGACCAAACGCGTAAAGGAAATCCGCGTAAATCCAGACTATACAGTACTGTAATTGAGAATGCACGTTTCTTGAGGAGCTCACTCATTGAATCTGGTTGTAGACGGTACAGCAAAATATTCAGTTTAGGGTTTTGATTATTTTTTTTAATATTATAGCATGTAAAACCACAGGAGATCAATACTGTACATTGTCTATGTGGTGCTGGGACCATCTTGAAGTCTGAAGTAGCTGCCACAATAATAAAGACCTGTCACAAGCCATATATTTACTAAAATATAAATTACGTTTATCAGCTCATTTTTTAAAAAAGTTGGAATATTTATAAGTGAGCAACACCTGACAGAGTGGGAGAGCGCCTGTCTTCTCTTGCACTACCATGGGAGGTGAGATATATATTCACTGAAAAAATAGAAGCTCAAGTTTTGGCAAAGAATCCTGACCAACATCAGTCATGTGAGTAAGTTTCTACAATCTTCCTCAGTGCAGCTGGATGTGGCAGTTAACCTGCAAACATGCACTAACTGTTCCATATAAACTACAGGAAAATTGGTCCTCAGCAGCGTTAACACGAGCAAAAGAAATCTGAAAGAGCCCAAGAACTCCAAGAGACAGAAGCACCAGATGAGCCCTTCACTGAAGAAACTAGAAACAGGATTTCATGATATGGTCACAGATTTTGCCATTTTATCTCCTGAAGACAAATTCACAATACTGGATCGGGTGAAAAAGATGTTTGGACTAAAGCTAAACTTCAACTAAAACCTGAAAATGTCAGCTGAGTTTCTAACAAAACAGTGAAGACTTAAGAAACACTCTGAACTCTGATGGTGGTTAAGATATTGATGAAAAGTACTTTGCATAAGAAATTCTAAATTTGCCATGACAGAACACAATAGAATTGGCAGTGATGGACTGTACTTTGTTTTATTCATAAGAAACAACTGAAAGAACAGTTTCACATTCATTTGGTTGCTGTCGCTCTCCCAGTAACAGGGAAGAGCTTCTCAAGTTTGAAGCTCACCAAAACACACCTGAGATCATTAATGGTTCTGCCATAATGGCCATTAAACATGGTCTGATGTGACAGCTGTTATATGATGACAACTGATAAGGTGATATAAGTTTATTGTTGTTGGTTATCACACAATTGTTTATTGTTGTTGTTGGTTATCTTAGAACTCCATAAACCAAGATATGACATGAAAGAGAGAGAAGAGATGGCATAATTAGGAGTCCCTTGGCTCAGGCATGATGGGGACCTATGAAAAGTATTAGCCAAAGGCCCCCAAATGGTACAGCTGGCCATTCAGGTAACCTTGGCATGTGGGTATAATTGGAAATCTTAGCATGCAGTGGTCATACAGGGCTAGAAATACTGGTGGTATGTGAAGTAAAAACTGGTGAGTTAACTAGATGGAGACTTGAAATGGAAGGGAACACCAGAGCAAAACACACACTGCTGAGGAGGCTCATGAATAAGGGAGTGTCCATGTTGCTGTTGATTTCACCATCTTGTTTTCATTTGCTTTCTTCCTTAATAAAATAGAACTTGTAAGAATGAAAAGAAAAGAACATTTGCATATCAAGGAAAACTACCATAGTCCCTGAGGAAGTTAGGGAATTTAAAGAAAGTCTGAAGTTGTTTTGTTCTGGTTGTTAGTGAAGTTGTTACTGAGTTAAGGACAGACACTGTATACTGAGTTAAGGACAGACACTGTATACTGAGTTAAGGACAGACACTGTATACTGAGTTAAGGACAGACACTGTATACTGACACTAGCATAGCTAGGGGGGGGCGGTCAGCCCCGGGCGGCACTTTTGGGTCTGCTCATCACCCATATCTGCAGCTACTGGAGACGTGAATCCATCCCTTTGTATCGGCGGCAAGTTAATCCTTGTTGTGTCTGACCTAACACCTGACCCACATCATCACGGCCACGTCATGAGCTACACCCTTGCTATGCGCCCCCCCCCCCCCCCCCCCCCCCCCCGCCACACACACAACCTGTAACCTGTTGAGGATTAAGGAAACAACTTCAAACAAGTACGCCAGTGAGCTCATGTGGTGTGGGTCAGGTGTTAGGTCAGACACGACGAGGATTAACTTGCCGCCGATACAAAGGGAAGGATTAACGTCTCCAGTAGCTGCAAAACCATGCAGTCTCGGGTCATATCAGTTCATGTACAGCCGACCAATCCACCAGTTACAAGCAATTCACTTCAGTTTTGCACAAGTCTCCATCGTGACAAGACGAGGGGAGGCTATATTTGAGTATGTGAAAGTAAAGTTGTAGTTTTAATTTCAGAAATAAAGATGGTCCTAATTTTTTACACTTTTTTACTTTTTTCCCTATCCTATATGTCGTTTTTGCATTTTGTTTAACTGTTACTTATAAAGTTTAAGTATGTTTGGGGTGTATTTAAAGCATACTATATTTGAGTAAGTGAAAGTACAGTAATATTATAATGGTACACAAACTATTTAATATATATACTGTATATATATATATAAGAGTGAGTCACTGTGCAATATGTATTTTTTGTGGGGGCAAACTCAAGGGCCGCCCCGGGTGGCACACACTCTAGCTACGCCACTGTATACGGAGTTAAAGACAGACACTGTATTTTGTAATTAACTCTGAGGATATTGCAAAGATGGAAATCTTCTATTACAAAGGAAGTAAATTCAGTTTTAGTTTAGAAAATAGTTGTTATGCATTAGTACTGTAGAACGTCGATATAACACGAGATACGTCCCAAGAGAGGTCGCCTTAATCCGAATTCGCACTAAATAGAAGTGTTGTTTCAATGGAATAATTTAGTTTGGTACTTGAGAGAAACACAAAATACTAAAAAGGTTGAGAGTCTACTCAGATGCACCTCAGCCCATCTAGAATAAACAAAACATTGTTTTTTGTAGTACAGTATTATGTTAAATCAAACACTCATAAATCAACACAGCTAAAATTATGGGACACGAAATGGTCTGTTTTCTAGCGATCAGCTGATGGGAAGGGGGGGGGGGGAGGTGAGGTGAGGTGAGGTGATATGTTTGACAGTTGATGCCAAGGTATAGTGCTTATTTATTTATCTGTACTTAAGAGTGACTTTAAGTTTTTCTCTTATAAATGTCACTGAACAGACATGTTCTAATTAATTTTATTACAAAGGGCTAAAATTTTTATCTCTTGTGCAAAATATATGACGTTTACATTCAAATTATTCGCTCTCTTGTAAGTATTCTAGCAATGCAAATAATATTCTCCTAACTTTAGTCTGTGATATTATACAGCCACTCCTTTACTTACGATGGGGTTAGGGACCCAAATCCAGGTCGTAAGTCGAAAATGCGAAGATAATACAGTACATAGAATATCTAAAATGGGTGTCTCTTTTTCTTCTCAGCACCACAAGAAATCTCACTTTTGAGCTTGCCAGCCATTTTAAAGGGAATTACAAACAAAATTTTGTCAGTACACAGTGCAATCACTAAAGTCGGGACTCAAAAATATGTAATTTTAAAACAAAATTTGGTACTGCTGGGGTGGTCGTATGTACGGGTGGTCGTAATTCGAGGAGTGGCTGTATAAGATAAAAACTGTAAGCCTATAACCACCCAACCCTGGCTGGGAAGATGGGAAGGGGAGGTGACAGTGACATGTTTGACAGTTGGCGCTGAAGGTCTAGTGAAGTATTTATTTGTTTATTTATGTCCTTTAGATTGAGTTTATAAAATGTCACAGAAGTGACTGGGGAGAATATAATTAACAGTGCTGGAATTCTTATAAGATAGTGATTGATTTGAATATAATCATGCTGTAGTTTGCACTTGACTAAAATTTAAGTTATCATTTAGTACATTATTTTGAGTACATGTACGGTACAGCTTTGCCCTTTGGACAGTGTAGCGTGCCCAGAGAAACATTAGGCGCGAATTTTAAAATATGATGCACCAGATTGACTCACACAAAATAGGAAAGATTCGCTTTAAACTAAAACATTATCCTTAATTGTGGGTTTCACTTTAAATCAATAATCTTAAATTGAATCGCTTTAAATCGACGTTCTACTGTACTGGAAAAAATCTTGGACTATTGGTAAAAAGAATTCCAAAACGTTTACTGTGGAGGACTGTGGTCACCAACCCCCAGATAGATTGATTGATTGAGTCCTGGAACATAATGATAAACTCTCTTGGTAAAGCACTTTATTTACTTGCAGGTTGTCCACAAGTGGTGCTCTTGGATGAACCATCTACTGGAATGGACCCACAGTCTAAACGCTTTTTATGGAACTCAATTCTGGCATCTTTTAAGGTGGGTATGGTGGTGTCCCCTTAATGTGAGATATTATTGGTTATTGTAAATCAGTTAATTTAAGTAATAGACTTTTCTATTGATAATGAAAGTGAAAAAGTGAAAGTTGGTCCTGAAGGTACACAAGGAGGGAACATGACTAGTACTGCACTTCACTTCACACAAGGAGGGAACATGGCTAGTACTGTACCTCACTTCACACAAGGAGGGAACATGGCTAGTACTGCACTTCACTTCACACAAGGAGGGAACATGGCTAGTACTGCACCTCACTTCGCACAAGGAGGGAACATGGCTAGTACTGTACCTCACTTCACACAAGGAGGGAACATGGCTAGTACTGCACCTCACTTCGCACAAGGAGGGAACATGGCTAGTACTGTACCTCACTTCACACAAGGAGGGAACATGGCTAGTACTGCACCTCACTTCACACAAGGAGGGAACATGGCTAGTACTGCACCTCACTTCACACAAGGAGGGAACATGGCTAGTACTGCACCTCACTTCACACAAGGAGGGAACATGGCTAGTACTGCACCTCACTTCACACAAGGAGGGAACATGGCTAGTACTGCACCTCACTTCCCAAGCTGTAAACATAGTACCCATCTACAGTGGGGTGAACTGGGAGTGCCCGGGGATCGAACCACTGACCCATGGAACAGGAGGATCGAACCACTGACCCATGGAACAGGAGGATCGAACCACTGACCCATGGAACAGGAGGATCGAACCACTGACCCATGGAACAGGAGGATCGAACCACTGACCCATGGAACAGGAGGATCGAACCACTGACCCATGGAACAGGAGGATCGAACCACTGACCCATGGAACAGGAGGATCGAACCACTGACCCATGGAACAGGAGGATCGAACCACTGACCCATGGAACAGGAGGATCGAACCACTGACCCATGGAACAGGAGGATCGAACCACTGACCCATGGAACAGGAGGATCGAACCACTGACCCATGGAACAGGAGGATCGAACCACTGACCCATGGAACAGGAGGATCGAACCACTGACCCATGGAACAGGAGGACCGAACCACTGACCCATGGAACAGGAGGACCGAACCACTGACCCCTGGAACAGGAGGATCGAACCACTGACCCATGGAACAGGAGGACCGAACCACTGACCCATGGAACAGGAGGATCGAACCACTGACCCATGGAACAGGAGGATCGAACCACTGACCCATGGAACAGGAGGATCGAACCACTGACCCATGGAACAGGAGGATCGAACCACTGACCCATGGAACAGGAGGATCGAACCACTGACCCATGGAACAGGAGGATCGAACCACTGACCCATGGAACAGGAGGATCGAACCACTGACCCATGGAACAGGAGGACCGAACCACTGACCCATGGAACAGGAGGATCAAACCACTGACCCCTGGAACAGGAGGATCGAACCACTGACCCATGGAACAGGAGGACCGAACCACTGACCCATGGAACAGGAGGATCGAACCACTGACCCATGGAACAGGAGGATCGAACCACTGACCCATGGAAAGGAGGCACGCACTGTACCCACTTGACTGCCGTTCTCTTTTATATACACATATAGTACACCCTGAGTCTTGCCAAACCTTTCACAAGTTGATAATCTCTCCTTGTTCCATAAGATACTGTATATACTGTCTCTCTGTATGGGTCAGTTAGCCAGATTTAGGTTTCATAGCTTAGTTTTACATCAAATTTAATTTAAGTCGGCTGATCTTTGTTTAGTGCAGTATTTTGGTATCATCTATTTTCTGATTGATGTGGTCAACTTCTTCATTTGAACACTTCAAGTTTTCCTCCATGTCTTGCTATTGTCTATGAAGCGCCTTTGCTCCAACTCCCTTGAATAACTTACCGTGTTTTACTGCAGGGAGTATTTAGGAAGATACCTATTGTGTGGATTTTTCCTCCTGTAGCCATAGTTTTCTTATAGTAATATATACAGTACCAGTAAATGTGAGGAATGAATATAAATAATTCCAATAAATAAGTTACAACAAAAAATACTCTATTGTCAAACCAGTAAATAAAAGCCCAATGAAAGAGTAACACAATTGCCATTTACATATACTGTACATCTGGACTCCCTGGTTCACCATAGCAATGCAAACGCTACCTCCACTGATTCACTAGCAATACTACCCCCCCCCCCCACTTCACTTCGCTTCCTGCCACCCCCCCCCACTGAGTCAGCTAATTCATGTGCAAAAATAGTATACTATATTCCCTTTATGAGTTTGCCCTTAGGACAATTATTTCTTTTTACTTTTTTCACAATATATATTTAGGATGGTGTGTGTGTGTAGCTTAGTAAACATAAATGAACAAAGTTACATATATCTACCTGAAATTACGAGTTGAAAAACAACCATAACACCTCACAGCTTGGCCCAGTAGCCTGGTGGTTATAGTGATGAGTCTAACTTGGCTACAATGCTGCCAGTGATGTTAACAGATGCAAATGTGAAAAGAAAGTTAACTGTAAATCTTCATTTGTTTCAGGTATTTGTAGATTTAAAAATAAATGTTGCAGGTATGGCATTAATAGACAGTAATGCTTGTAAGAGTTCAGAAATGGTTACAGCTTAGTTACCTCTGTAGAGTTGGGTGACTCTGGTTATCATCATCAGTACAGTGCAGAGTAGTTATAGATCGACCTTTTGTATTTACAATAATTACTTTATAATTCTAGAGTTGTGTTAGGTAGAAGTTACCCTACTGGAGACAGCAACTGGGGGATTCATTAGCTTACAGGAGACCACAACTTCACATATAGGACACAGGCTGATTTTTTTTTAGCCATTTTTCATACCAAAAAGTGTATTTTATATGCCGTAAAATACAGTAACTTACAAGTTTATAAGTCAACATGAAGAATTCTTTTATTGTTGGTGCAATATCTGTGTGACACAAACATGTAGCATATTTACTTTTCTCCATTTCAGGGAGACAGAAGTGCCATCTTAACAACCCATTCAATGGAGGAGGCTGATGCTCTTTGTTCTAGAATTGGGATCTTAGTGAAGGGTGGTATGAGGTAAGTCACTAATATCTGTGGACTTATGAGTGAAGACTGGTATGAGGTAAGTCACTAATATCTGTGGACTTATGAGTGAAGGCTGGTATGAGGTAAGTCACTAATATCTGTGAACTTATGAGTTTTATAAATTATTTTCTCCAATTTATTTGACCCCTTGTATATGGAGTCACCCCTGAGCTGAATAAAATCATCTGTCATTAGCCATATAAAATATTACAAGTGACGTTCCCACAGTGAAAAGGTTAATAACACTTCATGGTTGATGGTATTCAGGTTATGAACATATTAAAAAGAAAATTACCTGAGAGAAATACCTGAAGAACAGCAACTTTATACAGTTGAGCCAGAATATATGTTGTTGTGTCATGTATGTGGTGGCCAGTCAAAAGCAGTAAACTTACTGTATAATAATAAATAAAATTAAGTACTTGAAACATGAAATGACTTCCTGGTGGTGGTGACTGACGCTGCACCACTTCTCCAGTTTAGGAAAATTACTCTGAACAACAGACTTAAAGTTTCTTGTAAACACTTAGCCATTTGACCTTAATGACCATTAAAAAAAAATAAATACAGTGGTCCCTCGGTTAACGAGCACAATTCGTTCCAGAAGGTTGCTCTTTAACCGAAAAATTCATAAGCCGAAACCATTGTTTCAATGGGTTTTTGGGTAATTGGTTCCAGCTCACCGAAAATTACGTACAAACGAAAAATAAATGCAGTAAAGTACACTTATTTTGAGGTGTACATGTAGAAGGCTCCTGGTTGATGATGATGATGATGGGAATTAGAATGGGGGTGGAGGAGAAGGGAGAATAGAAGGCATTGGGGTGGAAGAGAAGTCACCTCATGCTGCCATTTCACCCATAAAATTTTAGTTCACTGGGTGTAATTCAAGATTATTTTCTTTAAATCAACACTGCACTGCACTATATATTATCAATACAGTATTACCCCGCTTTACTCGGTTTCACTTTCCACCATTTCTCATTTACGTGGTACCTTGCCACACCAGACTTTCACTTTCCGCGGTGCATCTACTCATATACGCGGTGAAGTATATATATTTTTTTTTATTATTTAGCTCATAAAATTCATACAAATTACCCGGCCAGAATATAATTTACGTTGCTGGAATTCTTACAATATGATGATAATTTTGAATATAAACATCATGGATTTTGCATTAGACATACAAATTTTAGATCTAATGTAATAATTTGGTTTATACAAAGCAAATATTTTGTCTTTTGGGCAAAATATATGAAGTTTACATTCAAAATATTCCCTGACCTGCAAGGAATCCAGAAATGTCAATTATATTATCCTAACTTTAGTCTGAGGTATTATTTATTACTATAAGTTAAAATCTAGTGTTTTCACCCAAACATTTCTCAGAGGTAGAAGCCAGTGAGCTGGGAAGAGGGGGGGGGGGGGGAAGTTGAGTCCATTACAGTCATCCCTCACTTTACGCGGTTAATTCAACCCACAGGGTACCGCGGAAAGTGAGAAACGCGTAAAGTGAACAACATAACATATGGGATTAAATGAAATAGAGACCGGCTGACCCCCAAACTCCACTTTTTCCGACACAATACCTATGTTCTAGTAAAAATAACATCTTAATTTTATGATGGTACATGCACACAATTAATGCTTGAGAGAAATAGAGAAATACAGTCGCCAAGTTAATGTCCATTCAAATAATGGACTCAACTCCCTCCCCCTCTTCTCGCACTACACTCGCTGGCTCTTCCCTCTCTGAGAAATTTTTGGGGGAAAACCACTTGATTTTAAGGTATAGTAATAAATAATACCTCAAACTAAAGTTAGGATAATATAATTGACATTGCTGGATTCCTTGTAAGACCAGGAATATTTTGAATATAAATGTCATATATTTTGCACAAAAGATAACATATTTGCTCAGAGTAAACAAAATACTTACATTAGATCTAAAATTTGTATGTCTAATGGAAAATCTATGATGTTTTTATTCAAAATGATCATCAAATTGTAAGCATTCCAGCAATGTAAATTATATTCTGGCCGGATAATTTGTATGAATTTTATGAGCTAAATAAAAAAATTATACTTCACCCGCGTAAAGGGGTACACGCACCGCGGAATGTGAGCATTCCGGTTTCGGCAGGGTACCGCGTAAACGTGGAAACGTGGAATGTGGGACCGCGTAAAGCGAGGGTTGACTGTATTTGAATGGACATTAACCTGGGACTGTATTTCTCTTAAATATTAATTGTGTGTGCATACCATCATAAAATTAAGATGTTATTTTTACTAGAACATAGGTATTGTGTCGGAAAAAGTGGAGTTTGGGGGTCAGCTGGTCTCTATTTCATTTAATCCCATATGTTATGTTGTTCACTTTACCCGGTTTTCACTTTCAGCGGTACCCTGTGGGTTCAATTGACCGTGTAAACGGGTTACTACTGTATGTGAAATATATTTCTAAATGACCAATAATTTGACTGGAAACACAGAAAAAAGCGTTTATGTTGAAGAGTGTCAAACAATATGTTCCTTCCTCTGAACCGATAAACAAACTGACGCCAAGCTTGGTGTGTTGACAGGCTGGATGGCGAGCTTAAAACTAGTTTCATTACCTTCAATTATGTTCAATAATTGTTAAAATGACTAAAAAATTTAATATTACACTTTTAAATTGATTGAATAGTATAAACTTCTTGATATTTACTAAAATGGTAAGGAATTTAAACCCTAGAACCGATTACTGTATTGGTGGACTAATACGACAGCTGGTGAGCAAGCGAAAGCATGTTGAGGGGCGGAAGGAATTCGTTAATCGAGGGATTGCTCGTTAACCGAAGTGAAGAATCTTATGGAAGGAAATTCGTTAACCGAAATTTCGTTAACCGAGGCGCTCGTTAACCGAGGGATCACTGTAGTGAGAAACAATATATGTACGTATGTTGTGTTGTAAGAGAAACAATTGAGACCCTGCAATTGTGTGTAAATGAGGCAGAAAGTCAGATCAGCAACCTGGGACTTGGTCACATATAGCAGCAGGGTCTACCATTAGACAACACATTATGCTTCCAATATCTTCCCAGGCGGTAGTACCTCCCTGTTTGGTAGCTGCCTACTACCTGCTACCTGGTAGTGGGCTGTAGGACCATGAGAGGGTTCTGGGTAGTGGGCCCTAGGACCATGAAAGTGTTAACAGTATGCAACAGTAATTGAACTCTCTGAGCCAATATCTTTATTTCTAACAGAAAACCTGATATTTTAAGGTTTCTGTTCTTCCACTTTTGTACACTGGCTGGAACAGAAGCTCAGATTATTGTACTTGGTTCCAATTCCAATGGAAATATCATAATTATAACACAGATTGTCTGGAAAAAAATGGTGCTTTTGTACGACAGTCCCCATATTCTCAAAATATGGCCCTAAGGCACCTAGCTGACTGTGTATGTATATAGTTCATCATGTACAGGTATACAGGTCAGCAAGTATATAAACAATGTAGGTATACAGCTCATCATGTACAGTAAATAGATAAAACATGCCTCTATATGAACCCAAGCATCTTGTTAGCTTTGTTCCCCTAAGTGGTAGTCGCCTTGTTGCAGTGGAGGGTCCAGACAAAATGGCTCCCATCCTGCTGCCGGTTTTGAGAGCAGACCAACAGCATTGTCCCCAGGCCAGACCACTGGGGCTGGAATACTCTCCCACGTGTTTGCCGTGAGTGGTGTTCCACAATGCTGGGAGACGGCAGTCCTGGAGGTTGAGCGGCGCCGCACGCTGCCGTGCAGCTAGCAACACACCTCTTTGGTCTTCTATTCGAGCTAGATGGACGGCTTGGTTGGGCCCGATCAAGCCAATCAGCTGGTCACAGTGTGGCTAGGGTCAAGCAGGCATCAGGGGGCTTGGCACTCCTATGGTCCCGGAGCTGCAGTCTTTGCCACCTGGTAGTTGCCCGTGTATACTGCCCCACTACCCCTGGGGTCACCAGGGTCTTATCTCTGGCATTGACTTCCCCTTGTTGGGCTCTGTGGAGGGGGAGGAGGGGGATTTATTTTGTTTCTTTTTATGATTGACACAAACTCAATAACTCAATTAGCCGGCCTAATAATACCCCTGACGACCCTGCACCCGTCCCTGGACCCTCCTCTGGGTCATCAGTTGCTACATTGCTGTCCTATCAGATTGGGAAAAGTGGCTCTGGGTCACAACAAATACCCAAGTATAAGAGCCACAGGAGGCCCACTGATCCCGGCACCCTCCATGACGCTTCTAGCCGTGAGATCTTACCAGGTGTGTTCAAACTGGCAGATTTCACAAAATATCTAGTGCTCTGTACTGTGGAAGGCCAGCCTGTAGTGAACCTGGACATTTTTGATGTTCACAGGTCAATAGTAACATTTGTGGGAGAGAACCAAAAATATCCACCCAGCAAGATGGTAGCCTCCTAGTGGAGGTCTCCTCCCCCGAGGAGAGTGCTTGACTTTGTACCCTGTCTGAGGTACCTGGTGCTCCAGTCTTCTGTACTCCACATGCCACCTTTAACCAGTGTTGAGGGGCAGTATTCTCTAAAGAGCTGCTCCAATACTCAGAGGAGAAGCTTCTGGAGGAGCTCCAAGACCAAAAGGTGGTGAAAGTGGACAGGTTCCACAAGAAAGAAAATGGCCTTCTTAACCTTACACAAACTGTTACTGACATTTGACTGCTTCGAAATTTTAACCTCTATCAAGGTTTCCTGGATCTCTCAAGATGAAACCATACGTCCCAAACCCTAAACAATGCTTCCATTGTCATTATTATGGCCTAGTGAAGTCATGAAGCTCTGCAACTGCAATTGCTGAACACCATATAATTTATCACAACCGCCACAACCACACGAACCCACGTGGTCGTTGCTGTTGTGAAACAATCACAAACGAGAGTTGAGAAATTCATTGGTCAGTGGGGCCCTCCAGCCACTGTGTTGCCGTTATGTACAATAATAGATACAATTAACAATGTTTTTAGATGTTTACAGTAATAAATCTTTAGTAACTTCTTTAATTACAGGTGACCATTAGTGACCTTTTTCACACAATATGATGAGCATAAACCTCTTGTTTTTCCTCCATCAAAACGCCATAATTTGGGGCAAAAAATGACTGTACAGTACTGTAATGTACAACCTGTACTCAAATATACTAAGTTAATTACAAAATTTTTGTCTAGTTCAAACTATAAGCTAACTTGCAAGAATTCCAGCAATGAAAGTTATATTCTCCTAAGTCAAGTCAGTACCATTTTCTAAGAGAAAAACTTAAATTCCCTGTTTTGTATAATCCTGAGTCCCTGACCTGCACCAACCCTCCCCCTCCACTGACAACTAATCTCCCCTCGCTGGCTGTCAACACCCCACCACCACCTCCCCCCTCTTCCCAACCAGCAGGGGAGGCAGATGACAGTGATCAAGATTTTGCAAGATGAATTTGGTTTAGGCTTAAAGTTTTTCACTTATAAAATGTCACAGACTTGACTTAGCAGAATATAACTTTCATTGCTGGAATCCTTGCAAGATGGCAATTGATTTGAGTATAAACATCCCATAGTTTGCACAAGATAAAAATTTAAGTCCTTTAGCTTAGTACATTTGAGTACAAATTGCACACTAGAGTAATATGTTGCTTAAAATTATGACTTTTCACTTGGGAAATCATAGGAAGATAAGTTGAAAAGTTCACACAGGTTACAACATTACTCCAAGTTTAAAGTTAAACCAAACAACCTCAACCATGCAGTTGTGACTTCCACACAGCTGCAACCACAACTGTGGAGCTTTGAAATCTGACAACCATGACATCACTAGTATGGCCACGTCAGCCACACTAGTTGTAAGTTACAGCAGGATGTTCCTACAGTCTGTGTCAACTGTGGTAAGGCCCATGAGGGTCAGCCATGTCTGGGTCTGGTCTGCTGTTTTCACTGTGGTGGGGTACACCCGGTACACCCGGCCTCTTTTAGTGAATGTGACCGGTTCTGAATTGAGAAAGAAATACTAAGGATCTGCACAAGAGACAAAGTGAGTGTTGCTGAAGCCAGAAACACAGCACTGAAATATATCTCAAGTCATGGGGATACCTATGCACAGGTTGTATCCCGACACAAAGCTCAGCGAACTGTTGCTGCAACACCTCCCCGAGAATCATCAGTACATGTATTGAATTCAGCTCCCACACCCAACTCCATGCCACCAATCCTCAGTCCTTCTCTAGTGGCTGAGGTCCATGAGGCCGGCACATCTGTCACTCCTCATCTTTCCTCCACCAGCAGTCATGGTACTACAAGAATTTCAACAAAATGCTACTGAGAGTCCTCAGAGTCTCTGGAGGTAGACAATCCTGAGTCCCATACACCCCAACAGAAGTCAGCTCAGGCTGGCGCCTCCTCTTCAGAGATGCCGACTGATCCTCTACTGGAAGCCTCTGGTGATGAGACCCCAGGTAATATTGTGCTGGCAGCTGGGACCCCTGACTCAGGGGTCACCTCCATGGATCCTACTTCTGGGGAGCCATCTCCGGAGGTTACTCTGGTTAGGGTCCATCGGATGGTTCTACATCTGGGTCATCTGTGGCCACAAAGTCACAGTCACGTCTTTCAACTCCAGGCAGTTTGTTGAAATACATTTACTGAAAGGGGACAACATGTATGGTGTACAGTGTTGTGGGGGTCTGACTGCATCATGTGGGGGGGGGGGGGGGGTGAAAAAATATTATATTTTATTTTTAGTAGATTTTTATCTTTTTATTCTTTACTTTTCTTTTCTAAATTCTTATTTATTTATTTATTTTTTCTCATTTTTTTTCTGTTACTTTTCTCTTCTCTAGTTATATTCTGATCTTGGGTTTACCTGGGATGCCCCCTTGTTGCCTTTCAGTCTTCAGTACTCACGGTAGCTGCCACCACCCGGGACTTTTCTATCAGAATAAACTGTATAACACAACATTAACCTCTTAAACACAACCCTTGGGGGTAGTATTGTGGTGAGGGCTAGGCTCCTGGGGTCTAATATATTCACTGGCACAAATTATGAGGGAGAAAGAAAGGTGGATACTGTAGTGGTAATGATATCACAAAATACATCAAGATTATTTATTGTAATGAAGTTGAATATACTGTTCAAGTAATATATAATGGAAGCCCCTCGAAATCAAGGATGGGTGGCCCGAGGGCCACCCAGGCATGAATTTGTTTAAGGTGTACAAGCTGTCGCCAACACAACAACCACACACTGAGTTAACGAGTTGCATGACCTAGTGTCAAGGAATAGTCCGAGAAGACCGGATAACTCGCCAACTGCACTGGCTGACCATTACCCCGGAATACGATCCGCAAATCGATTAACATCCAGGTTCCCAATTACTTGCCCATAGTTTCACCCTGCCTGAGGATTGATAGGAACACATCAATAGAACACAAACACCTGAACCACTCCTTGGGGTTCACTCGAGACTTGGCTAAATTTACATAAACCAATTATAAGGACCACTTGGCCTTACTTCCAGCTTAGCAAAAGCAAGTCTTCAAATTTACCAGAGGCAATGTTCACTCTCCAAAACCGTCATAAGGCTGTACCATAATTATTATTACTCTCAATACTGGGGATACAGGCGCACACTTATCTCTACTCTACGACACAACCTTACCTCTCGTCACTCATTAATGTTATACCTGTTAACGCTCTTTACAACACAGGACACTTTGGTGTTCATCTTTTCAGTGAGAACAATATACTGATACATACAAGATGAATTACCATTGGGCTTATGCCAGCTGGGATCCAAACATTGACGTGCGTTCACACTCATCGAATCTGAGGCCGAGCTCAAGCTTTGAAGCTGAGTCTTGGATCCACTTGGCTTGCTCCTTGATGCGCCCACTTAAACCCAATCATGGTTTACTCAATGCATCCTGTCTCCACTCGCCACTAACCCTCGGCAGCCCCAACAACACTTACAGTACCTGTTATGCAGACAATAAGGCACTCAAAGTGAGCTGTCATGGCAGTGCACTCTACTTTGACAGGTTCTGATCAATGATAAATGAGTTTCTTTAATGCCAAAATGACGATCACTTCAATACAGTCATCACATTCTTTGATGGCTGTGGATCAGATGCATATAACTTCAGTTTTCAATGGATATCTCGTAACTTCACAAGAGACAAAAACAGTTATCATGAATTTGGCTGGGAATTCATATACAGTAGATCCTTGCCATGTGTGAGGGATAGGTTCCAAGAAATGGCTCAAATTGGCAAAACTGCAAATAGCCATTTATAATACCTTAGTGCACTAATATACAGGTATACCTATACTGTGTAGGAGAAACTTAAGTCACAATACTGTACTTACATTAGTATGTGGAAGTCTGGAGCTTGATGATGTGGTGCACTGTACAGGAAGATATCTGGTTACTGAAGCATAGGTGGATCATCAAGATCACTGGTGGAAGAGGGTGATGCAGTGGTGGTTGGTGGTCTGCCAAAACACTGGCAAAAGGTTCTTGTTTTTTACCTCTAAAGCCCAAGGGTTTGCTGAGTGGTAAAGCAAGCCAGGCATGATCATGTGGCCAGCCACATTGCCACAAGATGCACGTCACTCTGCCCTTGGCTGCCTTGAACCCAGAGGCACGTCTCCCCTGCTTGTTTATGTACAGGTACCAGGCTTGTTCTTCCAGTATAAACCAGATTCATCAGCATTAAACATTCGCTCTGGTCTACAGCCTTTCTCTTCTATTATTTTCTTTAACTTGGTGGTAAATGCACCTGCGGCTGTGTGGTCAGCTGATGTGGCCTCCCCAGTCAGCTTCACACTATGGAGTGAGAATCTTTTCTTAAAGTTCTTGAACCAACCTTTACTGGCACTAAAAGTTGGTTGAGTCACTGCACCAGCCCCTTCACCTCCCATTAACTCATAAAAATGACCATAAAGACTTTTAGCCTTTTCTCGAGTCACGTTGCCATTGATCGGAACATTTTTGTGTCCGCAACCCAAATGTTCAGCGCTTTCTCAGTGTTCACTATGTTGTTGTCACGAACAACCTGTGCCACTTGCAGGAGCACTCGCTTGAACAGAATCACAAATTACTTGTTAATTTTTTTTCATGTACTGTACCGCACTGTGGATTTTTTCACACCAAACAGCCAACCAGCTGTGGCAGCACTCATCCCCTACTTTAAATTGTCTAATAGTTCAACTTTCTTTGTCACTGACTTCTGTCTTTTATGTTTCACTCCACTTGCATCACTAGCACTGACACTAGGCAGTCTGTTAGGAGCCATTTTCACACAGAAACAGTAAAGTTTTGGGAGCACAACACAGGATGCTGGGTCCTGGGTACTGGGAGACGAGACGCTGCTGGTGTGTGTGTGTGGGGTGACCAGTTGTGCTGAGGGAGAAGACTCACATGCTAGCCACCCGAGCCAACAGCTGCTCAACGCGAATCATCGAAATTGTGAATCGTAAACCCGTGAGTGGGAAGGGTCTACTGTACTTCATCTGAGTACAATTTTCAACATAAACACACTGAATCATGAATGCTTCACTAACTGGTAAGGTATACATACATGTTACATCATAATTTTAATTCTACAATACTGTACAGTGGTCCCTCGGTTAACGAACGGTTCGATTAATGAAATTTCGGTTAACGAATTACCTTCCATAAGAATCTTCAATTTGGTTAACGAACAAAACTTCGATTAACAAAATCCTTACGAACATCACATTTTGTTGTGAGCATCAGCTGATCAGCTGATGGGTTAGTCTGCCAATTCAGTAATCTGTTCTATGTTTACATTCGTTTCCAATGGAATAAATATCAATAAAGTTGTGGTCTTTATTATTTTTGCATTTTTTATATTAAAATTATTAGTCATTTTAACATTTATTTAACATTTTGATAATATATGCAGTACAGGGAACTAGTTTTTTGTGTGCCCATCAGACGCTTGACTCAGCCAACAGGTGTTAGTTGGGCTCTGTTGACGGTGGAGTGAACATCTATTTTGTTGGTGTCTTGAATATTTTTGCATTTTTTATTGAAATTATTGGTCATTCTGAACTTTAATTAACATATCGATAATATATAGCGCAGTGCAGTGTTGATTTAAAGAAAATAATCTTGAATTACACCAAGTGAACTTAAAATTTTATTGGTGAAATGAGGCATCAAGCATGGGTCCCCTGAAGGTGATTTATCCTCCACCCCCACTTCTAATTCCCATCATCATCAACCAGGAACCTTCTACACACACACCTCAACGTAAGTGTACTTTACTACATTCTTTTTATTACTTTGTATGTACTTTTCGGTGAGCTGGAACCAATTACCCAATATCCCATTGAAACAATGGATTCGGTGGACGAAATTTTCGGTTCACAAACGACCCTCTGGAATGACTTGTGTTCGTTAACCAAGGGACCACTCTACTACAGATGGGCAAGGGTGACCGTATATAAACATCTCAGAAGGCACTACTTAGTCGAGTGTACTTACCTGGAGCTGGGGGTGAGAGTGTTGTTGAATGCACCGAGTGTGAGCTCTTTCAAGACCAGACTTGACCAACACTGGAGCAGGTTCAGGTACATTCAGGAGCCGGTGCATGTCCAGTACTTGCCAACAGTGTGTAACAGAGACGTGACCGATCGCCCAAGCGGCTAACGAACCGATCAGTGGTGAAGAGGATGAAAGAAAAAATAATAACACTCAGGTGTGTAGGATCCTAGACACCAATAATAACACTCAGTAATGTCTTTCAGGTGTGTAGCAGCCTAGACACCAATAATAACACTCAGTAATGTCTTTCAGGTGTGTAGGAGCCATTCAACATTTGAAGAACAAGTATGGAGGGGGATACACTGTGGAAATGAAATTGAAGTGTGATGCCACAAATGTTGAAGAAGTTAACTCACCATCATCTGGTTCATCTGTGGAGTAAGGGTTGATACTTAAATCTTCTAAACTGACTATTTGGTTGTGTTGAAACAATACTTATAAAAAGGAGGAATATTTTTAATGCATTGTGCCAGAGAAGGTGTTGACGTTAGTAATAATAAATAATAATAATTAACGGTTTATTGAAAGAGCTTGGCAGCCAGAAGGCTGAAAATATACAGTTACATATTTGGGGAATGGGTTTCGAATTACAAATAATATACAAGTAACATAAGTGACATAAATAAGACATATAATAACTAGATGGGGAAAAGCTCAAACTACAGTACATTTCAACATAGTGACAGTGCAAGGAGTAGTGTTTACTGGGAGTGAATACACTGGTTTATTACAAGTTATTGATAATTTTTACAATGGTTGGGTGAAGTATCCTGTGATAATAGTGACACACACACACACACACACACACACACACACACACACACACTAATACTACTACTACTACTACTTTGCTGTCGGAGGGCTGCATCTAATGCGGGAGGGGCTGTGGCAGTGTCTTTCCGGCGTTGGAGCTTGTCTGCCTCGGTTTGCAGTCAGGCTAACTCAAAAGCATTGGCACCTTCTCGTGTGGTGCTCCTCCAAACATTACAGTGTGGAGTAATCGTCTCCCAGGTGAGGGGGTCGATTTGGCACCTTTTCGGGTTTGTCTTAAGACTATCCTTATACCTTTTCAATTGGCCGCCTGCGTTACGTTTACTATTCGTTAAGTGACTGTAAAGTAGCTGCTTTGGCAGTCTGCTGTCGTCCATGTGGGTAACATGGCCAGTCCAACGTAGTTGTTCATGGATAATGGTAGCCTCGATGCTCCTACTGTTGGTGTCAGCAAGAATACTGGCATTTGTTCTCTTGTCTTCCCAGCGAACTCGGAGGATGGAACGTAGACTACGTTGGTGAAAGTTTTCAAGTGCCATGAGGTGCCTCCTGTATGTGACCCATGTCTCACTGCCATAAAGCAGGGTGGGTAGGACCACTGCTCGATATAAGTGCAGTTTTGTGGATAATTTCAGCTCCCTACATGCCAAAGGCATGAGATGCACATCTGATCCGATGCTGAATCTCTTCATCGATGTCCGTGGTGGTAGACAGGTGGGAGCCGAGATACCGAAAGTGGTCAACATTAGAGAGGGTAGTACTGTTAAGCTGGATGGATGGTGGAGGTGTGTCTGAGCCAGGGGCAGGCTGAAAGAGAATCTGAGTCTTACGTACATTCACCTCAAGGCCGAAGTGTGCATGTGCATATGTGTATAGGTGTTCAGGATCTCCTGTAGGTTGTGTTCAGTGTGAACAACAAGGGTGAGGTCGTCTGCATACTGAAGTTCAGTAATGGAAACTGCCGACACCTTTGTTCTTGCCTGGAGTCGTCTAATGTTGAATAGACCCTTAACCCGGTACTGGATGTTCACCCCGCTGGCTATATTGGCACTGGCACGAGTAAGGAAGGCAGCCAAGAAAATGAAAAAGAGAGTTGGTGCCAGTACATACCCTTGTTTAACCCCCATTTGGATGGGGAAGAACTCAGACTGGGTGCCATTGTGCAGGACATTGCTGTTCATGCCATCGTGGAGTTGCCTCACAATGGTGATGAATTTTGGCAGGCAGGAAGAAGGCTGTTAAGGAGGACTTGGGCGATAATCTTGCCAGCTATGGACAGCAGCGAGATCCCACGGTAGTTGCCACAGTCTGACCGGTCTCCCTTGTTCTTATAAATATTGATGATGGAGACGTCTTTAAGAGCTTGGGGGATTTCCTCCTTTTCCCATATATTCTCCAGGAGAGAGTGGAGACGGCTGGAAGGCAGAGGCTTTGTTATTTTTCATCTGTTCGACGGCAGTTGCTACCTCATCCAGGGATGGAAGATAGCTGAGGTGGGTGAGTTCTGGATGCTGAGGGACCTGCTGGGTAGTCAGGACATCCACATCGGTGTTT
This sequence comes from Homarus gammarus, assembly GCA_958450375.1. Taxonomy (NCBI): domain Eukaryota; kingdom Metazoa; phylum Arthropoda; class Malacostraca; order Decapoda; family Nephropidae; genus Homarus; species Homarus gammarus. The sequence continues at coordinate 1,051,481 of CAUDMG010002857.1, forward strand.
TGGTTGTTACCATCAGATGAGCGGAGGGGGGCTGTATCACGAGTGACTGGCCCATAAAGTGTTTTAGTGGAAGTGAAAAATTTTTGCATCTTGTGTTGATCTGCAAGTTTTTGTGCTTCACTTGCTTTATTTTTAAGCCAGTCGTTCTTTAGATTGCGAAGTTCCCTCTGGGCTGCCGCTTTCGTCTTGCGGAAGGTATCGGCTTTGGTCCAAGACTGAGGGTTGTTCTGCCAGTCAGTAAAAGCAGCACGTTTATTGTCGATGAGTACATTGATTGCTGGGTCACTTTCATCAAACCAGTCCTGGTGTATTCTTTTGATCTGGTCGAGGGTCTCTACAGGTTTTTGTCATAACAGTATTAAGAGTATCCCATTTGGCACTGGGATTCACGTTGTTTGCTGTTGGGTTGTTTATAAGCCCATGTTCGAGCTGCTCTCTGAAAGCATGTGCTACTGCTGGATCCTCCAGACGCTTAGTATTAAAACCTCTTCTGGAAGCTTGTTGCCTTTGCCGTTTTGGGGCAACATGAAGTGAGAGCTTGGATCTGACGAGCCGATGATCAGTGTCACAGTGGTCTGAGCCACGCATGGTACGAGTGATGACGACATCTTAGCGATCTCTTTCTCTGACAATGATGTAGTTAATAAGATGCCAGTGTATGGATCGTGGGTGTTGCCACGAACCCTTGAACTTGTCGGTCTGCAAGGTATTGGTGATAGTGAGGTTGTGTGCAGCACACTTGCTGAGGAGGAGTAGGCCATTGGGATCACACTTGCCTCGTCCACTTCTCCCTATGGTTCCCTGCCAAATGTTAGCATCTCTGCCAACTCTGGCATTGAATTCACCAAGGAGCACAACCTTGTCTTCTCTGGGATAGAGGTTAGCACTCTGTCGAGGTCGGTATAAAATGCCTCCTTGATGTCATCCTCTGCATCCAGTGTTGGGGCGTATGCACTGATGAAGTGATTCAGTGATTCAGTGGGACTCGGAGCGTCATGAGGCGCTCGTTGATCCTAATAGGCATTTTAGTTAACCTGCGTAGGATGCGCTGGCGGATGGCAAAGCCAACTCTATAAATGCGGTTTCTCTCCGCAACAGGTTTACCCTTCCAGAAAAAGGTGCAGCCAAACCCCCGTTCTGTGAGTTGGCCCTCGTTATTATACCTAGCCAGCTCTTTTGCCACAAGGGCAGTTCTTCTTTCAGGACGCTCATTTGTGCCAGTATCCAGAAGGGTCCAGACATTCCATGCAGCGACCATAAAAGGTTGTATAATTTGTTTTTGTTTCGATCTGTGATTTTGATTGTGTTTTCAAGCACATAAGGATGACCTTACTGGGTCCAGTTGCCCAGCCAGGTTGGTTCTTTCGGCAAGCTATGTTTAGGTCACCTTTTCTAACCCCCTCCCCATGTGGGGTGATGAGAGTGGCTCCTTGAAAGGGCTGCTCAGTTGCACAGACAGTACCGGATCGCACTGCTGCCTAGATCCCAGTGCATAAACGACCATCTTATCTGTGCTGCCCATGTGCAGAGTTGTGACTAGAGACTCCCGGTAGTCATCTCTGCCTGTCCCCATCACCACTCGACTGTCGCCATAGGACTTTTGGGGGTATAGGGGTTTTGATGATGATGATGAGTGGTATGATGAACAGGATGATAGCTACGCGTGAGTTGATTTATGTGGTGAGGCAGGAGCACAGGCTGCAACCACACATCTTGGTTCTCCCTTTTCCTGATCCAGTGGTGCAAGTGTTGCAGTGACTGTGGAGAGGGAAAGTTGCAATGGACTGCCGATAGCCTGTCCATCAGGCAATGCCTTCGTCCACCGGTGTAATCATTGGGTTTCTGTTGTGATCACCTCTTCCACATACACCACCGATGGGGTCTTGTTGGAGCTCTGTAAACAAGTCTGCCTGATGCGGGGTTCCACCGCAGATTTTTCGTTTGGGGTTTACTCCCGTAGCCTTATACCTGCCAAGGTTAATCCGCAAGGCAGCGGGGATGTGTTTGGTAGGCGCCAGGACGTGTCCACATGCCAGTGAGCCTATGCACTGTCCATCTGGGGCCCATTGCTACTCCGAGATTCCTTGTTGGTCTAGCCTGGGCCCACGAGGCACCCAATTACCGTGTATTGCCACGAGGAGGCACAGCAGGAGTCTTGATGGTGAAGAGGCTGTGTACTGGCAGGGGAAGACTTATGCAAGTTGCTTCCCTGTTTGTCAAGAGTGCTAGCCAGTAGCAGCAGCTGAAAGCGAGAGGGAGCAAGCAGTACTTGCACACACACACACACACACACACACACACACACACACACACACACACACGTATGGGGTAGTTAATCTCTGTATATTATATGGAGTGGTCATACTCGAGCTAAATTATTATTAAGCCTTCCTATTATTACTTGGTTCATGCTAAGACTACAAGTTGATGTAGTATTTAATGTGAATTCTTGTCAAGTTATTGTAAATATTTCAATAACTGTCAAGATTTATAGAATTCTAATTATAAAATATTGCCTGAAAACTATCTTAAAGAAATAATGCATGATTATATGCTTTGTTTTAGCATGTTTTTGAAATATAAAGAAAAGGTTTGACTCTGTGTACAGTAACTTGAAGTTGTGTTCTTATGATGCAGATTAATGAATGACGTTACTGCCATGCTGAAGGAGGTATTCCCAAGAGGAGTCCTAGATGAACAGTTTGGGGAGCGCTTCATCTATAAAGTACCCCAGGATGACATCTCAAGTCTATCAAAATGCTTTGAAATGCTGGAGAAGGGTAAGAGACTAACACATAGTAAACATTTAATGTGTGATGCTGGAGAAGGGTAAGACACTAACACATAGTAAACATTTAATGTGTGATCATTAATTAATTATCAAATAAATCACATCACAAGTTTTAGACTGTGCAAAAACCAGGTGCTTGCCCAGGCCAGGTGGTGTACTCAAGGGAGGTGCTTGCCCAGGCCAGGTGGTGCACTCAAGGGAGGTGCTTGCCCAGGCCAGGTGGTGCACTCAAGGGAGGTGCTTGCCCAGGCCAGGTGGTGCACTCAAGGGAGGTGCTTTCCCAGGCCAGGTGGTGCACTCAAGGGAGGTGCTTGCCCAGGCCAGGTGGTGCACTCAAGGGAGATGCTTGCCCAGGCCAGGTGGTGCACTCAAGGGAGATGCTTGACCAGGCCAGGTGGTGCACTCAAGGGAGATGCTTGCCCAGGCCAGGTGGTGCACTCAAGGGAGATGCTTGCCCAGGCCAGGTGGTGCACTCAAGGGAGATGCTTGCCCAGGCCAGGTGGTGCACTCAAGGGAGATGCTTGCCCAGGCCAGGTGGTGCACTCAAGGGAGTCTCGCATTGTATTATTTGGCTCCAGTAACCAGACCATCAGGAATATCATCAACATTTTAGTTATTATTTTTTTTTTGTTGTGGACAAACATGAACACTGGCTGCCATACTCTGTCAGTGGGAGTAATTAAGGATAGCATTATAAGTATTTTCATATTACATTAGATAAATGAAGTTGAATTTATAACCTATAATGTAGACTGGATTGGTAAGAGATGATGAAGGTATTTTTGGTATAATGTCAGTAAGATTGTATCAGAGTAGAACAACTGAAACAAGAATATCCTGAATAGAGCTGAGAAAAGTTAGGATTGAATTGAATTAAACAAAAATTAATATCTGTTAGACAATGATTAGAAAGAATTTTTTTGAGCATGTTTTTTGTTTGAGTTAATTAATGGTACAGTAGACCCTCTATATATTGTCAAAATGGCACCAAGGATTAGAGAATGGGTACAGGACTGTAGCACAAAAAATTCTTTAAGACACCATTTTTCTCACTTCAACTTCTAGAGTAATTTCTTCATTTCAATAAACTTTTTAACACGGTATCTCACCATGAGTCTGAACAACTGCTTCCTGAACTCTAGTATGTTTAGACTCAAGATGACTGTTGGAACACTACTACTTGGGGTATCGTGGACCATGCATGATTTGTATACATGATGCTGGCCCGTGCTGCCATCTACTGAGGGCAAAGTGTGCCTGAGTGGGCTATTCCCCGTAAAAATAAGAGAAAAAAAAAGAGGTATTTGGGGTCAGTGTGTGGCACAAGTTACCTCACCACTCACACGTCTCAGTAAAGTGGTTCATTGAGTCACTCACCACTCACACGTCTCAGTAAAGTGGTTCATTGAGTCACTCACCACTTCTTATGATGTGTAACTTCTCATTTCACGTCCATCCCATAACTACTACACTTCCTTTTAGCCACTACATCACCTTGCTTCGGTGTGGAACTGATGGCTACAAAAATGGTCCACCAGTGTCACCAAAGACACAACAAAGTTGATAATTATAGTTCTTGGAGCACTTTAAAATAATGCCTGTGGACACTGGTACTGAGCATGTATGGTGCAGGTGATAAGGATGACCTTTCACAGAGTGGGAGGCAGGCAGGTAATTTCAATCACTCAAACATTTGTGCACCCAATGATCAACAGATTTCAGCCTTAGAATACTTTTAACTGGGGGGGGGGGGGGGGGTTGTACATTACACTTTACCACACATGAGTTGTACGTTCAATTCACTGTTGTTTTGTGACAACTAACCCACCTTATAGAGGTATTGTCCAGGAGGTTAGTACAGTGATATCCCTGTTAGCTGGAACAGTTGGTGCAGAGCACTTCCGAGAATGAGAGATTTCCGGGTAACGAGACGACTCTCTCAAAGCCAGAAAAAAACCTTATCCCCGGAATTTTCCGGGTAACGGGAAAATTTTCTCAGAATTTTCCAGAAAATGTGCCCCTCGGAAAATTTTCCGAGAAAATTTCAATTCCTGCTATTGGAGAGTTCCGGGTTTGATGGATTCCGGCTACTGTACAGTAGGGTCGGGATATATCGTGACTCTTTATAACGATTTTTTTATATCGCGGCTACCAAATTATCGACATTTTCCTAAATACAATAAAGCCTCAAATAACGACGTTAATGTGTCCTTCAATATTGGTGTAAGGTGAATCGTCTTATCGCGACTCATTAATGACCATTATAATAAAGCAATAATAATGAGATGTGTTCCCAAGTGTGACCTTTTCATATCTTTTGTGTGGCTTTTTACCCTCCTCTCCCCCCCCAAAACAATACAATTAATGAAAAGTGGAAACTATATTCTTTAAATAATGTTTCTGAATGCACCCTATACAATATAAATGAATAATAATATGGTCACACAAGAGGAGATGGGACGCCATTGTTTTCATTTGTGTTTACAGCCGGTAGTCCGGGACGATAGTTCTACACGAGAAAATGAAGAAAATAAGACTTTGGCTGTAGCTGTAGTAAAATTAATGTAAAAAAATTAATACAGTATAGTCTCAGTTTACGCGGTCAATTAAACCCGTGGAGGTCCGCATAAAACGAGAAACGCGTAAACGAAATATCAGAACATATGGGATTAATTGAAAGAGAGACCGGGCCGACCCCCAAACTCCACTTTTTCCGACACAATACCTACGTTGTAGTAAAAATAACATCTTAATTTTATGATGGTATGCACACACAATTAATATTTAAGAGAAATATCAATAATATTAGGTTTATTAACACTTACGTTAGTAGAAGAGATGGCTGGGCACACGGGGATGGGGGGTTGGTTCTGAGGCAGAGGGCAGATTATTGGCCCTCACCTGTATCACTTGTATCACCTGTATCACTATCCACCACAGAGGCTTGCAGGACCTCTTTGTCAAACCCCTCAAAGTCCATATCCTCACTATCACTGACTTGGGCCGGCTGTGGTGGGTGGCGGGTGAAGAACTCGGTAATGTTTTGTGGACTGGGCGACCTAGTGAGCACCCTGCCCGCGCCGCTTCCCGCGTAAATGATGGAATGTACCGCGTAACTAATAATTGCCGGTCTGGCCAGGTGCTGCGTAAATGACCAACCGCGTAAAGGAAATCTGCGTAAATCGAGACTATACTGTATACAGGTATATGTTTTAACTAATGTTATTTAATGTTAATAAATGGAACACTAGAAGTCGCTAACCACTAATGGCAAAGAAAAAAAAAGAGATGGATTGGGAACGCCAACATATATGTGTGCATTTAAGGATACCGCGTCATTTATCTTTTTAAGATTATGTACAAAAGATTCATTATTGTTTATTACTGAATATGTATTTGATTGAATTAATGTTTAGATATGTGAAATGAACAATGCAATTCATTAATAATACGTAGAATATTAAAACACACGAGGAGACAAGACGGCATTGTTTTCGTGAGTGACAATGGTTCTACATAAGAAACTGAAGAAAATAAGACCCCGGTTGTAGCTGAAGTGAACTTAATTTAATATAAATTGATACCTGTATGTATGTTTTAAGTAATGTTATTTAATGTTAATAAATGGAACACTAGAAGTAGCTAACCACTAATGGTAAAGAAATAAAGCGAGACGATTGGGAACGCCAATGTATGAACAGTAAGTGCGTGCATGTGAAAACATAACTATCGTCATTTCCCAACATATGAATATGAAAGCAACACTTATTTACTGTTCATATATGTTTAAATAATATTTACGAATGTAAAACAAAAATTCTACTCACCAACGGTGGTAAAGTCTAAATCATAAGGACAGCCAATAAATATTGTGCGAGTTTTTACTCAGATGATGAAGTCATCAGGTTCAACTATGGCTAAAGCTGTAGCTTTCCATAAAGCTGTTGCTGAAACTGTTACTGAACCTGAAGTTGATGTTGAAGCTGCTTATGATGCTGAATTTGATGGTGTAGCTGAAGTTGGTGGTTTAGGCCTTCGAATAGTAAAGCTCTTGAAAGAACCTTGCACAGCTGCTTTATTTTCTCATTATACATCTTTATGTAGAGGTCATTTGCGTTTATTTAAATTTTAAAGCTTTGTTCTGTTAATGGATCCACTTCGGAAAATATGTTCATTGCTTGCTCCATATAATATCCACAGACCTCTCACCTTTTTCATGTCGTTTTAACACATCTAGTTTCTCGGCTAAGCTTATACACTTTCTGTTAGCTTTTGAACCAACACTACCATCACTTGCTCTCTTGCTCATGTTGAATAGGGATGCAAAAATGTTGTACGAAACTTGAGAAAGTTTTTCTCAAGTTCCTGTTCCAGAAGCGTGAAAACAAAAGGTCCGCCTAGCTCCAACTGTTGTTTACCACTCATTAGCAAGTCAGCTTCTTTGCGCAAGGCTCTCTTAATTTTTTCACTGTAATTTTTTTTTATAATACATATCGGGATTTAGTTATTATTTACTACAGTATTACCCCGCTTTACGTGGGTTTTTTTGGCGCGTTTCCACGTTTACGCGGTACCCTGCCAGACCCGGAACGCTCTCTTACGCGGAGAGCGGCGCGGGCAGGGTGCGCACAAGGTCGCTCAGTCATCAAAACATAACCGAGTTCTTCACCCGCCACCCAACACAGCCTGCCCAAGTCAGTGATAGCGATAGTGAGGATATGGACTTATATGGACTTTGAGGGGTTTGACAAAGAGGCCCTGCAAGCCTCTGTGGTGGATAGTGATACAAGTGATACAAGTGATACAGGTGAGGGCCAATAATCTGCCCTCTGCCTCAGAACCAACCCCCCATCCCCGTGTGCCCAGCCATCTTTTCTACTAATGTAAGTGTTAATAAACCTAATATTATTGATATTTCTCTTAATTATTAATTGTGTGTGCATACCATCATTAAATTAAGAAGTTTTTTTTACTACAATGTAGGTATTGTGTCGGAAAAAGTGGAGTTTGGGGGTCGGCCCGGTCTCTTATTTCAATTAATCCCATATGTTCTGTTGTTCACTTTATGCGTTTCTTACTTTATGCGGGCCTCTGTGGGTTCAATTGACTGCGTAAAGCGAGGTTTCACTGTATATGAAAATGTAATTTTATTTAATTTTCATTATATTTTGGTCGTAAATATGAATGAAATAAGGATGTAAACTGAATTGGGTCCTAAATTAACTAGGGTTTTAAATATGAAAAGTTGTTGGTCGAACCGTTGTTATCGGAGGCTTTACTGTATAGCGATAATTTTTTTTATTTCGCCAGGGAAATCGGGCAGGAAATATTTAAAATTTATCACGACTACCAAGGTTATCAAAATTTTACAACATATAGCGATAAATTTACAGTAGACTCACAACTTACATGGGGTTATGTTCCTGGGACCTCACATAAAGCCAAACACTGTATAAAGTTAGAAAGACTCTTAAAAATACCCTGAATAGCCCAAAAATACGAGATTATTTTTTTCTCTTGTTCAATATATATGATGTCTAAATTCAAATTATTCGCTGTCTTGCAAAGATTCCAGCAATGCAATTTATATTCTGCTAACATTAGACTGTGTCATTTTAAGTCAAGTTTAGTCACTTTTATTGGCCCCCCAGAATCTAACCCTATTTCCCCATTGATTACATGTAATTATATATAGCGAACATCCTTGGACCCAATCTGGCGATATATCCAGACACTACTGTATTGTAAACTTTTATTTTTTGACCTGTACGTATGTTAATGTGCGTAGATGAAGCGAATACTGTAAAGTCTAACCTATTCAGTGTTGTTGTCTCAAGATTCATTGAATAGTGTGTACAGTATTTATATCCAGTCCATTGGCTCACCTTCCTACACTTGTGAATCAGGGACCAAGTGTCCAGTATTGTTACTGTGGAAAATAAATTCCCATAAGGGGGAGGATTTTCTGACATTATCCTTTGAACCAAGAAATAGGAAAGATCACAACACAATAGTTGTTCACAGAAGCAGATAAAATTTGTGACAATATCTGCAGCCCAGTAGATAAGAACATGGAAATGGGTGACTTATTCAAATTTTTAAGAAAGCACCAAAACTCTGGGGTATATTGATTTTTGTATGGAGAATCATATATGATCAGGACCTCAGCTACAGCTAGCCTATGAGAGCAGCCATCATTGATTTAACAATGACCAGCCAAAACCTGCCATGTTTGGTAGGGCCACACTGAATAATAGCCTTATCACATCTGACCTGGGGACTGAACCCAGAATTTACTGATGAGAGATAAACATGTCAGGAAGGAGAGAACATGTCAGGAAGGAGAGAACATGGCAGGAAGGAGGGAACATGTCAGGAAGGAGAGAACATGTCAGGAAGGAGGGAACATGTCAGGAAGGAGAGAACATGGCAGGAAGGAGAGAACATGGCAGGAAGGAGGGAACATGTCAGGAAGGAGGGAACATGGCAGGAAGGAGGGAACATGTCAGGAAGGAGAGAACATGTCAGGAAGGAGAGAACATGGCAGGAAGGAGAGAACATGGCAGGAAGGAGAGAACATGGCAGGAAGGAGAGAACATGTCAGGAAGGAGAGAACATGGCAGGAAGGAGGGAACATGTCAGGAAGGAGAGAACATGGCAGGAAGGAGAGAACATGGCAGGAAGGAGGGAAGGAGGGAACATGGCAGGAAGGAGAGAACATGTCAGGAAGGAGGGAACATGGCAGGAAGGAGGGAACATGGCAGGAAGGAGAGAACATGTCAGGAAGGAGAGAACATGTCAGGTAGGAGGGAACATGGCAGGAAGGAGAGAACATGGCAGGAAGGAGAGAACTTGTCAGGAAGGAGAGAACATGGCAGGAAGGAGAGAACATGGCAGGAAGGAGAGAACATGTCAGGAAGGAGGGAACATGGCAGGAAGGAGGGAACATGTCTGGAAGGAGAGAATATGGCAGGAAGGAGATAACATGGCAGGAAGGAGGGAACATGTTGATGATGGTAGAGACAGGTACAGTATAATTATTCATTTGGATGTTAGGGATGGTACAGTCACCCATAGAAGTCCTAGTGAACCATGAACCCCAAGATTCAGGTTCATTTATGGACAGTATAATGCATGTATCTACTGCATCAGGTTCACGAATCTGAATCTTGGGGTGACGGGACTTTAGAGGGTGACTGTGCACTCGCCACATAAGTTCTCTAACGTTTTAAGGGTCTTACCATGTGACAAAACAAATGAGAAATCTGAACTTCCTTTTACCTGTTAATACTTTAACGATGGGCAACATATATATATATTATTACAAAATATTGATAGTCACCTCACAACCAGGCATACCAACCATTCTTACATAACTCGAGCCATTGTGATCATTCTGAAATCTGTCGTGCCCAGTTGTTTGAGAACTTTTTGTGGCAAGAGCACAGTACATCAGTGATATGCTGTAGTTAATAAGCCTATTGATTATTTGTTCACTTTATAGTCTTGGGAAATAAGGCATTTTTTACGCCAATGATAAACTAGTTCATAATGAAATGATTCTTGGTCGAGTTGGTGAGAATACGTTCCTAAACAACTTACCAAAGTCCCTCATCACTCGAAGGTAAGCTTTAGCTGCCGTCTTGAAAAAATGGCAGCAGTTTGCAGTTTTTGTGTTTTATACGTTAATGGTTGATTTTAGGGAGATGATACTTTTAGCAAGATAAACGAACTTAAAATTCTGCACATGGTGGTATATTTCTTCCTTTTTCTGTACAATTAACACTTTCCACAACAGCTACAACCCTCATTTACTTTTGATACTTTAATGTTCCATTGACAAAATACAAAAATGTAATGTCTGTTTTGCTTTTTCAGGTTATAATGTGAGATTGATAGTCTTACTTTAATAGATAAAGTGAAATATTATAGATAATATATACTGTATATACAAAGTGAAGCATAGAATATGGAAGAACTATGTCCTGTATGTAATGGAAACCTCTCCACAACCCATATAATCCCTGTCAAGAGCGGTCGTCTAACAATGACTAGAACCAGTGAAAGACTACAAGATGGGAAATAAACTCCGTGGAAAGAAAAGCAACCAGAAAGAGTACATGAAAACTGAAGGAAGGAATATACAAGGAAAAATACAATTAAAGCTAAAGTTAAGAAGTGATTGGAAGGTAGTACACAGAATGTGAGTTTGACTCCTCCTCCAGTAAAAGGAAGACTGAGATCTACAATTCCATCATTTTATTTCAAGAGATACTGCCATTTTTGTTCAGAAGTCTGTAATAAAGATTTAAAAAGAAGAAACCTGTACATAGGCGGTGGACAATTTACTTTTACTTTTTAACTTTTATCTTCACCACTGATCGGTTCATTAGCCGCTTGGGCGATCGGTCACGTCTCTGTTACTCACTGTTGGCAAGTACTGGGCATGCACCGGCTCCTGAATGTACCTGAACCTGCTCCAGTGTTGGTCAAGTCTGGTCTTGAAAGAGCTCACACTCGGTGTCGTCACAACACTGGCAGATTGTTCCAAGAGTTTACAGCTCTCACTCCGAAAAAGTTTGCCCTCACAGTTTTCTGGGCTTGCGGCTTCTTCAATCTTGAGCTGTGACCCCTTGTGGGGCGAGCGTCCGCCAGCTCCTATAAGGACACTCAACTGAGTAGTGCCCCTTGAGATGCTTATACACCTCAATTACTTCTCCACTTGCCTATCTGTAGGCAATTTTAGGCGCTGTAATCTCTCTGGTTAGCTGAGGTGTCATAGTGCAGGCACCAGTCTGGTGGCTCTCCTTTGAATATTTTCAATCAATTCACAGTCTCTAGCATACCTCAGGGACCAGACCAGGTGACAGTACTCCAGACGGGGAAGCACTTCACTATTGAAGATCGTTACGAAGGATGGACTGTCTAGATATCTGAACGATCTTCTTATAAGACCTAACAATTCAGTTTCTTGGTTCACCTTCTTCTCACATTCAGTCTCAATTAATAAAGTTTCTTCATCCCGTTGGGACATAAGATACGTCGCCTTACCGTTGGTACGCCCCAAGGTCATCCTCTTACACTTCGTGACACTGAATCTCAGCAGCCATTTCTTCGACCATTCTTGAAGCTCACAGAGGTCCTTCTGCAGCTCTTCACATTCTGTTTGGTTCTTAATTTCCATAAATAACTTGGCATCGTCTGCAAACATTTATATGGAGGAGTGTACAGCGTCTGGCATGTCATTTATGAAACAGACAAGCAGCAGTGGGCCCAGTACACTGCCCTGTGGTACCCCGCGAGTCACAGGTCCACATAACGATTTCGTGCCATTAATCACCACACACTGCTTGTGATCGTAGAGAAAGTATCCAATCAACGCTAGGACACTTCCCTGAATCCCTTACCCTTCCAGTTAATCTTCAGCCGTTCATGGGGTACGCTGTTGAAAGCCTTGGCAAAATCTAGGTATATAATGTCGATAATTCTGCCTTTTTTTAGAATTTGAGTCCAAACATCTAGTACCTTGAGTAATTGTGTTAAGCAGGATCTTCCTGGCATAAAACTGTGTTGGCATTCCTCTACAAGGTTGTTTAATAGTAGATGTTCCATCATAGCATCTCTTATAATGCTCTCAAGTACTTTACATATGCTGGTCAGGCTCACCGGTCTATAGTTGTTCGTGGAGTGACGATCGCCCTTCTTGAAGATAGGACTCACATAAGCCATCTTCCATTCACTGGGGACCTTTTGTTCATCCAGGCATTTACAAAACTGGATCTTCAGGGGCTCGGCAAGTTTGTTGCTCAACTCTCGTAGCTCTCTGGGATGCACCATGTCAGGATCGGGACTCTTATGGACCTTTAGCTTTGACAGTTTATTTCTTATAACCTCTTCTGTGAACACAATGTGGGTCAGAGCTGTGTCGAACTGTCTGTCCTCAAATGCAGAAAGATTGTTTGCATCTTCTCTTGTGAACACCGAGGAAAATAAACTATTCAACGCCTCCGCTTTGTCTTTTTCAGAATCTGCGTAATTACCATCTTCAAGCCTTAGGCCCAATACTCTTGCTTACATTTTTAATTTTAGACTTTGCATAGCAGTAAAACACCTTTGGATTACACCTGACCTTGCTTGGAACCAGCCTCTGGAACTCCTTTTCAGCCCTTCTATACTCTAACTTTGTTTGGTTCCTGCATTTGGCATACATCCTCTGTCCTGTTCATCATTTGTCCGAACCCACATCATGAATTTCTGGATTTTCTTCTTAAGTTTGTCGACTGCCGCATGGTTCATGTGTAGTGGTCTCCTTGTATTCCTGGAGGTACTGGGTTTGGTCTTGCATAAATATTTATCGATGAAATGGTTCACTTTACTGGCTATGATATTCAGCGTAGTGTCTGTGTTCTTATACCTCAGTGAGTCCGGCCAGTGGATACCCCTCATCCCGTCATAATTTCCATTGTAATATTTGCACCTTGGTTTGGTTTTGTCACGAACCAAGTAACAGTTAAATCTGAAGGACAAGGTTACGTGGTGACTGGTACCAACGGGGGCTAGATGTGTCAGTTTGGCCACCATACCCTCTTCATTTGTTATGATGAGGTCTAGTGGCTTGGGTGTTTGTTCCACTCTGTAATGTGTCGAGTCTTTAACATGTTGGAACAAAAAATTATCACAGAGTTCTGCAAAACGAGTAGTGGGGTTATCTAAGTAATTTTGCATGGTCTCATTTCACCATTCTATGTCGCCATAGTTAAAGTCCCCCAGGATAAGGAGGTGGCTAGGGTTGAGCCTTGCTGCATTGTCTATTAAGGCTCTTAAGTTCCTTTGATTTAGTGGGCCACAGTTTGGAGATCTGTAGATACACCCGACAATAAGTAAGTCTCCTCCCTTTAATTTAATTTTACACCACTTGGACTCTTCAAAATCATCCTCTCCCTGTACCCTCGCCTGGCTCGCTCTAAGGTCTTACCTAGCATAGATAATCACACCCCTCTTGCAAATTTCTTGAGAAAGGTCCGTAAATGAGTCATATCCGTCAATATTGAACTCACATTCCTCTGGGTCGATTCTCCTGTTTTTGTGCATTAGTTCTACAACTCCTACAATATCTGGTTGGTGTATCTTCAGTAGTGTTTCAAACTCCTCTCTCTTATCAAGGAACGTGTCAGTATTAGTGTACATGACATTCAAGCCAGAATGTGTTCTTGGTAACGTCTCTGCTCTTGGAGGTGCCTCAGGCCCCCCTCCATTCTCAACAGCTGCAGCATTTGCTAAATACGTTGTATTTTGCAAGGTGTGGTCAGAGATGTCATTGTTAATATGGCACTCGCCTCCACCTGGGTGGGAGGTAGAGCGAGTGCGGGGTGTCCCTCCATCCCTTAGCTCTGTGCTGGCGCTCTTGCATCCACTAGCCTCCATCCCTCGATATAACCCATGTACGCCCATCCTCATTGCTCCTAGACTCCTCCCTCCTCTGCTTCAAGCCCTATTGGAGTTTCTTGTGCTGTTCCCTCTGCATTACCATGCGATCTGGGCGAATGCATATATTCCTAAATGCCTCGCTCCTTGCTAAGTTTTTTGCCTGCCGAATAACTTCCCATTTCTCCTCCTCACTCAGTAGTGTGGCCCTGAGGGGGCGAGGCTTATCCCACAGCTTTTGTCCCAGCCTCCTCACGTCCTGAGTGGGAGCTGACAGTTTCAGAGCCTCTGTACAAATATTCTTAAACTGATACATATCGTGTGTTTTCCTACTCTCAGCTTCCTCCACCTGGCTCTCAGGGACTCCATAAACTATTACGTTGTTCCTGCGCTCGAAACTTTCCCATTGTTCCTCCTCTCACTTAACAGTAGGTCTACTAGTTGTCATCTATTCAAGATACTACTGCAGAGTCCCGAGCTGCTATAGAACCTGTTCAGATCCTGCATTACTCTCCGTCACCTCCCGTGGCCCCCTAAGACCTGAACATAACTCTTCTCCACTACTCCACCATTCTATCAGCTACTTCTCCAGTCTTAGTGAGGATCTCTTTCCCAACTTGTTCTAGTTTGGCAACCAGCAAGGATCCAGCTTCATCTATTTCAGTCCTTAGGAATCTCATTCTCCTATGGTTTGCAATTGCCTCGTTTACTTTAACTATTGCCTTGACTGCAAGGCAATACCAGCAACAGCCTTAATGCTTAATTTCATTATAATAATAATAATCATAATAATAATTAACGGTTTATTGAAAAAATTCTGCAGCCCGAAGGTTGAAAATATACATTGGACGTAAATGACTTATTACATACATTGGTGGTTTAACAAAAGCCTTCATTAGAGAAAGGTAAAGGAACATACAGTGAACATACAGATTAATGTAGGTGTTGAACAGCAAACTCGTAGTGTAGTAACTCCCTCCCAGTTGGTGTTAGGAGGAACTCACGTGGTGTAGTAGTTCCTTCAGATGGTGTTATGAGGGACCTGGCGTGGTGTAGTAATTCCCTCGCAGATGGTGTTATGAGGAGCCTCACGTGGTGTAGTAATTCCCTCACAGATAGTGTTATGTGGGACCTCACGTGGTGTAGTAATTACCTCACAGATGGTGTTATGAGGGACCTCATGTGGTGTAGTAATTACCTCACAGATGGTGTTATGAGGGGCCTCACGTGGTGTAGTAACTCCCTCACAGATGGTGTTATGAGGGACTTGACATGGTGTAGTAATTCCCTCACATATGGTGTTATGAGGGACATGTGGTGTAGTAATTCCCTCACAGATGGTGTTATATGAGTGAGGTTTGGTCTTAGGCCTTCCTATCATAGACGGATTAACACATCGCTGGTTGTTGTTGGGTCTCATGGGCCGTTATCACTGGGTACCTGGGACCTCACTGCGTGAAGGTTAACTTGGGTACGACTGTTACTGTTGAGTTGTTCTCACTGACTTAAGCACTGTTCACCACTGTTCACCTCTGTTTAACACTGGTTCCGTTCCTTTCCAAATGAAATTGTAACTTCTGGCGAGAACTTGTTGATATTCCGGTGGGGAGGAGGGTTCAGGGGAGGGGGTTGGTATGGGCCAACTTAACAGTTGACCTGGCTGCTCCGAGAGGAGCGCCAGGTACGTCTTGACCCTTCGGTGGTCAAGGATTATGTATTGCCCTGAACTCTGTATAGCCCAGACCTGCACAATTTACATCAGACGTTGTCCTGCAGTAATTGCATGTCAACAGATTCCCTACACCTCATGGCTGTTGCTGTTGGGGAGAGCAGACTCAGTGAGAATCTTCTTAGCCTTAAGCCCAGTTTACAATGTGATATAATTCTAATCGTCGGCTTAAAAATAATACCTGTATTAATATCTCTTATTACTGTAATAATCGCTTCTACTCTGTGTTTTGGTGGCAGGGCTTTAGCATCAAGGTCCCTTTAAAGCCCCCTGCCCTTGTATATAGGACTCTTTGTCAGGTGCCAACCACCGGAGTCTTGCACTTAATTTCTTCTGAAGAAGAAATTTACTCTTTGCTGGGATGACTTCCTTTATAATAACATCCACTAATTGTATTCCAAGTGAACTAAGATGTGTGAGTGATCATGGCCTTGTGGCAGACTAATACTACACTTCGCTGTACTGCTGGTCTTGGCCTCACTGGCACCCTCGTTCGTCCAGTGTTGCCGTCCAATACAGTTCGGCTTGTTTTTTTTCTGTTATTTAACCTTTCTTTTTTTCTCCAGTTCTCCTCCATGAGTTGTTGGTATCTCTATCACTATGTACACTGTATCTCCCTATGAATGGTGGATCATATGCACAATCACAGTCCTTTAGAAAACACACACAAAAAGTTTCTTTGTGGCAGCAATAATGTGTCTCGGTTATTTCCAGGTGCTCGTGCCTGTTGCTTGCCTCAATATATTTTTTTGTTTCAATTTATTTTCAAGCTTCCACAGCAGTCAATGTTATCACTGTGAAGTGTCCTAGCTAAAGGCACAGTACTACACTCTCTGAGCGTCCATTTGATATAATCAGTCACAGCCAAGGACACGCCTCATTTAAAATTTTCAGAATAAAACTTCTCATATGACAATTATTTTCTGGTTGTATCCCCATGGCTTATTGCTCCAGTCAAGTCGGCAGAATATTTCAATATACAATTGCGAATAACATTAAAAATCCTACATCGGTCTACACATTCACATCACTAAGACGATCTTGGCGCTCTTATGTAATAACTGTCCAAATGCCACCACTCAATAATGAAGGCCTGAGATGCCAACATGCCAACATGCTTTGTTACAGAGATGCAACACGACCCGACCTTCACCCTACACCCCCCCCCCCCCCACCCCCTGGAATGTTAGCACTTTAGGTTTCAAAGGAAAGTTCTAGAAAAGCACATGAGCTGGGTGATTCTTGGGGAGAAGAAATTAGCAGTCGAATATGTGGTGTATCTTGCTTGGCAGCTCGAGAGTCTGTAAATCATGATATCCAATAGTAATATCTACGTTGGCCGGAATCCCTCAAACCCGGAACTCTCTGATAGGCAGAGTTGAAATTTGCTCAGAAAATCATTACCAAAACTGTAATTTTCTTGAAAAGTCTGTTTTTGGGAACGATTTTCAGAGCAGCACATCTTCTGGAACCCAGAAAATTCTGAAAAATTCTGGGGATCGGGGATTTTTATTTCGGGTTTCAGAGATGAAAATCATGGTCATTTTCCGAAAATTCCGAGAAAAGTTTTCCAATACCCGGAAAATTACAGGGATGGGGGATATTTTTCGCGTTCAAGATAGTTGTCTCATTACCCAGAAATCTCTCATTCCAGGAAGAGACTGCACCAGTTGTTCCAGCTAATGGAGATACAGTAAGGCCTCGCTTAACGTTGGGGTTACGTTCCTGAAAATACGACGTTATACGAAACAATGTTAGCGGATCAATTTTCCCCATAAGAAATAGATAGAATACGTGAGTTACGTTCCCCAGCCTCCCTTTGACCCATGAAATACATTACATATACAGAAAATCATTGCCATTTATATAGAAAATAATGCATACATATACAACTACTAAGTTTGTATTGGTACTCACTGATGGGCGGAGGTGGTAGAGCGAGTGTGTGGTGGGTAGTGAGGCAGAGGAGGAGGGTGGCAGGAGGGGAGGAGGGTGGTGAATCACTGAGACTCTGCGGCTGCCTCCTCCTCCTCCTCCTCCTCCTCCTCCTCCTCCTGCTCTGACTGGGGTTCCTCCGCCTCTGGTTGCTCCTCCTCGGCTGCCAGCTGTTGTGAAGAAGCTGCTTCTGGCATCCCACGACGAATGAATCCAGTGTTGACAGCTTGGTGCTACTCTTCTTCTTCTCCTTATAGGTCTCAGTGTAACAACCAAGACTGTCATCAATGCTGAGTTGAACCTTTGAGCTACGTTCTCTGTTTGGGTCATCATCTATAAGGATTTGCATACCGTGCTGGATCCTGTTGAACACTTCTGCCATCCTCTTGGTAGTTAGCGCCAAGCAGCAGCATCAAGCGGTCTTTTGCCACTTTATAACCTGGCGCTCTTTTCTCCTCCCTGGAGGTATAGGTCGTCTCAGGCATCCTTTTCCAAAAGAGACGAGTCTCATCCACATTGAAGACTTGCTTCGATAAATAGCCTCCTTCCTGGATAATCTGTTTGAATTCTGGCGGGAATGTCTCGGCAGCAACCGTATCTGAACTGGCAGCTTCACCAGTCATCTTTATGTTGTGGAAGTTATACCGACGCTTAAATCATTGAAACCATCCTTGGCTGGCCATAAAGGTCTCTTCCTTCGATCCTTCACCCTCTGCTGCCCCATCCTTGGCTGGCTGTAAAGGTCTCTTCCTTCGATCCTTCACCCTCTGCTGCCCCATCCTTGACTGGCCATAAAGGTCTCTTCCTTCGATCCTTCACCCTCTGCTGCCCCATCCTTGGCTGGCCATAAAGGTCTCTTCCTTCGATCCTTCACCCTCTGCTGCCCCATCCTTGGCTGGCCATAAAGGTCTATTCCTTCGATCCTTCACCCTCTGCTGCCCCACCCTTGGCTGGCCGTAAAGGTCTCTTCCTTCGATCCTTCACCCTCTGCTGCCCCATCCTTGGCTGGCCATAAAGGTCTCTTCCTTCGATCCTTCACCTTCTGCTGCCCCATCCTTGACTGGCCGCAAAGGTCTCTTCCTTCGATCCTTCACCCTCTTCTTCCTTTAAGTCATCAAACAAGGATCTGGCCTTATGCTGGATAACCATAAGGCTCACAGGCACATTGCATTGATTCTGGTCCTCCATTGCCAGCATCTTTCCACATTTTCTATCACAGAGCTTCTAGCACGAGTTGTCCTAGTTGCACTCAGAGAAGATTCACTTCCAGCACTAACCTTAATCTTGTCAGCGTTGGTCTTGATAGTACGCACTGTTGTGGGGGTTAGACCAAGCACAGCGGCTATGTCCACAGCACGTTCCCCTTTTCAAATCGGGCTGATACATCCATATTCGTAGCCAGGGTAATGGTCTTATGTTGCCTCTTCACTACACCAGCACTTGATGGGCGCTTGGAAGCCATTTCGAATGGTTATCGTACAGTTTTAGAGCAAAAACACTTCAGCATACACGAATGATGTGAAGTCGTAACAAAGACTGGCTCGGCGTCGCTTGGGGACGCTGTGAAGTTCCGTGAGTGAGGGCAGCGCGCCGAGCCGAGAGAGAATAGAGCAGCCAGACAAGAGCGGGTGATGCTCTGTAAAAAGTAGTCTGTGATGACGCAATACGACTTAGTATCAAATAAATGGGATGTTAAAAAAAATTTTGGTCGCTAAAGTTTAGCGATGTAGTACCGAAATGACGTTAAGTGTGAACGTACTGTATCAGTGTATCTGCTTCTTTAGTTTGTGTTGCTGTTGTAGATGAAGAAGTAGATCTCCTAGTTTTGCTCATTGCATTGACTTCAGGGAGCAGGAACTTGTTAGATACTTCTCTTTAAGGAATCAGCTGTACTCCTCCATAGAACTGCAGGCTACCCATAAAGAGATCGACTAATACGTTCTCTTTTTGCCTGCAGCAGGTGACTGTAACATAACACCTTGTGTACCGGTATTTCAAAAGGGAGAAAAAAATTATGACATTGTTTAAAAAGTGTAATGACATACGTTCTCCCCTGAACATACTTAATGACAAGAATGCATCCTCAGATAAAATTTCCAGAGTAGAAGAACTTTTCACTCTTGCACTATATGGGACACCTAAGAGTGAAACATCTTTAAATCGGTATCGCTTCAAGAACGCTGACAAAGCGTTTGGTCACAGCATAGTGCAGTCAAACTTGCAAGACTGTCGCCTACAGCAGCAGCTGCAGGCTTGCACTTCCTGCATCTTTACCATCAGGTTCAGTTGTGGCAAGGTAATCTATTATCACCTGACTCTTGGGGATGAAAAATTCATCCCTAATCCAATTATTACGGCAGCAGGTTCAGAGTCGCTTCTGGATCTGACATCCTGCACATGCAAAAATAGTTGTGTGGACGATGCAGCTACACAAAGTTGGCTTAAGATGCTCGAATATATGCAGTCACTGTCAAGGAAAAGCCTTTACCAACGCTGTGTCCTGCAACATTATTTTTCAAGACGATGATTTTGATGAACAGTGGAAACGTGGAGACTGATGATAGTTGTGCTGTGGAAGATTACACTGTAGACGATGCCCCTGAGAATGAATGTTCTTTTGGTACAGACCATAATTATCACAATGGCACCAAACTTAACTTAAATATTTCATGTATAACTTCTAGTACTGAACAAGTTGTGAGGAGAATGAAACTTTCAAAAAATCACTAATCATGGAATAGGCCTACAGGAGGTACCATATTAAAAGGCACTGCCATGTACACTACCTCATAGAGGGGGGGGGACATGGCCAGTGGAGAGGTTAAATTATTATTTCTTCAGAGTTTTAATTGTATACAAAAGTGAAATATAACATCACATGCAGAATTTTAAGCTCTTTTATTTTGATAGTGTCATCGCTCCAGAACAACGATTAATGAGTCAAACCTCAAATGGCTGCCAATTTTTCAAGATGGTCTGTTATTTAGGAACGTATTCTCACTAATTTTACCAAGTATCATTTCATTATGAATTAGTTCAACTTTTTTCCTAATTTCCCTGGACTATTAGTCAAGTTCTTCTGATAATTAATTGATGAAAACTTTGTGTGCAGTAAGTTGTATTTTGTTTCATAAGCTGATTTTTTTGTTTTTCTCTTGACAGCAAAAGCAGATGGACTTGTGGAAGAATATGCTCTAAGTCAGACGACCTTGGAACAAGTGTTTTTAAAGTTTGCCCGTCAGCAAGAGTTTGAAGATGATGACGAGGAAGTAAGCACACCACAAACTTCACTTTCAACTACTCATTTATAGAGATAATTTGTTGGTAAGAAACGTCTGGTTTTTATACTGAAGGCATTTTCAGCTGCTGAGGTAATATGTAGTACAGTGGTCCCTCGGTTAACGAACACAATTCGTTCCAGAAGGTCGATCATGAAGTGAATCCATTGTTTCAATGGGATATTGGGTAATTGGTTCCAGCTCACCGAAAGGTACATACAAAGTAATAAAAAGAATGTAGTAAAGTACACTTATGTTGAGGTGTGTATGTAGAAGGTTCCTGGTTGATGATGATGAAGGGAATTAGAAGTGGGGGTGGAGGAGAAATCACCTTTTAGGGGACCCATGCTTGATGCCGTCATTTCACCAATAAAATTTTAAATTCACTTGGTGTAATTCAAGATTATTTTCTTTAAATCAACACTGCACTGCGCTATATATTATGAATATGTTATCTAAATTTCAGAATGACCAATAATTTCAATGAAAAATGCAAAAATATTCAAGACACCAACAAAATAGATGTTCACCCCACTGTTTTCAAAGCCCAATTGACACCTTGTGGCTGAGTCAAGCATCTGATGGGGCACAATAACTAGTCCCCTGTACTGCATATATTATCAATGTGTTAAATAAATGTTAAAATTACTAATAATTTTAATATAAAAAATGCAAAAATATTAAAGACCACAACTTTCTTGATATTTACTCCATTGGAAACATATGTAAACATAGAACAGATTACTGAATTGGCAGTCTAACCTATCAGCTGATGCTCACAACAAGACGTGATGTTCGTAAGGATTTCGCTAATCAAATTTTTGTGAGTTAACCGAATTGAAGATTCTTATGGAAGGTAATTCGTTAACCAAAATTTCATTAACCAAACCGTTCGTTAACCGAGGGACCACTGTACAGTAAAACCCAGCATTTTAGCTTAATGTCCGCATTGGTAACATTCCTACAAATATTTGCTTTTTTCGGACTGGGGTATGTCCCAATTAGTCCAATTTATCGAGTTTCTACTGTAATGATTGTACTGTAGTTCTCTTACTTTTTCGTGATATATTTATACATTTTGTGTACTACATTTTATACATTGTTTATACTGCACTATATTTTATACATTGTTTATACTGCACTATATTTTATACATTGTTTATACTGCACTATATTTTATACATTGTGTATACAGGGAGTCCCCGGGTTACAAACGGGTTCTGTTCCTGAGGACGCTTATAAGTCGAATTTGTAGCTAAGTCGGAATACATGCTATATGCATACTGCACTACAGAATAATATTGAAAATCCCACTATATCATAGCCTAAGACCTTATATACATCTAAAATCACATAATTTAAGACAAAAAAGAAATAGAATGACAAAATACAGTAAATGAAAGTAAAAAAAATAAATCATCAGGTAAATAAAATACTGTAAATTTCCAGTTTAACCTCGTTCGTAAGTCAGGGACCCACTGTACTATATTTTTCTGTTTGTCTGATGACTAGACATTAATAAGATTCTCTTGTGTAATGTTCATTACAGTACTGTACACTGACATATTCTCTAAATGTTAACCATTGTTATGCCTCAAACATATACTGATAGCTTGTGTGAAACAATATAATTGTACATGCGGAGAGGGAAGATTTTGTATGTACAGTACAGTACTGTACTGTACTGTACTGTACTGTACTGTACTGTACTTTCCGTGCCTAACATGTGAAAAATTTGCATTATTGAATACAGGCAGTCCCCGAGTTACAACCGGCCAACTTACTAACACCCACACTTATGAACGGGATCCCAATATATTCTTTGCAATAATCTGTAACTAAAATCCCATTTTTTTATATACTTCTACTCTATTTTGTTTACCATCACTTTATTTACAGTATTTACATTATTATTTATGTCTGGGATATTATTGTTGCTTTGTATGAGCAGGGTTGTGCCTTAATCTAACCTAACCTATGACATTAACACTGTTGTGACTTACAAACAGGATCCAGGAACATAACTCAGGGACTGCCTATTGTTCTCACAGAGTTAATTGGTGTGGATGCAAACTTAGTATTTGTACTTAATTCATGTAAAACTAAAAATTATTTTGCTAACAGACTGCAGAACATAAGCAGTGAGAAAACAGAGCAAACTTTAGTTATTTTTGTTTGTGTAGGCACACATATTATGCATGTGTACTTACAGTCAGTGAAAAATGTGTGAAGTCATGAAATTTTTTGTGTGGACAGCATAGAGAGCGCTGCATCTATAGTCTGTTCACCCGAAGCTTGCAACCGAGACCTAGGGTCAGTTTGTGGTAAGGTAGTATTTAATATATCGTATTTATATTTATAGAATAATAACTTATCTGTATTGATCTCTGATAATTTAGCATGTGAAACTCTCTGGCAACACTAGCATCTTGATGATAACAAGATAGATTATATAACATCCTTCACTTCCAGCCAATCTGCTGCCTTGCAAATTGGTTCTAATTTTGTTTTCTTTTTTTAGTTGACTATACAGTATTGGGCCAAGATGCCCCGCCCTCTTGCAACTCATTGCTCAATACATATTATTCAATTAATATTGTTATATAGCAAATAAATTCATATATATAGCTGTTAAGTATACCCAGATTTGGCTCACCTTAATGCTGAATTAATGTATGTAAAGATCTAACATCTTGAAAACATTAACTCTCAAGATATGAGTGTGGAAAATTTTGAAATAAAGAATATTGTCAAAATTACAACTGAATTCATGCTTTCAGAGAACACATTGCCACTACTTTTTTCACTGATTATTATCAAGACAAATGACACCAAACATACACGGCAACAGATAATAATGACCATTTTATAAAGAGTAGAATCAAGTGTAAACACCACATAAAGGTGTTGTTTAAGATGAATGTTATGGTGCGAGTTATTAAACCTGGTGGAAGAGCTGCTCACCACAACTGATAGATCTCTTTACCCAAAACATAACCACTTTCATTTAAATCACCCCTGTGCTCTCCTCACCTCCATAGCCAGTTATATACAGTTAACCCTCACGTTACGCGGTTAATGTAACCTGGAGGGTCCCGCGTAAAGTGAGAAATGCGTAAAGCGAATAACATAACATACAGGGTTTAATTGAAATGGAGTCCGGGCCGATCCCCAAACTCCACTTTTTGACGACACACAACTATGTTGTAGTAAAAATTTTATCTTAACTTTATGATGGTATGAAAAAACAAGTAATATAGAAGAGGTTAGGTTAGGAAAAATAAAGGTTAACATAGGAAAAATAAAGGTTAGGTTAGAAAAACTAAAACTTAGGTGGAACACTTACGGTAGTAGAAGAGATGGGTCGGCATACGGGGATGGAGGCTGGTTCCGAGGCAGAGGGCAGATTACTGGCCCTCAGGTGAATCACCATTACTAGGTGAAGCACCATCACTGTCACTTCCAGTTGTCAGGGCTTCCCTGACAAATCCCTCAAAGTCATCTTCACTGTCACTATCACTGGCTTGGGCTGGCTGTGGTGGGTTGCGGGCGAAGAACTCGGTTATGCTTTTTTGATGGCTAGTGTTAATGTTGTCGTGATACACCGTGATGTACGGCTCCATAGCCTGCACCAGCCGGGTATGGAAGACTTCATAGCGGTCATCGTCATTGTCGCGGGAAAGGAAGGACTTCATTTTCTCTGCACACTCCATGGCACCCTTAATATCACTATGAGTTAAACTGTGTTCTTCGGAGAATGACGCACCTTCTTCCTCCTCTTCATTGACGTGATCTTCCAACATCTCGTCGGTAGTCACTTCAGGATCTCTGATCACCTCCAGGATGTCGTCGTTGGTGGTCTCGGAGAAGCCTGGAACTGTAACAGTCTGCGCAGCTTCTCTGGCAAGGTCCACTGCTACTGCAACATTCTGAACCTCACCAGTCACAGATTGACTCCTCCTCTCACCTGGTATTCCATGCAACACATGTCTCCATGCGTGACAAATTGTAGCAATAGACAGCTGATCCCATGACTCCACCAAGAAGTCCACAGCTTTCTTGATGTTAAATATTCTCCAGAATTGTTTGAACAGTATTTTTTGCTGTGCCAACTGTTGATCCTCGTCGTCTTCGCTCTTGCTATCGGTGGTGGTGTCACTCAGGTTACGCAACTCTTCCCTGGTGTTGGTGTAGTCGTTCAGGAGTTTGAATTTTTTCGTAGAGAATGCAGCTTTTACATTACAGATTAACTCTTGGTCCATGGGCTGTAATATAGACGTAGTGTTGGGAGGAAGGAAGACCACTTTTACGTTGGGGTGACGATCTAACAGTAGGGGCGAGTGTCCTGGTGCGTTGTCCAGCAGCAACAAAATATTGAATGGCATATTCTGTCGCTCACAGAATTTCTTTACATCGGGAACAAAACAGTCATCAAACCAGGAGAGGGACAGTGTAGAGAACATCCACGCCTTACGTGCGGTCAGCCAGTGGACATTTAGCTTGGTCATGTCCATGGTTTTGTAGGCGTGCGGCTTGCGTGCTGTGTGGATCACCGATAACTTGAGCTTACAGGTACTGGAGGCATTGGTGGTAAACAGGACGGTGATGCGTTCCTTCTGCATCTTCCGGCCCCGAATCCTGCTGGCATTCTTTACAACGAAGGACTTGGAAGGTAGCTTTTCCAGAAAAGACCAGATTTATCCATGTTAAACACCTGGTCGTCACTGTACTGTCCTTCCTCCATAATCTCACGTAAAAACGGAGGAAATTCCCGAGCTGCAGCACGGTCAGCACTCGCTTCTTCACCACCAATGTTTATATTGGTGATCTTGTTCCGGATCTTAAACCTCTGTAACCACCCAGAGGAAGCATTAAAGGGTTTGGGCTCTGTAATTCCCATCTTTCGTGCCACTGCCATGTACAGTTCACGTGCGTAGTCCTCCACAGAGCGCGTGTCGACCGCCATGTTCCGTCGCGCCTGATGCACCAAGTACCTCACAAGTAATTTTTCTGTCTTGAGAAGCACCTGGTTGTGAAAATACTTGATCATAGAAGCACCTGTAGACTTTGTGATCTTCATGTGCTCCTTTATCTTGGCTGCATCCTTCTTTATTGTTCGAATCGTAGATTCATTCACACCATACTGGCTCGCCAAATCAACCTGCCTTGTTCCTTTCTCCAACTCTTGGATGATGGTATACTTCACCTCGTAGCTTAAGGAACGTCGTGTCTTCTTTGGCTTAGTGCCGCTGGGTCCAGGTAAGGAAAGGTTTCTCTCTGGGGGTGGTGGTGGTCCGGCGGAAGCCATTTTACGGAACAATGGATGCACGTTTACACGGTGTGGCCTTGAGGGATGAAACTGCCGCGGCTAGGTCAAGCGTCGTCTTTCCTCCCTCCCTCCCTCCCCCGGGTGGACACATCATAATACTTTAAGCCAATTACAGCTAGCAGCAGAGGGGGGTAGGGATGCATGGCCAATCACAGTCCGATACATCATATGACGTCAGTGATAACGCAACAAAGACACACACTGCGCAACCTTACCGCGCTGCTTGCCCAAGCGGAGGGAGAGGCGAGGAGCACAGGCAGGCAGGCGGGCGGGTGGCGGGTGGGGCGAATCTAAAAATAACATCGCGCCGGACACTCTCCGCGTAATGGGGTTCACGTACCGCGTAATGTGAGCACGTTAGGTTTTGGCAAGGCACCGCGTAAACGTGGAAACGCGGAATGCGGGACCACGTAAAGTGAGGGTTGACTGTATAGATTTATTTGTGATATATAGATATTAATCGGACATTATATATGAGCCAATCATCTGCAAGAGGGGCGGGGCTTGTATGGTCAACTAAAAACAAAATACTGTATGGGCCTCATTTGTAAATGTAACAGACTATAGTGACCCCCAGCAGGGAAATGACCCCCTTCAACCCCCTCAGATAAGTTCAGTGGTAAGTTAACCATATCCAGAGCTTGACAACAGACAAGTGTGTCCTAAAACAAATACACTCAGTCCCCTCCAACAGACCAAACTGGTAAACAGCGCAGCACAGTTGCCTGAGAGTTATAACCTCCCACCCAGGCTCACCATCCACACTCTCTGAACCCGTCCTGCACTGTGGTGGACTAACATAACCTAACTTAACCATTATAGTTTTTCATATAACTTAAATTATATTTAAGAAAAATTGAATATATATACGAGTATACTGGTATACCATATGAGATGCACGGGCATACAGTATGAGATGCACGGGCATACAGTATGAGATGCATGGGCATACAGTATGAGATGCACGGGCATACAGTATGAGATGCACGGCATACAGTATGAGATGCACGGGCATACAGTATAAGATGCACGGGCATACAGTATAAGATGCACAGGCATACAGTATGAGATGCACGGGCATACAGTATAAGATGCACGGGCATACAGTATAAGATGCACGGGCATACAGTATGAGATGCACGGGCATACAGTATAAGATGCACGGGCATACAGTATGAGATGCACGGGCATACAGTATAAGATGCACGGGCATACAGTATGAGATGCACGGGCATGCAGTATGAGATGCACGGGCATACAGTATAAGATGCACGGGCATACAGTATGAGATGCACGGGCATGCAGTATGAGATGCACGGGCATACAGTATGAGATGCACGGGCATACAGTATGAGATGCACGGGCATGCAGTATGAGATGCACGGGCATACAGTATGAGATGCACGGGCATACAGTATAAGATGCACGGGCATACAGTATAAGATGCACGGGCATACAGTATGAGATGCACGGGCATACAGTATGAGATGCACGGGCATACAGTATGAGATGCACGGGCATACAGTATAAGATGCACGGACATACAGTATGAGATGCACGGGCATGCAGTATGAGATGCACGGGCATACAGTATAAGATGCACGGGCATACAGTATGAGATGCACGGGCATACAGTATAAGATGCACGGGCATACAGTATGAGATGCACGGGCATACAGTATGAGATGCACGGGCATACAGTATAAGATGCACCCCCCATTTTAGCAAGGAATATTCAGGAAAAACTTATTTGTGCATCTAATCATTTAATGTTTATTGTTCTTAATGTGGAACATGATACAGTAAATTAAATAAATGTTCACTGATAATTGTTGTAGATAAACCTAACAGTAAAACATCAAGTGGTAGATAAACCCAATAGCAAAACATCAAGTGGTAGATAAACCCAATAGCAAAACATCAAGTGGTAGATAAACCCAACAGCAAAACATCAAGTGGTAGATAAACCCAATAGCAAAACATCAAGTGGTAGATAAACCCAACAGCAAAACATCAAGTGGTAGATAAACCCAATAGCAAAACATCAAGTGGTAGATAAACCCAACAGCAAAACATCAAGTGGTAGATAAACCCAATAGCAAAACATCAAGTGGTAGATAAACCCAACAGTAAAACATCAAGTGGTAGATAAACCCAATAGCAAAACATCAAGTGGTAGATAAACCCAACAGCAAAACATCAAGTGGTAGATAAACCCAATAGCAAAACATCAAGTGGTAGATAAACCCAACAGCAAAACATCAAGTGGTAGATAAACCCAATAGCAAAACATCAAGTGGTAGATAAACCCAACAGTAAAACATCAAGTGGTAGATAAACCCAATAGCAAAACATCAAGTGGTAGATAGACCCAATAGCAAAACATCAAGTGGTAGATAAACCCAATAGCAAAACATCATGTGGTAGATAAACCCAACAGCAAAACATCAAGTGGTAGATAAACCCAATAGCAAAAATCAAGTGGTAGATAAACCCAATAGCAAAACATCATGTGGTAGATAAACCCAACAGCAAAACATCAAGTGGTAGATAAACCCAATACCAAAACATCAAGTGGTAGATAAACCCAATAGCAAAACATCAAGTGGTAGATAAACCCAATAGCAAAACATCAAGTGGTAGATAAACCCAATAGCAAAACATCAAGTGGTAGATAAACCCAATAGCAAAACATCAAGTGGTAGATAAACCCAATAGCAAAACATCAAGTGGTAGATAAACCCAATAGCAAAACATCAAGTGGTAGATAAACCCAATAGCAAAACATCAAGTGGTAGATAAACCCAATAGCAAAACATCAAGTGGTAGATAAACCCAATAGCAAAACATCAAGTGGTAGATAAACCCAATAGCAAAACATCAAGTGGTAGATAAACCCAATAGCAAAACATCAAGTGGTAGATAAACCCAATAGCAAAACATCAAGTGGTAGATAAACCCAATAGCAAAACATCAAGTGGTAGATAAACCCAATAGCAAAACATCAAGTGGTAGATAAACCCAATAGCAAAACATCAAGTGGTAGATAAACCCAATAGCAAAACATCAAGTGTTACATTAACCCAATAGCAAAACATCAAGTTTGTGTAGCAGGAGAAAATGAAGAACTTAACAAATATGGAAAATAAAACCTCGGATCTTTGTACAAGTGAACATAACATACAGTCAGGACAGCTGGATACAGCGATAATATTCTGCAAGTAAGACAAAACAGAAACTGTTTAACTATAGCACAAGAAAATACTTTATAAGAAGCAAACTATTGAACATAAACCTGGAGATGAACAAAGCTGAACAACTCATTTACAATAACAATTTCTTACATCATTAATCAAACATCATTTATGTACTGTGTATTATATTGGGGAGGAATGTGAGAGAGGCAGTGTTAACTTGTGGTATTCCACCGGGAGAATCCTCTTTATTAGTCCTGGTCAGATTATTACAATTCTTAACTCCAGCAGCACCATCCATGAGAGTTCAAAACAGTAATCGAACCCCTTCTTCACTACAAGCCAAGTTCACGACAGTAGCCGAGCACAGCGACACTACACTCTCTCTCTTAAATTAGGATGTACAGTACATTATGATTCCCATCACCTAGGAAGAACCCATTATGACAACATAATACAGTACAGGATTATATCGATTGGCTTATTAAACATTCAATGCAAAACATAAAACACACACACACTATGAACTCACAATTTTTGCATTTGCAACCTTCTGGTTGCCACCATCTGCAACCACAAGTGGTAGGTGGCATCTCAAGACCTGGAAGCTTCTGGAACCCCCCGGAGTGCTGATCGGTGAAGCATCAGGAGACTGGGTGTCTGGAAAGTCTGACTTAGAAGGGGCCTCATCCAACGCCTCGATGCCATTCGTTCCTGGTTGAACCTTCTGCGAGACGATACGAGGTATGTCTCTCCTACTTGTTAGTTTATACTGGCTTTGAGTAGAGTGGAATCATCTTTGGGACATGACCTTGGTGTCTTACATGGGTATAGTCTCCTGGTCTGAGGTTTGTCGCCTTGGGACCATGTCTGTCGTTGTAGTGTCTTATTTCTGCTCTGCTGACGACTCGCCCACTGGTTCAGGCTTTGATCCCCCGGGACTAAGGAAGAGATCACTATCAGATCCAGCCGCATCTGCTGTCCATGGAGCATCGCTGATGGTGACATACCTGTGGTGCAGTGTGGTGTGACATGGTGGCGAGCCAATTGACTATGCACCCTATCTCGGAATTGAGGCCGCGATGAAGACACAGATCCAGGAAATTACAGAACTCAACGCTCAATTTGCATATCAAACTGAAATGGTTAACCCCGACTGTCCGGTTGACGTTCGGGAACGTGAGTCTTTTTGCGACACTGTTTGAATGCCCAGCATGGGTTATCAGGTTCCAGCGTGACTATTTGTGTGTCACGCCACACACTCGGCCACAGGGAAGCTTCCTGAATATAATTACCCGCTTTTGTTTGTTTCATTTTCATTGTTTGTCCATATTATCATGTTGTATCAAAGTAATATTGATAAAAGTAGTGTAATTGTAGGGGAGTATTACTGTAAAACAAGGCTATGATTATGTTATAAATGTAGTTATTTGTGGAATTATTATTCGGATAATTATTTATATTGTTATGCCATAACTTATCAACTTGAATTATGTTAAAGATTAATATACTAATGAGGGCAAATATGGCACAACAAAAACAAAAAACAAATTGGCAACTCATCACATCTTGGTCGTGGGTTCAACCACAGTCCTCTCTTTATCACAACAGTTCAGGAGTGAAGGTTTGGAATTATACACATTACAAAAGATTTAAATGAAGTTTAATAACAATTTTTACCATAATAAGTGTATAGATTCCACAAGATAAATTAAATAAAGAGAATAAAGAATAAATATAATCCTTAATAAACCACTAATATATGCACTGTGAATAACCATCCGACATTATTATTGATAACTTGTAGCTTAGTTATCTGGTCTTCTCTCAGTCCAATGAGCGCTGGAGCACTGTAATCTACCAGCTATCTGATGGCGGCCGTGTACATAAGAACATAAGAAAATAAGGAGTCTGCAATAGGCCAGTTGGTCTGTGCATGGCAGCTCCTGTCGAGAGTTACTATCACTCTCTATCATCCATGAATCTATCTAGCCTCCCCTTAAAACTTTCCAGCGTTCCAGCACTTACTACAAAGCTGCTAAGCTTGTTCCACTCGTCCACCACCCTATTTGTGAACCAGTTCCTTCCCATCTCCCTCCGAAACCTAAACTTATCCAACTTAAATCCGTTGCTACGAGTCCTAACCCTGCTCGGATATTATAAGAACTTTATCTATATCTCCTTTATTGATTCCTTTCACCCACTTAAATACTTCTATTATATCTCCCCGCACTCTTCGTCTTTCTAGGGAATGCAAGTTTAGTTTCTTTAATCTATCCTGATATGGAAAGTTTCTAAGTCCCGGAATCATTTTTGTCATTCTTCGCTGCACTGACTCTAGTGAATTGATATCCATTCTATAATAAGGGCACCAGAACTGAACAGCATAATCGAGGTGCAGCCTGACTAGCGCAAGATATAGCTGCAATATGACCTCTGCACTCTTATAACTTACACTTCTAGTTATAAAACCTAATACTCTGTTTGCCTTATTTCGAACATTAATGCACTGCTTTCTAGGCCGTAGGTCCGGGCTTACAAGTACCCCTAAGTCTCTTTCACAAGTCGACTTCTCTAGGTTGATGTTGTTAAGGCTGTATACATTAACAGTATTTGTTCTTCCAATATTAAGTATGCTGCACTTGCTGGTGTTGAATTTTATTTGCCATTTTTCTGACCACTCCTGCAGTTTATTTAAATCCTCCTGTAGTGCATTTGCATCCTGCCCTGAATTAATCTGCTGCCCTATTTTGGTGTCATCCGCAAACTTGCTTATGTCACTGCTGATCCCAGTATCTAGATCGTTTATGTAAATTTTGAACAAGAGTGGGCCCAGTACTGACCCCTGGGGAACCCCACTGGTTTCACAGCCCCACTCAGATTTAACACCACCTACGCTGACCCTCTGTGTTCTATCGGTGAGCCATGATTTTATCCAATTTAAAACTTTCCCCTCAATACCATGAGCCTTAACTTTTCTCAGAAGCCTCTGTCAAACGCTTTGCTAAAGTCTAAGTAAATAACATCGTAATTTTCATCATTATCTACTACCTCGAAGACTTTCCTAAAAAAATGTCAGCAGATTTGTTAGACAAGATTTTCCCTTTATAAACCCATGTTGAGAATCGTAGATTAATTTGCTTTTCTCTAAATGCGATCGGATGCTATTTGCTATAATTGATTCAAGAAATTTCCCCACTACTGACGTCAAACTAATCGGTTGGTAATTTGACGCTGATGCTCTGTCTCCCTTTTTGAATATGGGTACTACATTTGCCTGTTTCCACAAGTCTGGCACAATTCCCGTGTCTAATGATTTTGTAAATAAATTTACGAGGGGTCCGCTAATCTGTTCCTTACACTCTTCCAAAACTCGAGGGAAAATTTCATCCGGCCCTGGGGATTTTTTCTTCTTTAATTTATTTATCTTCTTAAGAACATCTTCTCTTTTGATAGTGATATTCTTTAATTTCTCTTCTTCATTTCCCCTAAATATCAGTTCTACCTCTGGAATTTCCTTGTGAATTTCTTCTGTGAAAACTGATAAGCAGTAGCTGTTTAATGCTTTGCTTATTTCCTCACTGTCATCGATCACTTCCCCCCTCTCTCTGACTTTAAAGGCCCCACTTTGTCCTTGACATTTGTCCTATATACCTGGAAAAATCCCTTGGGATTCGCCTTGGATTCTCTTGCTATCCTGATTTTGTAGTCCCTCTTTGCCTTCCTTACATTTTTCTTAACATTCCTAGATAGTTCATTATACCTATTTCTGAGTTGCTCCTCCCCTCCCTTTAATTTCTTAAATATTCCTTTCTTTATTCCTATGTCATGTTTAAGGTTTCTGGTCATCCACCTTGGCTCATTCTTATTTGACCTAATTTTTCTGTATGGTATATTTATGTCCTTGTGCTTTATGTAGTATACTAGTGAATATATTATAGTCATGATCAATTGTTGTGTCACCTGTGACCTCACCCATTCCTACTGGGGACTGACCTGACTGTTCCCAGGCGATCTCACCTAGGTACCTTCTTAACTCCTGATAATCCGCCAATCGAAAGTTTGGGACTCTGACCATATTGTCATTGTTTTTCGTTTCTCAATTTAAGGTGAACTTGATTTCTCTGTGATCACTGTTACCTAGTTCTTCCCGTACTGTGATATCTCTGATAATATTTTCTTTATTTGTTAATACTAGGTCTAATATATTGTCACCTCTTGTAGGTTCTGTAATTAGTTTAAAAAATTGTCCTGTACTGTGTCTAGGAAGTCTTCAGATTCATAGCCACCTATAATGTTGTCCCAGTCAATATTTCTGACGTTGAAATCCCCCATAATGCACAGGTTGTTGTATCTTGCTGCCCTACTCATTTCCTGCCATATGAGCTGAGCTGCTTCTTTCCCAAAACTTGGGGGCTGATAAATCATTCCCATAATTAGTTTTTCTCTCCCTTCCGTAATTTCTACCCATATAGACTCGGTTCCTATTTCACCCTTTATTGAATTATTAATACAACATTTTAATGTGCAGTAGGCTTTGAGCACGTGTATGTTCGCTCCTGCGGTTGTGCTGGTGAGCGACCTCATTATGTTGTGTCTGCTCTTCGTCCTGTGCCTGAGATACTCGAGTTGCGGCTTGAAAGTGAGTTTCTGATCGAACCAGATTCCAAGACACTGGTGGGTGTTGGTCCAGGCTACCGGCGTGTTTTGTATGGAGAGCATCATGTCTGGTGTGTCTGTGTAGATGGCCATCACTTTCGACTTGGCTGGATTTATCTTGGGTCCAAGTCTGTTGCACTCCTCTTCTATAAGTTGAAGTGCGTGTTGCATGTTGGCTAGTCTGTTTGATCCTCTTACTATGAGCTGTAAGTCGTCTGCATAACAGAGGAGCTTGGCTGTTTGTCTGAAAGGTAGTCTGACTAGATTTTCCATCAGGACATTGAACAGCGTTGGACTGAGGATGCCTCCATGTGGGGTTCCGTTTTCGTGGATCCTGTAGCTTGAGGTTGCCCCCTGAAAGTGTACTCTTGCTTCTCTCTGTGTAAGGTAGTTCTGGATCCACCCCAGCAACCTTCCTTTGATGCCCTTTTCGGCGAGCGTCGTTATAATGGCCAGTGGATTTGCTAGTTCGAAGGCCTTCTCCAAGTCGAGGAAGACCACCAAATCTGGTTTATTGTCCACTGTGCTGAGTATCTCGGCAATGATGTTGCTTGTGCCGGTGTTCTCGGTGAAAGCAAAAATGTGAGGGGGGGGGGGTGTGGGCTGCCGACTTTCCACTTGAGTCTATTGAGAGCCATTCTTTCTCCCGTCTTCGTTATGCAGCTGCGGAGGGAGATGGGTCTTGGTTTGTCTGGTTCTCTGGGCTTCGGAATGGGCTGTATATCTGCCTTCTTCCATTCTGGTGGAATTCTCTGTGCTATCTACGACGCGCTGATGACTTGTAGCAAAGCCTCGTGCCCGGCTTCTCCGGCATGGGAAAGCATGGAGTAGGTTATCCTGTCGGCCCCTGGTGCTGTGTCCTTGCTTCGTTTTATCAACTTCTTGAGGTCTTGCTGGTTGAAGGGTTTGTTGGTGTCATCTTCAACATTGCAGGCTTCTCCAAACATCTGGAGTTTGGTCTATAACAGACGCCATTGCGTCTCCTCTGCATGTCTTGGGAGGTTTCTCGTTGCTACTCGGTTGGAGAACAGTTTTGCAAGTCTCTCGGCTTCCTCTTCTGGGTTGGGATGGGTTGGTGGTGGTGCTGTTGCCTTTCCAGATGCCCTTCGCACCTGGACCCACATTTTGCCGAGGGAGATGTGCTCGTTCAGTTCAGAGCACCACTTGAGCCAGCTTGCACTTTTGATTTCTTCCTTCTCTTCCCTGGTATCCTTGACTATGTCTTGCTGGAGATGCCTGTTTGTGTTCGTGGGATGTTTTCTGTAGTTTCTTCGGCCATGTTCACTCTGTGGTTGAGTTCTTTCACCCTGGGATAGTAGTACCAGTAATCCTTGTACTGTCTTGATGTGGGTTTTGTTTTTGGAATAGCCTCTTCTGCCGCTTGGTGAAACGCCTCGACCAATTGTTGGTGGAGGGTTGTCTCGTCCAAGGGTGCTGCACCGGCCGGCTGTGATTTGGCGCGCCACTTAGCCAGGAGCTTCTTATAGAGTCCCCAGTCTGCCTTTTGGGCATTGTATCTCCATCTCGGCGGGGGTGGAGCGGGGAGTTTGCTCACCTTCAGTGTTGTTAGGGTGGCAAAGTTATCGCTGGTCAGCGTGAGGTGTAGCTGCCAGGAGGCCGAAGGCTGTAGTGCACTGGAGACGAAGGTTAGATCCAGCCTTCCTCCCCTCTGACCCAGCTTGGAGAAGGTCGTGCCGTTGTGCTCCCGCTAGAGACCAAGGAAAATGGCCGCTTTGGATTGTTGTGCCGTGGGGGAAGAGGAGGGGAGTGGGGAAGGACGACCTCCTTGCCACGCTGTTAAGGCAGCTGGGGCAGTTGAGGAGTGAGGTTGACACTCTAAAGGGGGAAAATGAAGCCCTCAGGACGGAACTCCTTCAGGTAGGTGTCCTGCCTAGCAGGACACCTGCGAAGGAGGAGCAGGCGTGGAGAGTGGTTGTCTCCAAGGGGACTAGGGTCAGGCTCAGGAAAGCTGACCAGGGTGTGGAGTGCAGTAACCCTTACCAGGTGCTGCAGGAAGCTGGAGAGGAAGAGAAGAGGCAGAACGGTATGGATCAAGGAGAGGAAAGGGCAGTTGTACAAACCCTGCCCACAGGTAAGGTCGTGGTAGTTGGTGACAGCCAGGTGAGGTTTATGGATAGGGCTTTTTGTGCGAGAGATAGGAAACGTAGGACTAGGGTATGTTTTCCTGGGGCTGGGATAGGGCATGTAGCCGAGAGGTTAGACAGAGTTTTGTCAGGGGAGGGTACCAATCCAGTAGTGTGTCTTAGTGTGGGAGGAAACGACATAGGTAAGGTTAGGAGTGAGGAACTTTTCAAGAGGTATAGGGAGGCGCTGGGGAAGATTAGAGATAGGGGAGGGATCCCGATAGTATGTGGTGTCTTGCCTAGAAGAGGGGTTGGTCGTGAATGGCTGTCCAGGGCAATTGCTATTAATTGCCGACTGGAAAAACATTGTGCAAACAATGGTTGGGCATTCATTGATGACTGGCAACGATTTTATGGCAACGACTACCTGTACTGTCGCGACGGAGTACACTTGTCTCGTGAGGGGGTAAAGGCGTTGTCTGCATCCCTGGAGCGTGAAATTGTCACTCCGAAGGGGGGGTTTCGCCAGTAGAGAGGGGTCGGGGAAAATGGGAGTAAAAAAACAAGCAGGTTCTGGGAAGTAGTGAAACAGAAGTAGATAATGCTGAAAATATAGTTAGTCATAATAACAAACATCAAAGTAATAAATGTAAAACAGATAGAAACGGAAGAAATATATTGAGTGTTTATTATACTAATAGTAGAAGCCTGTGTAACAAAATGGACCAGCTCAGGGCCATTGTTAGTAAAGAGAACATAGATATAATTGCAATAACGGAAACATGGATAAATTCAAACAGCAAACATTTTTTAGCAGAATTTCATATTCCAGGATATAACCTATTTAAATTTGACAGAGTAGGAAGGAGAGGTGGCGGTGTAGCAGTGTATATCAGGGTGTCATTAAAAAGCTGCAATAAATCAAACATTAAAACAAATAGCGACAATGAAAGTATTTGGGTAGAGATTGGTGAGGGCAGTGAATCCGTAGTCATTGGTGTTATATATAGACCACCTAATTTGAGTAGGAACGATGGTAAATTGCTATGGGAGGAAATAAAGAAGGCATCTGATAGAAACAATGTATGTATTCTAGGCGATTTCAACTTTTCAGGCATAGATTGGAAAAATCAACTTAGCGATAATGAATCTGAAGATTTTCTAGAAGTAGTACAAGATAGTTTTTTATATCAATTCATAAACTCGCCCACTAGAGGAAATAATATCCTCGATTTAGTTCTCAGTAATAATGAAAATCTAGTAAAAGATGTTGGGATTGGAGACGAACTAGGAAACAGTGATCATAAAGCCATATATTTTAACATAATATGGGATGGCAGGAAGAAGGAAAATTCGGCCTTGATCCCGGATTTTAGGAAGGCTAATTACGGTAGCTTAAGGAGAGACCTAAGGGATGACCCTATGGTCAAAAGATTAATCCCCCCCACACCTCCGGAAACTGTCAACTTAGGACGGGATAACCCCGAATTTAATTTAGCAGCTACTTATGAACAATTTATTGCGACAATCAATAATGCTCAAAATAAACACATCCCTAAAAGAAAATTCAGATCGATACGGAACCAACCAAAATGGATGAATAATAGACTCTTAGATCTTCTAGGGAAAAAGAAAGGAGTATATAGAAAAGTTAAGAAAGGCGAAAATCACTTACTTGGTTACTATCAGAACCTAACAAGACAGGTAAAAACAGAAATTAGGAAAGCAAAGAGAAATTATGAAATCAAGGTAGCAAACGAATCGAAAAATAACCCCAAAGCTTTTTATCAACTGTATAAATCAAAGGTTAGAGATACAATAGGTCCCCTTAAAACTACGACAGGAGAAATGACTGATGATGAGTTAGAAATGTGTAGTACGTTAAATAGTCATTTTCGCTCCGTATTCACAAATGAAAACCTAGCACAGTTTCCAGAAGTTCATAAGGTATATAACGACAGTATAGAAAATATGTTGATGAATATCAATATTACTAGTAACGATGTGCTTAAAGTAATTAACAAACTGAAGCCTCATAAATCGCCTGGTCCAGACGAGGTATATGCTAGAATATTAAAAGAATGTAGAGATGAGTTGAGTAATCCATTAGCAGTTTTATTTAATAAGTCATTAGAAGCTTGGAAACTTGCAAATGTAGTTCCGATTTTCAAAAAGGGTGATAAATCAATTGCATCAAATTACCGTCCCATTAGTCTCACGTCAATCATAGGCAAGTTGCTAGAGTCAATTATTGCTACAAAAATCAGAAGCCACCTTGAAACATTCAACTTAATTCATTCTTCTCAGCACGGGTTCACCCAGGGACGTTCTTGTCTCACAAATTTGCTTAGCTTTTTCTCAGAAGTATATGAAGCGGTAGATAATGATAAGTCATATGATATAATTTATTTAGATTTCAGTAAAGCATTCGATAGAGTCCCTCATGAGAGATTGATAAGGAAGGTAGAAGCACATGGAATAGGTGGATCATTATTAAAATGGATTAGGTCATGGTTAACTGGTAGGAAACAAAGAGTCAGCATAAATGGATTAAAGTCAGACTGGGGTGCGGTCAAAAGCGGAGTTCCCCAGGGATCTGTATTAGGCCCTCTGCTGTTTGTTATATTCATTAATGATCTTGATTTAGGCATAACTAGTAGGATTAGTAAATTTGCAGATGATACCAAAATGGGGAGAGTGATAAATTCAGACAGTGACTTTGAACACCTTCAAAGAGATCTAGATACCTTACATGAGTGGTCAGTAGACTGGCAAATGAATTTTAATACTGATAAATGCAAGGTACTACAGATAGGGAAGACGAATACAAACGTTAAGTATAAACTAGGTAACACGGAAACAGAAAACTCAGTTTGTGAAAAAGATCTAGGTGTATTTGTTAGCAACGACTTGAAACCTAGTAAACAATGTATTAGCGTTCGCAACAAGGCAAACAGGATTCTTGGGTTCATATCTAGGTCTGTGAGTAACAGAACTGCTGACGTTATCTTGAAACTTTACCTAGCATTCGTGAGGCCACACATGGATTATGCGGTTCAATTCTGGTGTCCTTATTATAGAATGGACATAGATTCTTTGGAGAGAGTACAAAGAAGAATGACAAAAATGATCCATAATATTAGAAACCTTCCATATGAAGAAAGACTGAAAAGCTTAGGCTTACATTCATTAGAGAGGCGTAGAGTTAGGGGAGATATGATAGAGGTGTACAAGTGGGTAAGTGGGATTAACAAGGGTAAAATGGAAGCAGTTCTGAAGCTCAGTAATAACGAAATAACTAGAACAAATGGCTTTAAATTAGATAAATTCCGATTCAGAAAGGATATAGGCAAGCACTGGTTTGGTAATAGAGTTGTGGATATGTGGAATAGGCTACCGAGTGCTATAGTAGGATCGGGGACGCTAGGGAGCTTCAAGACGAAGTTGGATAGGCACATGGAAGTGCTGGGATGGGTGTGAAAGGGATCTGCCCTGTATGGGCCAGTCGGCCTCCTGCAGTATCCCACTTTCTTATGTTCTTATGTTCTTATGTTCTAATTTGGGTGGGCTCTCCGGTGTTTAGGAGGGCGATCTCGGGTGTGTTTTGAAAGGTGGTGTATAGGTGTAGGCCGTCTACATTTGTGGGGCTTACCGAGCTTAGGAAGGATCATGTGCATTGAAATCCCCTCCTATTAGTGAGGCGTGGTCAGCGGCCGAAGTGAATAATTGAGTCACCTCCAGTGAGCCCCTTGGGTTCTTGTAGATGTTGTGGACAGTTATTTCCCGTTCTTGGAGGGTTACTTTGACGGGCTCTGTCTCAATGTTTTCCCTACATGGCAAATGCTGCATGACCTCGGAGAAGGGTATGCTCGACTTGACCAGGATCATACATCCTCTTGTCGACGCCTGTGTGAAATGCCTACTGTATATCTTGTAGCCACTGAATTTGAAACAGTGGTGTTCTTGTAGGAGTGTTTCTTGTAGCAGTATGATGTCAAGCTTGTCCTTGACTGCTGCTTCTTGCAGGAGGTGTTTCTTTTTTTTGTTGCCCTGAGCATTCCATGAAAGGATGTTCAGGGTGCTGGTGTTTTCCACCACTGTTTCATCGGGGACTTCTGGTGGTCCTCGATGGGTAGGTTCAGGTCTGATTCCAACTGGATCAGGTTCATATCTTCTTGTTCTATGGTGGTTTTTGCCTTCTGGGCCGTGGTTCGGTTCAGGGGAGGTGAAACGTCCAGTTTCTTTCTGGGAGCTGACGGTATCTTTGGTTCCCTGGTGGTCTTTTTCGGTGTAGAGTGTACCTCGGCTGTCACTCATGGGGGCCGGCATGGTGTCCTCCACTGAGGTGGCTGGAGCTGTGGCGACTTGCCCGAGGACGCTCCCCATGAGTATTTTGAGCTGTGTAGGCTGGATCTTGTGGCCCAGTAGTCCGGCTAGGCCCTCCGCGAAGGTTGTCAGTACCTTGGCTAGGTCTGATGAGTGTATCATTCCTTCTGGTGCCTTGGTGTGTGCTCTTTTTGTGTTTTCGTAGTTGTTGTCGTTGTCTGCTGATTGTGGGGCTGAGGTGTAGCCGTAGGGAGGTCAGGAAACTGGGCTTCACTTTGGGTGTTGTCCGGTTGAGGAGGTTGGCTTTGTTGTTTTTGCCTTTGGGTTCCCCATACGAAGATACTTGGTGGGGCTGGTGTGCAAGCAGTGGAGGCCGGTCTTGCTGCTGGAGGTGGTGCTGGTCTGTTTGCATGGACCCTCTTTGTCCTCTCGGAGCATCCAGGGTTCCAGGCATGGTGTTTGCCCCCGGAATTGGTACACTTGGGGGCAATTTTTTCCCCATTCTTCAACTTGGTGAGGCAGGAGTATGTGCCGTGCTTCTGCGCGCAGACGGCGCAGATTTCCTTGTACGTGCACCTTGTCTGATGGTGCCCGTATTTCTGGCATATGCCTCCGCACATTGATCTCCACTGCCTCTTGCAACCTCTGCTGCCTGTCTCTGATCACCATCACCCACCGGCTTCTGGTCTACCTCTGGACTAGGGTCGAACTGCTGCTTCGGTTCCCTTCCGTAGAACAACTGGTATGGGGAAAACCCCGTTGTGCCTCAGTGGCTATGGCTTCCTGAGTAATTCTTTTGAGGTCCTCCTTCTGGAGGTTGGCTTTGCTATCACCTAGTTCAGTAATTTTGATTGTGGCTGGTGGAGGGCTCCATGTTGGTGGAACTACGTAACCATTGTCTCATATGTCTTGGTTGTTCTTGACGACTGTTTCTGCTTGCAGGTGCCCGATGACCTCACTTGCCTCGTGGAGAATATAAAATGTTTCATTTAAAGCCCCCAAAAAATTATTGGAAAATAACATTGATAACAAAATCTATTATCTAAAACCATTTCTTACCAAACCAATCATGCTTCCACTTACACTTGCTCTACTTTCAAACAAACTACATTATACAAATCAAAACCATATATCAATTACACCCGTTTCTACATCGATGTAGTTCAGCTGTGTTCCCTCCAGGGCTTCTAATAGGGATAAAGAGACCCACCAATGCAGCCAAATTCACCAGACATCCCTGCAATGGTGTGACATTCATCTACAAGGTTTTGTATGTTGCCTGATTCAGGAAAGTGGATGTAATCTATTGCCGTAAGGGTCAAAATAGTTGCAAAGCTTCTGGCAAACTGACGAGACAGAAATCTTCAATTAGTCTGCCATACTAATTTGGAAGCTGCCACTGCTAAAGTGTCTCAATGCAGTTATGAGTTGCAGTTGTGTGGAATACTTTGTAGGATAGATTTTTATATTTACTGTTTTGTCTAACATTGCTTATCCTGATTATGGTAAATAATCGGGCTCGATGATGATATACAGTATATTACTGTGTTACATTTTAAGTTCTTCAGAGAATTCCCCCCTACAAAGTGCAACATACAGGTGATATCCCCGTCCACCCCCTCACCCTCCCTCCATCCCCTCACCCTCCCTCCACCCCCTCACCCTCCCTCCACTCCCTCACCCTCCCTCCACTCTCTCACCCTCCCTCCACCCCCTCACCCTCCCTCCACCCCCTCACCCTCCACCCCCTCACCATCCCTCCACCCCCTCACCCTCCCTCCACTCCCTCACCCTCCCTCCACTCCCTCACCCTCCCTCCACCCCCTCACCCTCCCTCCACCCCCTCACCCTCCCTCCACTCCCTCACCCTCCCTCCACCCCCTCACCCTCCCTCCACTCTCTCACCCTCCCTCCACTCCCTCACCCTCCCTCCACCCCCTCACCCTCCCTCCATCCCCTCACCCTCCCTCCACCCCCTCACCCTCCCTCCACTCCCTCACCCTCCCTCCACTCCCTCACCCACCCTCCACCCCCTCACCATCCCTCCACCCCCTCACCCTCCCTCCACTCCCTCACCCTCCCTCCACTCCCTCACCCTCCCTCCACCCCCTCACCCTCCCTCCACCCCCTCACCCTCCCTCCACCCCCTCACCCTCCCTCCACCCCCTCACCCTCCCTCCACTCCCTCACCCTCCCTCCACTCCCTCACCCTCCCTCCACCCCCTCACCCTCCCTCCACCCCCTCACCCTCCCTCCATCCCCTCACCCTCCCTCCACCCCCTCACCCTCCCTCCACTCCCTCACCCTCCCTCCACTCCCTCACCCACCCTCCACCCCCTCACCCTCCCTCCACCCCCTCACCCTCCCTCCACCCCCTCACCCTCCCTCCATCCCCTCACCCTCCCTCCACCCCCTCACCCTCCCTCCACTCCCTCACCCTCCCTCCACTCCCTCACCCACCCTCCACCCCCTCACCATCCCTCCACCCCCTCACCCTCCCTCCACTCCCTCACCCTCCCTCCACCCCCTCACCCTCCCTCCACCCCCTCACCCTCCCTCCACCCCCTCACCCTCCCTCACTGTACTTACCTCAACACGATGGTCCACACCTGTAAGCTGTAACTCTTTTAAATTTAGTCTCGGCAACCTGTAAATTGTCGCTCATCGTTATTCATTTTTAAGGTAAATTCTGAATTTTCCCCCCAAAGAAATATATCGTCAATATGCAAGCAAAACAAAAAGAGGATTCCTAATCATTAAAGGATGCAAATGGCCCTCCCTAATTCACTGTAAAAACTCGTGAGTAATTTTACAATGTTGCAATCAAAACAAAACCAACAAATCTCTGCATATATTTTCCTAACTACCATACTCATTAATTAGATAAGAACAGAACGTTACGGGGATACAGAGAAGACACTTAGGCTGGTAATAACTCTCTCCCAAGTCCTACTCAGAATTATTGTTAGACTATTTTCCTATTAGGGTCTATATCCTTACTACACCTGCCTAAATAATTAAACTAAAGCACAAAAATCATCAAAATAACACCGATATTCTACCTTAATTAGACACTTCTAATAATTATCAGCGAAGAGGCATACAAAAAGGAACGGTTTATACAAAAATAAATAAATTATAGTACATTTTGACTACATAATAAGTGGTAATTCGTGTTAAGTGAACGTATCTAGTTAAGGTAGAATCTGAATGTAATTCTTCTTACCGTTCAGCCAAAGTTACGAGGGTTTATCACGAGTTCTGCAGCTGACCCCGACGGAGCCAAGGACTGCAGCAGCCCTTTGTCACACGCACGTCCCGTATTTTCTAAAAAAAAATTCGTCTAAAGTATTTTGTTTTAACCCAATGACCGTGACGTATTATTAGAAAAATCTCACGAACCTCCAAACCATTTTAATAATAATTCAAAACAAAACAAACAAATAAAATATCTTGTGTAATTTTTTGTAGGTTATGGTGCTGTGTTGTGTTGTATTACAGAAAATAAATAAATGAAGTAATAAAAATGCGAGTTAGAAATCCTATTTGTGGTACTTTT
Source organism: Homarus gammarus (assembly GCA_958450375.1). Taxonomy (NCBI): domain Eukaryota; kingdom Metazoa; phylum Arthropoda; class Malacostraca; order Decapoda; family Nephropidae; genus Homarus; species Homarus gammarus. The sequence continues at coordinate 1,095,789 of CAUDMG010002857.1, forward strand.
ACAACATGGAATATTTACCCCTGTGTAAGTGGTAAAGGTATGCGTATCGTTCATGTTTACTCTGGTGTGTGTGGCAACCAACCATCACCTCCCCTCACTCCCGTCCCCCTCTGACTGACTGACGACCCGCTATGGTGCCTGAGTCTCTCCTCTCCTCAGTCAATATCCTAACACTGTGGGCTGAGGGTGTTGCCTTTTCCCGCTTTCCTCATGTGAGAACTTGTTAAGTGAAAAAGCTGTCAAGATAAACTGTCCGGCATGTTTCACAGACCAGTCAGTTTGAGTTGACACCCCCTACAGTAACTGTATTTGTGTGGTGAAATATCCCCATTGCCGTAAAGGTAAGCTGTGGCAAAAATAAGTATCATAATCTCCGACAACATAATAATTTAGTCACTAATATCATAGTGATGTCTGTTATGAATTGGGTAATATGCTGTAGAAAAGTGTTCAAGTAATACTTTGTACTACACTGTTTTATTATCGGACTGAATGTGTTAGTTGTACCGCGTATAATATGACAAAAAAATGTTTATCAACTTCTTGGTAAGAATATTTAATCAAATTGTGTTGGTGCTGTGGGGCGGGCGGTGGTGGGGTGTTGGTGACATTGTTGTGTTAGTCGTCGTTGTGTCCATCGGTGTGTATTATGTAATAATAATAATAATTAACGGTGTATTAAGATAACATGGCAGCCCGAAGGCTGAAAATATACAATGAACAGAGGTGATAAGTTACATATAGTGAAACAGAGGAGTGGGTCACTTGATTGACAAAAGCTTTTAATACAGAAAGATATCAGAAACATAGAGTCAACATATAGATTAACTGTAGATCTGGTACTGTGGGAGCTGGTCTGTAGACATTCTTGTGACCTGATGTCGGCGCCAAGCCTGGCTGTTAAGCCGCTACCTCACTACAGCTGCAGGTGTACCACGTGGTCCGGGTAGGTCCTCCAGCTCACACAGGGTGTTGGAGAAGGCTCTTGTTCCTCGTGTGATGTAGTTAGGAATTCATAGTTCCTCACCTGGGTGGAGTAGGGAGTCCTCACTTCATTCCTGGTGTAATTTGGAGTGTTTCTTTGGTTCTCATCTAGTGGTGGTGAATGTACCGCGGGCTGGGTGTATCACATCACGTCACGTCGTGCGTGTGTGTGTGCGCATGCGCGCACACTGTGGTGTAATGTGTCTAGTGTAAGTAGCATTATGTTAGTGTAAAGGTGCAAGCACTGCTTGCCTCCTCTCTCTTTCAGCTACCGCCGCTGGCTAGCCCTCGTGGTGAACAGGGAAGCAACTTGCATAAGCCCTCCCCTGCCAGTACACAGCCTCTTCACCATCAAGACTCCTGCTGTGCCGCCTCGTGGCAACACACGGTAACTGGGTGCCTCGTGGGCCCAGGATAGACCAGCAAGGGGATCTAGGAGCAGCAGTGGGCCCCAGTGGGACGGTGCATAGGCCCACTGACATGTGGACACGTCCTGGCGTCTACCAACCACTGCCTCGCTGCCTTGTGGATTTACCTTGGTTAGTATAAGGCTACAGGAGTAAACCCTGAACGAAAAATCTGCAGTGGAGCCCCGCATCAGGCAAACATGCTTACAGAGCTCCAGTAAGGCCCCAACAGTGGTAAAGGTAGAAGAGGTGACCAACATGGGAACCCAACGACTACACCGGCAGTTGAAGGCAATGCAAGATGGACAGGCTACTAAGATGAAACCCAACAAACTGGGCTAATGGCAGTCCATTGCAACTCTCCCTATCCCCAGTCGTTGCAACTACTTGCACCACTGGATCAGAAAAAAGGAGAGCCAAGATGTGTGGCTGCAGCCTGTGCTCCTGCCTCTCCACATAAATCAACTCGTGCCTCTCATCATCCTCAAAACCCCTATACCCCCAAAGTCCCAATGGCGACGGGGACAGGAAGAGATGACTGCCGGGAGTCTCTAGTCACAACTCTGCACATGGGCATCACAGATAAGATGGTCGTTTATGCACTGGGATATAGGCAACAGTGCAATCTGGTCCTGTCTGTACACCTGAGCAGCCATTTCGAGAAGCCACACTGCTCACCCCACATGGAGAGAGGGCTAGAAAAAGTGCCCTATACATAACCTGTCTAAAGAAAAACAGCCTGACTGGGCAACCGCACCCAGTAAGGTCATCCTAATGCGGTTGGAAACATAATCGTAATCAGAGATCAAAGCAAAAATAAACTGTACAACCTCTTATGGTCGCTGCATGGAATGTCAGGACCCTTCTGGATACTGGCACAAATGAGCGTCCTTGTGGCAAAAGAGCTGGCTAGGTATAACATCGAAATAGTAGAGGACATAGCAGCCATAAGTGAGTCCCGGCTCCCAGACGAGGGTCAACTCGCAGAACGGGGGTCTAGCTACCAGTGTTTCTCAAACTTTTTTTACTTCATTCCCCCCATGAGGAACTCTCAGTCGACTGATTCGAAGTTGAGTCACTGATAAAGCACATCTCATGTCTGGGTCCACATGTAACCGGTTTAGGCTTTTATTCTCTATTTGAAGAAGGTGGAGAAACCAGATTCACATAAATAAGTAGTAGAAAATGGCAAGAGGACTCGAAGTGCGATCTCACTAACTTTTGGATATGACTGATACATTGAGCACCAGAATACAGTCAGAGATTTTTCTTCATAGAGGTCTCTGGCAGCAGAATCGTTCCTGAGATCAAGGAATTCGTCTGAACAGGAACTGGAATCGTGCAATCTGAGCGAATCCGTTGGAAATGAAAAACTAGCTGCTGCACCATACTATGTAAATATCAAAACTGTACCGTATGGGTATTATGATTACACACAATGACAAAAAAAAAGAATTTTTTCCCTAACAAGGCAAAGTTACACAAAAAAAAGTTGAATCAGAGTTTCCACATTTTCTCCAAACATATACTACTTACACTAGCCTGCCATGGCCCCCCTAAAATCTTGCCGTGACCCCCTTGGGGGGCCATGGCCCCCAGTTTGAGAAACACTGGGCTATATCTTCTTCTGGAAGGGTAAGCCTACTGCAAAGAGAAACCGCACTTATGGAGTTGGCTTTGCCATTCGCTAATTCATCCTACATAGGCTAACTGAAATGCCTGTTGGGATCAAGGAGCGCCTCATGAAGCTCCAAGTCCCACTGAATCACTCACGTCATGCCTTCTCCATCAGTGCATACGCCCCAACACTGGATGCAGAGGATGACATGAATTTGGCCTTTTATGCCGACCTCCACAGAGTGGTAACCTCTATCCCCAGAGAAGATAAGGTTGGGCTCCTTGGTGAATCCAATGCTAAAGTTAGCAGAGATGCTGACATACAGTATTTCAGGGAACCATAGGGTGAAACGGAGTAGGCAAGTGTAATCCCAACGGCCTACTCCTCCTCAACAAGTGTGCTGATCACAACCTCACTATCACCAATACCTTGTTTAGGCAGGCCGAAAAGTTCAAGGGTTCGTGGCAACACTCCTGATCTAAACATTGGCATCTTATTGATTTATCAACCGAGCCATGCATGGCTCAGACCACTGCGACACATATCACCGGTTCATCAGAGCCAAACTCTCCTTTCACGTCGCCTCAAAACGGCGAAAGGCAACAAGCCTCCTAACACCAAGTGACTGGAGGATTCAGTGGTAGCACATGCTTTCAGAGAGCAGCTCAATGAGGGGCTAAAAAGCAACCCAACCAAAATCCCAGTGCCGAATGGGGTCCTATCAAAGCTGTCATCAGAAAAACCTGCAAGGAGACACTCGGCCAGATCAAAAGAAAACACCAAGATTAGCTTGATGAGAACGACCCGGAATTCAAAGTACTTATCAATAGAAAACGTGCTGCTCTCTCTGACTGGCAGATCAACCTTAAGTCTTGGACCAAAGCTGATACTTTCCAATGTGGCGGGTCAGCGTGAACTTCGCAAACTAATGAACGACTGGTGGAAAAATATTGCGTGTGAAATGCAAAAATTTGTGTATCAACACAAGAAATGTGAATTTTTCAATTCACTAAAACAATATTAGGTCCAACTATTCATAGCGTGGCCCCCTCCCCTCATCCGACAATGCTGGAAAGAGCACTACCCTTCGCTACTCAACTGAAACACCAATGTGGATGTCCTGAATACACCAGCAAGTTCCTCAACACCCAAAGTTGACCCACCTCAGCTATCCCCCTTCCCTGGATAATGTAGCTACTGTTATTAAGCAGATTGATTAACAAAGCCTCAGGGCCTGATGGAATCCCAGCCGAGGAGTATAAAGCAGGTTGTCCTCTGCTCACCAGCCGTCTCCACTCTCTCCTGGAGAATATATGGGAAAAGGAGGAAATCCCCAAGCTCTTAAAAATGCCTTTATCGTCAATATTTATAAGAACAAGGGAGACCGGTCAGAATGTGACAACTACTGAGGGATCTCACCGCTGGCAAGATTATCGCCCGAGTTCTCCGAAACAGACAATTTCATGAGGGAGAAAACTTTCCCCCAGAATCTCAATGTGGCTTTAGACCATCACGTGGCACCACTGTCATGATCTTTGCTGCCCGCCAGATACAGGAAAAGTGCAGAGAACAGCGTCGTTACCCATACATGGCCTTCATTGACCTTACTAAGGCCTTTGACTCGGTCAACAGGGAAGCCCTCTGGCAGACCCAAAGTCGTTTTGTTGCCTACCAAAATTAATTTCCAATGTGAGGCAACTCTACGATGGCACGAACGGCAGTGTCCTACACAATGGCATCCAGTCTGAATTCTTCGTCATCCAAACGGGTAAAACAAGGATGTGTACTGGCACTAACTCTCTTTTCCATTTTCTTGGCTGTCTTCTTTACTCATCCAGTACAGGATGAAGGGACTTTTCAATATAACATGACACCAGCCAGGAACAAAGGTGTCAGCTGCTTCCATTACTGAACTTCAGTATGCAGACGACCTCACCCTCATCGCTCAACTGAACGCGGCCTACAGGAGATCCTGAACACCTACACAGATGTGTATGTACACTTCGGCCTTAAGGTGAATGCATGTAAAACTCAGGTTCTCTTTCAGCCTGCCCCTGTTCAGCCACACCTTCACCATCCATCCATCTTAATGGTACTACTACTGCCTTTGGCAGACTCCGTAACAGTGTCTTCAGCTGTAGATAGCTGAAATTATCTACAAAGTTGCAAGTGTAACGAGCAGTGGTCCTCCCCTCCCTATGGTATGGCAGTGAGACGTGGGTCACATACAGGAGGAACCCCATGACACTTGAAAGCTTTCACCAACGTAGTCTATATTCCATCCTCCGAGTTCACTGGGAAGACAAGAGAACAAATGTCAGTATTCTCATTGAAACCAACTGTAGGAGCATCGAGGCTACCATCTCCATGAACAACTAAATTGGACTGGCTATGTTACCCGCATGGACGACAATGGACTGCCTGACGAATGGAAAATGTAATGCTGGCGGACAACGGAAAAGTTATAATAGTTTTAAGACAAACCTGAAAAAGTGCCAAATCTACCCCTCACCTGAAAGATGGTCACTCAACACCATAATGTCTAGAGGAGCACCACACGAGAAGGTGTCAATACCTTCGATTTAGCTTGACTGCATACAGAGTCAGACAAGCGCCAGCGCCGGAAAGACTCTGCATGCCGCCACCCCTCTTGTACTAGATGCAGCCCTCCACACGTGCAACATCTGTGGACCACCCTGCCGATCACATATCTGCCTCTAGTCACCCCAGAGGTCACCAATGAAGGTGACATCCTTAGTTACTCATATCATTGTCTCATAGCTGGGTGATCGTCATACTCGACAGCAAAGTAGTAGTAGTAATGTATCCCTCGGTCTCGTGCCTTTAGGAAAAGTTGTGGGCGGCCCTTCTGAAGCGGCCCTTCTGATCTCTTTCTTCCTTTGTTTCCATAGACGTTATGGTGAAAAGTATCACGATTTGTGTACACTCGGTCAAAAAATATGTTTCAAATTTTGTACGAAACAGAATAACACCACGAATGAAGGTTTTGATAAAGGCACACGAGGCACACCTTACATTGGTAGCCCTGCATGTGGAGTGTTCAGCTCTCCTGAAAGATGTATTTTTTTTTAATATAAAGTTGATCATAATTTCATGTTCCTAGCTATTCGGAGGCGCTAATAAAGTAAGTGTTTAAATGTGCCTCTCGAAATGGCTAGGATGATAGAACACGTATTTAGTGGGAGGTGAAATTTATATCTTCTAAACTACGATTTGCTTAATTACCGAATCTAATAAAAATATACTTCGTAATGAAATAATAAGTTTCCCGTTTGATTTTATCAAGATATATATATATATATATATATATATATATATATATATATATATATATATATATATATATATATATATATTGTGTTGTCAATGTGTATAAGTCATGTGACTTTTTCCTGTGACTTTATTTCCGTTCACCGGTGAGCCTGCCCGTCCTTACTGGGCGACGGGTCCGCTGTCCAGCCATCGCTTCGCTACACACACACACACAAACAAGCACCCACGCAGTTCAACAATCGAGCTCTGATACTTCCATTTCTCAGTAAGGACTAGGGAAGGATGTCATTGTTTTCTTTAATAAATTCACGAAACAATTTACTCGATCAAGTAATACATTATTTGACATAATAAGTTACACCATTATCAGATAATCAGGACATAGTGCAGAGTGTGTTTTGGTGGCTGGGGTTCACAATAATATCATAATCCTCCAAGCTGTATTGTCCCTCAGAATGGTGGTGCAAGAAAACTAAGCATTAATGTGAGGAATAATATGGTTCATAAGAGACTGTTATCACCCTCCGTGATAATGGCCTCATCATGGGGTCTACTGCAGGTAACCTTGGCCTGATCCCTACAATGGATGACATGATGGGACTATGGCTCAGTCATGAGCGACACATTTAATATATAAGTGTGTCACAACAAGAAGTAGGTCACAACACCATTGATTAGTGTTTGATGATAAAATAAGATAAAAGTAGCCTGACCATAATTTCTTATACTGTAAGTTATACTCGTGTTGGTAACCATAAATGTTGCCTTATTAACATTATATACAGTCCACTCAGTATCTTTGTAGATGAATTTACAGTTTAAAAAATTAATCAGTGATTCAATCCATCTATTCTTTATATTACATAACTTATGTATAACACATGTTGCCAGTCTGTTCCTCTTCTATGTCTCACGTGTTGACCCTGTATGCCCACACGTGCTCTCAGGGGCGGATCCAATAATATCAAAAGTGGGTCCAAGAAGTTGTGGGTGGGGGAATATGGAGAGCACAGCAAGCCCACCCAGTTGAGGGTTTTTCTTGGGGGGGGGGGGGGGGAGGAGGCTGTAAGGCCCTCAGAAAATGTTTGAAATCTGACCAATATCATGGGCATTTTGAGGTCCTTTTGATGTCATGAGCACTTGGCAATAACAGATATCCTGAGGTTAATAGAAATTACTTGTTACTATACAGAAACGCCTAAGTACAATACTGCTTTAAAGAAAAAGTATTGGAATTTTCTGATGAAAACGGGGGTTCCAGACCACCAGGCCCCGCCTGGATCTGCCTCTGGCTCTATAACGTTCATAATCTGCTCCCTTGCTGGGCTAGGAGCTCTACTGTACAGTAGGTGTCCAGCCTCGCAAACCACTGTTGAACGACGTGGGCAGTGTGTATAGGTCAACGGTCTTGGACAAAGGTGTGTTGGTGGTACAGCGGTAACGCATATAACTCTCACCAATATGTCAAGGGTTCGAGCCTTGGCCCGGACACACGTGAGAAGGGTGTTATACAGGGTGACTCTCACTACCAAACCACAGGTTTCCTCCTCTACTAACACTGGATAGAGCGCCCAAACGGCTAGTAAGCTGATAAGTGGCCAATATGAATAAAAGAAGTAAAAGTAGGCCCAGGTGGGAAGGAGTAATCCCTCTCATGGAGGGATGGCAGGAAACACTGCTGTAAACCTTCCCTCAATCTGGAACACATTACCCACACCGTGATGTGAATCCCAGCCCCAGACATTGCAGGTCACGTGTCCAGAACGGACCTCGTCATACTTGCAAGCGTAACTGAGTAACAATTAGTTAGTGTTTATTAATATATAATGTACTGTATAAAGTAGATCGTGCATAATGTGGATATGTAAAACTTTTGTGAATCTCTTTATTTTATTTGCTGGTCTTTATGGTAAACTACTATCATTTACGGCAATTATAATGATCTGCTTGACCTAACGTATTGCAAACATCATACCTTGTATTATTGAGACTTCAGTAATGAATTTGACCATGAGAAGTGCTTGTAATATTTGCACCTTGGCCTGCTTTTGTCATGAACCAAGTAACAGTTAAATATGAAGGACAGCGTTACGTGGTGACTGCTGCCAACTGGGGTTAGGTGCTCCAGCTTGGCCACCATACCCTCCTCGTTAGTTATGATTAGGTCGAGCGGTTTGGGTGTTTGCTCCCCTCTGTAGTGCGTCGGATCTATAAAATGTTGGAATAGGAAATTGTATCCCAGAAGGTCATTTAGCATGGATTCATTTCTCCAGTCAATGTCACAATAGTTAAAGTCCTCCATGACAAGGAGGTGGCTAAGGTTGAGCACCGTTGCATTGTCTATTATGGCTCTTAAGTTCCTTTTGCTTAATAAGCTATAGTTGGGGATTTGTAGATTGACCCGACGATAAGTAAGTCCCTTCCCTTTAATTAAATTTTACACCACTTGGATTTATCAAAAACATCCTCTCCCTGTACCCTCGTCTGGCTGGCTCCAAGGTCTTGCCTAGCATAGATAACCACACCTCTCTTGATAGTTTTTTGAGAAAGGTTCGTAAATGAGTTGTTACGAACCCCGCCACCAATTGTCATGATCTACCTGCCCAGCACTACGAACCACGCCATCTATTGTCCTGATCTACCTACCCAGCACCACGAGCAATGCCATCTAGGGACGAAACACGAGTATGACTACTCTTAGTTACCACTCCGGGGTTTCCCTTCTCCATATCCTGGTTGTTGTGTCACCTCCTCAATGGCTTCTTCGTCAGCTCCAGTTCGAGGAGAGTTCAGTTCACTCTGGGAAGTGACCACAGGATCACCTATCCTGGAAACCTACGGCACAGTGACTACCTACCGTCTTCTACAATACTCAGCCTTACTCGTCAGCCATCTCAGCTCCGCACTTAAGTATTTGTAATCTTATATTGTCTTCCCCACGTCCACTTGCTTCAAATTATTGTATGTTGTATAAATATGTATATACTGTTAATGTTTAGGTTAAGTATGGTTGAGGGTAAATTATAGAAAGCTGAATACTTTGTTAAGGAATTTATGGTACTTTATTATACACAACATAAACTCGCATCCTTTGTCTACCCTTTTATAGTCCGATTGTCTTTGTTTTTTTATTGTTGTTGCCTGTTGGGATCTGGGTAGACTTTTAACTATATTCTAAATCCCCAACTCGTAACAGAGTCATATCCGTCTATATTGAACACGCATTCCTCCAGGTCGATTCTCCTGTTCTTGTACAACATTTCTACAACTCCTACTGTATCGGGTTAATGTGCTTTCAGTAGTGTTTCAAACCCCTTTCTCTTATCCAGGAGCGTGTTAATATTAGCGTGCATGACTTTAACGTCGGAATTTGTCCTCGGTAACGCTATGGTCTCGGTATTGACTCCGCCCCCCCCCCCCCACCATTCCCAGCAACTGCCTTGTTTATTAAATCCCTTGTATTTTCTGGGGTGAGGTCAGGAAGTACATTTTTTACATGGCGTTCACCTCCTCCTGGGTGGGAGGTAGAGCAGGTGGGGTGTACTCCTCAACTCCTGGTTCTGTACTGGTGCATTTGCCTACAATACTTTCCCCTTTTATACTTGTATAACCCACACACGTCCGTCCCTGTTCCTTATCGAATCCTCCCTCTTCTGCTTCAAGGACGTCAGGTGTTTCTTGTGCTGTTCTCTCTGCATTACCGTGCGACCTGGGTTTATGAAGATGCCCCGAAATGCCCCGCTCCTTGCTAAGTATTTTGCATACTGAATAACTTCCTATTTCTTACCCCCTTTCACTTGTGTGATCCTGCCTTTGTCCTAGCCTCCTCACTTCATGGGGGGGGGGGGGGGAGCTGATAATTTCAGTGTCTCCTATAATAAATATCCTGAAAATTTATATCAACGTTTGTTTTCCTATTCTCCGCTTTCTCGCATATTTATTTATTTATTTATTTATTCATTTATTAATATTTTTACATTTATAAGTATACACGTATTTTATAGTGGAGTTGGTAAATATACGTATAGTAATCTGGGTTGAGTTAAGGTGAACCAAGGGGACAGACATAGTCAGGACCATTTTTTTCCCCCTTTACGGGCATTAGCCCACCCGGGCACAGGGCATTTTTAATGACCCACATCAAGGCCTGGGGGGGGGGGGGGGGTCGAAAATATATTAAAAACATAATAATGATGATAATAATAATGATGATGATAATGTGTTGGTTCTTTTTTATGGACATATATCACACACAAGTATATATATTAGTTCTGGAACTAATAAGTGGCAGGGCTGAAGAAAACACTTTGTTGGTTTTTCTTTATTGTAGAAAGATATAGTTTCACAGGTCCTTAGTTCAGTTGAGAGTATATTATACCTTCTCTGCTAAGGGAAGTGTCTTAGTGCATTTTTATAGGAGGTCACTTAAGTGAGGTGTTCACTGGGTAACAAGTGATACGAGTCTGCCCCCTCTCTCCTGCTCAGGCTCAAGGAGGAGCGGGCGAGGTATTTGCATAAGTCAGCTTGACCTGTGGCTCAACCTCTGATGAAGTTACACACCTCAGCATGTATGACATGAACAACACTGAGCCATTGTTGAATAATTGGGTATTATACATTTGGGTGAATATTTATATAATACAAATGGTGCTGTTACAATAATAATAATAATAAAATTCATAGAGATAAATAACAATTATAATATAGTAAGTTTGTCAGACCAAACTAAGCCAGTAGCCAGTATCTATGAGATAATTGTTTGTCAAATGTGAGGATGCATTATCGCCTCAGGGACTATATTAGATACTGCACATGATATTAACATAAGAACATAAGAATGGAGGAAACTGCAGCCGGCCAATTGGCCAATACTGGGCAGTCCCATTTACACCCAACCCCTAATGCTCATATAAACATCCAACCTATGTTTGAAGCTATCCAGCGTATGCGAGTTCATGATGATATTTGGTAACTTGTTCCATTCATCCACTAATCTGTTTCCAAACCAGTGTTTACCTATTACGCGCCCAAATCTAAATTTGTCTGATTTAAAACCATTGTTACGAGTTCACTCCTGGTTCGATAGTTTGAGTCCCTTTGTAATGTCCCCTTTCTTTAGCCCTGACTTCCGTTTATACACCTCTATCATGTCGCCCCTCGCTCTACGTCTCTCAAGGGAGTGCAAATTAAGATGCATTAACCTGTCTCTGTACTCAAGGTTCCTAATGCCCGGTATTAGTCTTGTCATTCTCCTCTGGATTCTTTCCAAGGATTCTATATCCATTCTGTAATACGGTGACCAGAACTGAACTGCGTAATCCAGGTGTGATCTCACAAGCACGAGATATAATCTTAAGATGACCTCACTAGTCTTGTAACTAACACTCCTTTGTATGAACTCAAGTACTTTATTAGCCTTGTTACGAGCAAAAACACATTGTTTACTTGGCTTAAGATTCCTACTTATCATTACTCCTAAATCTCTCTCGCAGTCGGATTTCACAATGGCATCGTTGTTCATCTGGTAACTGGTTTCCCTGTTTACATCTCCTATACTGAGTACTTTACATTTGTCCACATTGAATTTCATCTGCCATTATTCAGACCATTCGAAAAATTTGTTTAGATCTTCCTGTAGTTTTGCGGAGTCCACTTCAGATTTAATTACATGTCCAATTTTAGTGTCGTCAGCAAATTTACTTATGTTGCTGTCAATGCCGATATCTATACGTTTATGTATGTACTAAATAATAATGGTCCAAGTTCTGAGCCTTGGGGAAATCCACTAGTTACGTTGCTCCAATGGGATTTAGTGCCATTAATGCTCACTCGCTGTTTCCTGTCCTGTGACCACGTCCTAATCCATTTTAGAATATTACCTTTAATGCCATGTGCTTCTACCTTTCTTATTTGTCTTTCGTGGGGGACTCTGTTGAAGGCTTTGCTAAAGTCGAGATATACCACATCATAATTGTGCCCCTCGTCCACCCATTCGAAAACTGATGAAAAGAATGTTAATAGATTAGTTAGACATGAACGCCCGCTTGTGAAACCATACTGAGAATCATTGATCAATTTGTGCTTCTCAGGTGGTTTCGAATAGAGTTTGAAATGATTCCTTCCAGTAATTTGCCTACAATTGATGTTAGACTGATTAGAGGTAGTTAGAAGATAATGATCTATCCCCCTTCTTGAAAATCGGTATTGCATTCGCTATCCTCCAGGATTCTGGTACTACACCTGATTTTAAGGACATTTTAAACAACTTTGCTAAGGACATACTAAGCTCTTCCTTACATTCCTTTAATACTCTGGCAAATATCTCATTGGGACCAGGTGACTTATTAGGCTTTAGTTTGTCTATTTGCTTACTAACATTGTTACTAGTCACTACTATCTCGCTTAATTTGTTTTCTTCACTATCTCTGAATAGAGCCTGTGCCTCCAGTATCATGTTTAAATTTTCGGTGGTGAAAACTGTTGAAAAATATTTATTTAGATTATTGCTCATTTCTCCGTCGTTAACAGTTAGCTCGCCGGTATCTGACTGTATTGGCCCAATCTTTTCTCGTGTTTTAGTTTGATACATTTGATGGAATCCTTTGGGGTTTGTCTTCGCCTCCCTTGCTATCCTCAGCTCATTATTTCTCTTTGCTTTCCTTATCTCGGTCTTAACCCTACTGGCCAATGCCTTATAATAATCCCGGAGGTAAATTTCGCCACGATTTATCCTCCTACCTATAGCCTTCCTTTGACCAATAATGTTCTTTAAATAATTATTTATCCATTTAGGGTCATTGTCGTTTGATCTGAGTTTTTTGTATGGTATGTTCTGCCTTTGTGCATTAAGTAACTCATCATTTAAATTGTCGTGGAACTCGGCAACCTCAGATCTTGTTATGAGGTTGGTTTCAACCGTCAGGTCCATGTAGTTCACCCCCAAGCGTGATGCCCCTTCTCTCAACTGCCTCTTCAAACTATCAAAGTTTGCCCTTCTGAAATCTGGGACTTTTGTGGAATTTTCCTTACGGCTGCCCTGAAAATCTAACTAGAATCTAATTTCTTTGTGATCGCTGTTTGCAAGTTCCTTCCCTACCTCGACATTACTAATGAGGTTTTCTCTGTTCGACAGACCTAAATCGAGTATATTATTACCCCGGGTGGGTTCGGTTATATGTTGACTTAGGAAACAGTCCTGGATTGTTTCAAGAAAATCCTCTGATTCTAAGTTACCCTACTGTCGCTCATTGACTCTATCAAGATTGGGAGGTCTATATATTACTCCTGTGATTAATTTATCCCTACCGTCGATTAATTCTTTCCAAATTATTTCTGTAATCCGCTCAGTTTTTATTTCCTTATTTATTTCACACTTCAGATTATCCCTGACATAGCTTGCTACTCCGCCTCCTTTCCTAATCTGCCTATCGGTATGGAATAATTTGTAACCTGCAATTTGGTATTCGACAGGTAACTCACGTGAGTCTAGGTTGATCCATGTTTCAGTGAATGCTATTATATCGATTTTTTCGGTACATACCAAGGCCCTAATATCATCCATTTTGTTTCTCATGCTTCTACTGTTCGCGTAGTAGACATTTAAGTTAGTCGTGTTCTGAGTCCTCCCCTTGCCTCGTTTAGGTTTTAACTCCCTGCCTAATTTAGTTTTGTCATCATTCCTAACACTATTTCCCTGTAACCTTTCACTTTGTTTACCCACTCCCACTGCAGTCTCCTCCACTCCCATGCTCACATGTTCTCCTAGCAGTTTAAAGACTTCGACATCTTTTGGACTGCCCTTTCGAGAGTCCCAGCCAGGGTTGCTACTCCATCCCTAGACAGATGCACCCCATCCCTAGCATAAGGGTCCCTTCTGACGTAGAAGTTGTCCCAGTTGTCAATGAATGGGACTGATGTTGACTTGCAATATCTGTCAAGATGGCCGTTGACACCAACTGCCCTTGACAACCATTCATTTCCAACTCTCCTTCTAGGCAGGTTACCACATATGATAGGGATCCCTCCCTTAGACCTAACACGTTCTATAGCTGTCTTGAACTTATCAAGAAGCTCCTCCCTCCTACACCGGCCAATATCATTGCCTCCTGCACTAAGGCAGATAATGGGTTTGTTCCCATTACCAGACAAGATATTGTCCATCCTGTCAACTATATCCCCCACCCCAGCTCCTGGCAAACACACCCTCATCCTATTTTTATCTTTACCGCAAAAAGCTCATTCCATGTACCGCACCTGTGAGTCGCCAACAATCAAGATTTTCTTACCTTCCTTGTCAGCCTTGTCCCTGACTATACTAACGTCCAATTCATCTATCAAGGGACTGAAAGAGTTGGTACACTCAGCTGCTGTTGTCGTTGTTGTCGTATCCTTGGTGTGTTTTTTCACTACTAGTTTGGTCGTCCCTCTCCTCACAACCTTCCATTCGCCTGAATTTTCGTCATTCACCGGCTCTCCTTGCCTCGTTTCTTCCTTCATCCTCGCTATCTGTTCTTTTAATTTCAAGATATCTTCCTTGGCCCTCTCCAACTCGGCCCTCAGACGGACACAGCCCTGTTCACAAGTTGCACTTGCCATTACTGACAATTTATCCCCGGGAAGTAAGACGCTGTGACCTTTCCTCTAGCGAGGTCAGAGGACAACTGTCTATATGTGTCATCAGTTCTCTGTCATGGAAGCTTTTATCTTGGCGGGAGTGTAATGATTGTTTATCAGACCACAGCTTACAGCCCAGAGAAAGACAACACACATAACAGTAAGTATATAAGCAGGGGTACACCCTAAGTTGACACATCCTACAGTGACAGTAAGACCTGACCCAGGAGAGGTCACGGCCACAAGGTACCTGAGTTAACACGTTATGGCCGTGTTAAAGAAACTACACTTGGCCAAGACACACCCGGGTGGTAATAATTAGGAAGTATTACCGACCGGTGTTCCATGATAAGTGATATGACCGCACACCTGATCAAACATAGCTGTCCAGACCTGCCCTTGTCCTATAACTAATAAATTCTTCCTCTATCTTCCATAAGAGTTTTCACTCATTACAATATTAAAGAAAATATTGATAATACTAATTAAAAAAAAATAATGATGAAAATAAAAAGCAATAAATAAATACAAGAATTAAAAAAAAACAATATATGTATGCTATGTTGTCAAAGTAAGAGAAACAATTGAGACCCTGCAATTGTGTGCAAATGAGGCAGCAAGTCAGATCATCAACCTGGGACTTGGTCACATATGGCAGCAGGGTCTACCATTAGACAACACATTATGCTTCCAATATCTTCCCAGGCAGAAGTACCTCCCTGTTTTACAGCTGTTTGATATAATGGTTTTGGTGGTACAATAAAAGGAAAAGTACAAAGTAGTGTTAAAAAAAGTATTAATACGTGAGCAATAAATATTTTTTAAGAGATAATTAAAAGAAGGGAGCGCTGTCTCTGCTGGGATGGGTGGGGGGTAAGTTGTTCCACACCTTCACACGGTGATATTTTATGGAGGTCTGGGACATGTATGTATTGAGGTAGAACACGCGTTTATAGACTTAAGTTATCAAAATGTTGTGTTTAAAGCATCAGTAGGAACCAGCATAGTCTGTTCCATCACACATGAAGATAAAATACCCACTGCAATTCCATTGTTACCTGATCATTCCACTGTTACGACCCTCTTCCTTTCACCACTTACCCAGCTTCCACCACCGGTTATCAGCGGTCAGGGTCATATGTACAGAAGCAGTAGATATCTCACAAGAGTTGTCGAATTACCGCTGGCTGTCCCACCAGTCTCCGGTAACTTCCCGATGATCGGTATCAGTGTACAGACAAACAAGAGGCAGGAAAATTTCCACCAGGTCACAGACACACTTGTGCACTGTAGTCTACTTTAATAATGACTAATTCTTCACAGCACTGTTAACAGGGTAATGTCTTCACAGCTGGACTTATCACTTCCAATATATAGTCAGCACATTACCAGTGTACAACTCCTTAGTCTTTTTACTTTATATTGTTCACTACAATCCCACAATACTTGCCCAACAATAATCTTCAGTTGTTCTGCTGGGCTTATTCTTTACACTTTGAACAGAATTTATCGAATAACTTCTAGCCTGCTCGCTGGTGTTTATATATGCCTCCTCAGATGCTTCTCGAACATTCTAGAATCACCCAGAGACGCCGGGGAGATTCTAGAACGTTCTTCTCTGATCGAAGCTTACAATAATAATTAAATAAAAAAAAAATGATGCAGTGCATTCTAGAATCTTCTTACATAATTAACACTCCAATATATACACTAAAATTTCACTGCATTTACCCAAAATAACTGCTGCATGGGACAGAAAACAATCAAAATACCGTTTTTGCAAAATTATAAAAGGAAACTATGCCTCGGCATAACACTACCCCCTTCCTAATCCTTGTGTCGTCCTGACACTCATTCACTAAGTACTTGATAATCCTGAAACTTGGTAGGTCTCCTCTTCTTCCGCTGCTGCCACCGACGTACTGGGATGTCTTCAGAGTCCTCCCCTGACGCAGCAACCTCAGTCACATCCTCAGATTGGTCCCTCTCCTGTCACGTCCAATTCCGCTAAGAGGGAACAGTGCTCCTCTTCCTGGTCCATGGTCGGGTTTCCTGGTTCTGTACGGTCCTGAGTTCTTCCAGGATCTCCGGTCTGGTCCTCGTCGGTGGTAGGCGGCTGCTCCACAGAGTCTTCCCTGGCCCATGATACTGCCACAGACGATTGACGTGGACTACCACTGACTGAGCCTTCCTTCTTCCCTTGATCCGGTAGGTCACATCTGAAAGGCGTTCCACTACAGTGTATGGTCCTTCCCATGGACTCTGCAACTTCGGTGACTGACCCTTCTTCAGCACAGGGTTATACAGCTAGACCTTATACACCGTCCTTGTAACAGACCTGGCTTGCTTTGATAATCATTGTTGCGCTTCATCACTTCACCCGAGAACTCCACAGTTCCTCGAACTTGATGGTGGACCTCCGTCAACCTTTCTTGGGAGTCTTTTGGCGTAACTGGTGGTTTCTTCAGGAAGTTCTTCGCCAGGTGGTCTTCCTGTCAGCAGGTCCACTGGCAGCCGCCGTTCGTGACCCAGCATCAGTTTTGCCTGTGTGTATCCAGATAACGCGTGGGCAGCTGACCGATATGCCATCAACAGAGCAGGCAGCTTCTGGTACCATTCTGTCTGCCCCTCAACACAGTACTTGGCCAGTTCTTGTCCCAAGGTCCAATTAAACTTTTGTAACATTCTATCTGACTATGGCCGAAGTGGAGTGGTCCTAGTCTTTCTTATGTCCAACAGTTTACAACACTCGCTGAACACAGCTGACTCAAAATTTCTGCCCTGGTCCGAGTGCAACTCGTGAGGCACACCAAACCAGCAGAAGAGCTGGTCCACCAGCACTCTGGCAACAGATGTGGCTTCCCGATTTGGGATGGCATCAGCTTCTGGCCACTTAGTGAAGTAATCCATGGCCACACAGATGTATCTACTACCATCTGCAGTGAGTGGCAAAGGTCCACTGCTACCCTCTCCATTGGTGCACCTGCATGGTACAACAGCAGTGGGGCACGTGTGTGTGTAGCTTTGGTCCCTTCTTGGCGCAGCAGACATCGCACGACCGCCACCATTCTTCCACATCCTTACTCATGTCGACCCAGAAAACCTTTGCCACAGGTGACTCAAGGTCTTTTTCACTCCCAGATGTCCACTGGTTGGATTGTTGAGCATCTCCTTCAAGATCTCTGACCTCATCTTCCGGGGAAGTACTGTTGAGGCCATCTGTAGTCACCCATTGGCGCTGCAACAGACCACCCTTCAGCCGAAGAGCATCCCACTGAGCCCAGTAGTTTTTAGTCGTAGGACTTGCTCCAGAGATCGTCTCCCAGGCTGGCCGCACTCAGCTCTGGCTCGACCACTGGTCACAGGCCTTGGTCTTCCAGCTGCAGCCTCTCAAGGTCTTCCCTGCAACGGCTGGATCCTCCTTCACTGTAGTGCAACTACACTTCTTGGAAAGTGCCTCTCTCCTGCAACACTGCTGATAATTGGAATCACACGGTCGCCGGCTCAGACTGTCAGCATTCCCATGTATCTGCCCAGGCCTGTACTGGGTGGTATAATTGTGCTGATTCAGCTTCCCAGTCCACTGTGCCAGATGTCCTTCAGGATTCTTCAGGGTCTTAAGCCACCTCATTGCTGCTTTGTCAGTCAGGATGGTGAAGCTTGATTCATAAAGGTAAGGATGGAAAAAGTCTGAACTCCTTATCACAGTCAAGAGTCCCTTCCTAGTAACACAATAATTTATCTCTGTTGGGTTTAACTTCTTGCTGTAGTATGCCACTACGTACTTGATGTCATCCTTCTTCTGGGACAGCACCCCTCCGATGCCATCATCACTAGCATCACAGTCCAAGATGAATGGTTGAGTTGGGTCCGGATAAGGGAGCACCAGGGAGCTGACCAAGGCATCCTTTAGCTGGTCGAAGGAGCCTTGACTCTCAGTCGTCCACACAAACTTCTACCCCTTCTTAGTTAGCTTGAGCAACGGTGCTGCGATCGTGGCGAAGTTCTTCACAAATCGACGGTAGTAGGTACAAAGGCCAAGGAAACTACTCAGCTCCCTTATACAAGCTGGCACTGGGCAGTTTCTCACCGCCGCCACCTTCTATGGGTCTGTTTGTACTCCGTCTTCACTTACTATATGTCCCAGATATTGAGCTTCATTCTGGAACAAGTAACATTTCTTTGGGCTCGGCTTATGGTGTGCAGCCCGGAGCCGGTCAAACACTTCCGATAGCCTCCCAGGTTCTTGCTCGAAAGTTTTGCCGAAGACAATCACGTCGTCCAGATATATGTGGGCAGTCTTCCAGTGCAAGTCTTCCAGAACCCTTTCCATGAGGCCTTCGAAGGTAGCTGGTGCATTGCACAGACCGAATGGCGTAACTTGAACTGCCACAGCCCTTGTCCATATGAAAATACTGTCTTTTCCTTGTCTTCCTCGGTGATCTTCACCTGATGATACCCAGACTTCAAGTCGAGTGTTCAGAACCTCTTGGCGCCTGTCAGAGCACCCAGTGTGTCATCGATTCTTGGCAAAGGATAGAAGTTCTTCGCCGTCACGTCATTAAGGGCGCGGTAGTCCACACAGCACCGAAGTGAGCCATCCTTCTTCCTCACTAGGACGAATCCTGACGCCCACGGACTGCTGGACTTTTCGACCAGACCTTGGTGAATAAGATCCCCATCAGTCTTCTCCATAACCTGGTGACGAGCTGGTGCTATCCTCCGAGGCGGTTGCTTGATCGGGCGGTGATCCCCAGTGTCGATGTGTTGCTGTACCAGGTCTGTCCAGCCCAGGTCTAGGTTCCCTGCAGAGCAGTCGTCCGTATACTTCAACAACAACAACTTTCCCAGTTGTATCACTTGAGCCTCATCCAGGCACTGGGAGGTCCTGGCAAACAAGTCCTAAAAATGGTCGGGCAGACCATTCTTCTGCTGGACCACGGTCCTCTTGCAGGTCCTGGGCTGCTGCTCCTGGTCGACCTTTGGCACAGTCCAACTGCCACTCACTGCTGTATTCTCCTTGGCCGGAGAGAGAAGTTGGCCTCAATTACAGGTACCTCCTCTGCAGATGGGTCGACTAAAGTTCTCCCCACCATCACTCCATCTTTGACTCCACACTGCTCATCAGGCTCCACCACTCCCAGACGGGTATGTAAGGCACCGTTCACCTTGCACGGCAACAGCACCTCTGATGTTGGGGGAATAACTGCTGACCGCCTAGCTGTAACCTTAGCACTGGCATGCTTCACAGTCCTCAGCGGTACCCACTTTCCTTTAATATTCAGCTGTATTGAGCCAAGGTCCAGTTGACATTGTGAGGTAGGAGGTAGTCCAGGCCCAGCATGCAAGGGTCTTCTTTATCCACTACATAAACCTGTAGGGTTTCTTCTTCCCCTCCTAGCTTGATGCTGATATCCACTGTTCCCTTTAGCACTGTGCAGTGTCCAGTTATCCCACACAGCTGCTGCGACGTCTCAGGTAGTGTTTAATGACTACCCACGTCTGGCCTCACAAAACTCTGCTCCGAGGCTGTGTTGATCACCACCGGACACCTTACACCATCTATCATACCTTCAACCTGGACACTGCTTACAGTGGCTCGGTTGCATTTCATAAATATTGGGGCTCTGGTGAGACAGGCTGGTCGTTGCCCCTCAGCACCAGCCATCTTTAGTTTCCCGTCTTGGAATTATGTGGTCACTTACCCTTGAAGTGTCCATCTTCTCCACACGTCCAACATCCTCTCTTCTCCATGTTCTTCCCGGTATTGCCCTTCCCTCGCTCTCGTTTCCGCTTGTAACAGTCCTCATGTTTATGCTTAATCTTATTTTGCGATACCAGCAGGTTCCTTTAAATCTCTCCGTCTCTTGTACTTGGCCCTTTCGTGCTTTAAATCCCGAGCTAGACTCCGTCCTGAAGCTTGGTAAACTTGATCTCACAGACGATTCAAACTCCAGGGCTCTAGCTAAACATTCCTGTAGAGTTACATGTTGGGACCGCCGCTTCACCTGAATCTTGAACTGTATGCTGTCGAATGCGTCCACAAACTGGTCCATCAACAACACGACTAACAGATCAGGTGATGCTCCAGGGTACGCCCTATGAGCCCTAATTTCCCGGTCTTGAGCAAGCTGTTGCAGTGTTTCACCTCGGTTTCGAGTTACATAATCTGGCCCTGTAAACCTCATTTTAGTACTTGGTTCCATAACTTTGTTCCAGTTCCTTTACCAGTGACATTCAACTTGTCTTGTCAACTGGCCGAAAACCTCCATAGCTGCGCCCTTAAGACTAGTGGTTAATTGAACTGCACACTGCTTGTCGTCCCACCCATTTTGTTCAGCCAGTAACTCAAACTGTGCCTGGTATGCTTCCCAGGAGACCTTGCAGTCGAATTTCTGTGGTTTCTTCTTCACTGGCTTTCTTGGATAGTTCCCCACTTCACTTGACGTAGCTCGGGGTCTGAACTGAGGAGCTCTGTAATTTAGCTCAACACTTCCTTTTTCTACTGCTCATCATATTTTCCAGAATTTTCATCACTATTCACTCCCCTCGGAGCGTGCATAAACGATGTTTCACGCACACCGTCACAATTATAGGAGTCACTAAATCTTGGCTGATATCCTGCTGTTAGACAATTCTCCAGAACTTCCATCTTGCTATTGACTTTCTGTAGCTCACTGTTCACCACTGTTAGCTCCTCTCGTACCTCTGTGATCTCACCAATCACTTTTGGTTTTTACCGTTGCTATTTCCCCACTTCAACTTGCACCTCATGAAATACATCACTTGCAGAGCTTCATCCCGTTTATGAATTTCCTTGTCGATCTCTTCCTGTAGATGCTGCTTTTGTTCTTCTCTCTTCCTGCAGTTGTTCTTAAATTTTCACTTGCAGAAGCACATTTCATTATTTCTGCTCTTCTCATTGTTCTTGGAGTAGTTGTTTCTGTTCTCATTATTTCTGCAGTGATTTTGTTCTGTTCTCGTTGTTCTTGTAGCAATTGTTTTTGTTCTCGTTGTGATTGTAAGAATTGCATCAGGTCAACCATGGAAATCCCCCCTTGCTAGGCCTGGTTTCTGGTCTGGTCTGGACCTTCAATCTTGACTGATATCTCACTGCTAGGCTATTCCTACTCCTGACACCAATATTACGACCCTCCTCCTTTCACCACTTACCCAGCGTCCACCACCAGTTATCAGCGGTCAGGGTCATATGTACAGAAGCAGTAGATATCTTACAAGAGTTGTCGAATTACCACTGGTAATTTCCCGACGATCAGTATCAGTGTGCACTGTAGTCCTCTTTAATGGTTACTTATTCTTCACAACACTGTTCACAGGGTAATGTCTTCACAGCTGGACATTGAACATATAGTCAGCAAACTATCAGTGTACAACTCCTTAGTCTTTTCACTTTATATAGATTACAACAATTCCACAATATTTGCACAACAATTATCTTCAGTTGTCCTACTAAGCTTGTTCTTTACACAATGAGCAAAAACAGTTGACTGACTGAGTCAGCTTGAAGTGGCCACTTTGCCTTTAGGCTATTTCTGCCGAAGCTGTTTGTTTTTTCTTTGGACTTCGCACGCTTCCACTTATAATGTACACAGTACAGTATACATCATCATCAGATGATCCCAGAGCACTCTAGCACAACCCAGAGACGCCTGGGTGGTTCAAGAACGTTTTTCTCTGATCGAGGCATACAATAAGAAGTAAATCATAAAAAAGATGCCATGCATTCTAGAATATTCTTACATAAGTAATACATCAATACATACACGAGTCTCCCTAGACTTATCAAAATAACTGCTGCTTGGGACAGGAAATAATCAAAACGCCAAGTTCACAAACATTATCATACCAAATTATGCCTTGACATAATAATAGTAACAATATTATTATCATTAATACAAAACTATTATTTAGGAGCAAATGTCAGTTTGCATCCTTGACTAGAATATCTTAAGCTAGTTAAATCATCAACTACACGTTGGAAACTCCCCCTTGCAAAAAAAAACTTCAGACGTATGGGGTGGGAGTCCTGGGAATACATGAAACGACCTTGCCGCTCTACCAATATCTCGCCAAGTATATCCCTACTTGTTTTTTTACGGGGAATAGCCCACCCGGGTACAGGTCACTGACCCACAACGGGGCCTGGGGGGGGGGGGGGGGGGCGAAAAATTGAGAGTAAATTTTAAAATAAAAGTAGAAAAGGTAAAGGTTATATTAATCTACACCGCGAAGATGCCAGACAACCAACTTTTTAAAGTGAGACAGAATGTAAGAGCCCGGAAACACAGAAGAAGGCAGAGCATTCTACAGTTTGGCTGTGTGAGGAAAGAAGGAGGTACTATAACGGTGTTATTCTAGTGTGACCGACATCCACAGAGAAACGGTGGGCACCGCGGGCAGTGACGTGTCCAGGACATTTTGGATGAGGTGACCAAGGTGGGGGGGCAGGATATATAAGTGAACGCCAGGTGATAGAAATGCTTAGATACAGTGGTTCAATTAATTACTGCTTCAACTTAGGTTTTTACATCTTTCTATTGAAATATTTCATTCATCAATTTCAAAACTTACCGTATGACATTATCATTTCCATGTTTGAACTCAAGGCCAGGATGATATAGGAGCACACAACACTAAGTGTCTTCCATAACTGCACAGTAAAACAGTACCAACTTAAACCTGTTGAAGAAGAGAGATAACTCAAGATGACTCTGCTGTTCAGTTTTCCACCCATAATATTTTCAGGGAATAAAGAATGTATTTTAGTTATTCAAACAAGGCTGTTCTCAACCAGTAATGTCCAAATGAGGTCACGCCACAGTAACTTTAGAGTAGTGACGATACACGGTAAGGTGATAATCCACTTCACTCTCTTTATTGAATATATTATAAACGAAATATAAATTAAATTTCAGTAATATTACGAACATTGTTCAAAATCACACTGTAATACATGAGCTCAAAAAAGAACATAAAATCCACATAAAGTTCACAGCCACATCCCTTATATTGCAGAGCTATATAATGTACACCTTTAGAACAGCTGAATACACCTGTTCTCGTGCTGGATAGCGATTATTTTAATAAACTCGTCCATGTCTAATGACTTGGCTCTTCTAGCCTCAATGGTGAGAACACCCTGGTTACTGTCCGCCATAGTTGTGCGCAAACGGCTCTTTATGAGCTTAACAGCTGAGAAGCTGCGCTCACAGGCAGTGCTGCTTACTGGGAGGGCCAAGGCACAGGCGGAACAGTTCATTAAAGACCTCTTGGTAGGGCTCTAGGAACACCGTTACCTATAATACACTGGACAGCTTCTGCATTCCACTTTGAGTTTTCCTTTCCCAAATCCTCTTTGCTTGGTGCAGCTTATGGCTGAGATCTTCAACATCACACTCATAGATCTCTGCTAAGAGAAATACAGCTTCCTCCTCCACTTGCTCTTTGGGTCCAGGGCATGTATTCCCTTCATGATGTCACAATTTGGTTCAGAGAAGCGTCTCTACAACTCACAAACAATGGTGTCCTTGATGGGGTAGAATATCCTCCTGCTGAAGCTCTCCTTGTCAGCAACGTTACACTTATTGTGGATGTTACAATAGATCCACCCAGTCTGCAGTTGATTTTTTGTGACCTCTTCTCAGCATTTTCAACAGCAACATTGCACTGATTAGCAGTGTCTACAATGCCTTTCCATAGATCCTCAACAAATGGCTCGTTCCTGTACTTCTGAATTGTATCCTGAAGTGCTTCAACCAAATCCACCTCCCTAGCTAGGTCAAGCGAAGGTGATTGTAGCATGTCCGATAGCAACTTAGTATCCCCAAGGAGTTTTCTACAAGTTGTAAGAAGACCAATAAATGAGAGGACCATTTGTGTAAGGAAACCTCGACCTTCTACAGATCTGTCTCCACTGTTTTCAAGGTCTGTCTCATGCAGAACACGTAATATAGCAGGCAATCTATCCATTAGATTCCTGCAAGCCAAGTACCTACAGGCCCATCTGGTGTACAGGCCAAGTACCTACAGGCCCACCTGGTGTACAGGCCAAGTACCTACAGGCCCACCTGGTGTACAGGCCAAGTACCTACAGGCCCACCTGGTGTACAGGCCAAGTACCTACAGGCCCACCTGGTGTACAGGCCAAGTACCTACAGGCCCACCTGGTGTACAGGCCAAGTACCTACAGGCCCACCTGGTGTACAGGCCAAGTACCTACAGGCCCACCTGGTGTACAGGCCAAGTACCTACAGGCCCACCTGGTGTACAGGCCAAGTACCTACAGGCCCACCTGGTGTACAGGCCAAGTACCTACAGGCCCACCTGGTGTACAGGCCAAGTACCTACAGGCCCACCTGGTGTACAGGCCAAGTACCTACAGGCCCACCTGGTGTACAGGCCAAGTACCTACAGGCCCACCTGGTGTACAGGCCAAGTACCTACAGGCCCATCTGGTGTACAGGCCAAGTACCTACAGGCCCATCTGGTGTACAGGCCAAGTACCTACAGGCCCATCTGGTGTACAGGCCAAGTACCTACAGGCCCACCTGGTGTACAGGCCAAGTACCTACAGGCCCATCTGGTGTACAGGCCAAGTACCTACAGGCCCACCTGGTGTACAGGCCAAGTACCTACAGGCCCACCTGGTGTACAGGCCAAGTACCTACAGGCCCACCTGGTGTACAGGCCAAGTACCTACAGGCCCACCTGGTGTACAGGCCAAGTACCTACAGGCCCATCTGGTGTACAGGCCAAGTACCTACAGGCCCATCTGGTGTACAGGCCAAGTACCTACAGGCCCATCTGGTGTACAGGCCAAGTACCTACAGGCCCACCTGGTGTACAGGCCAAGTACCTACAGGCCCACCTGGTGTACAGGCCAAGTACCTACAGGCCCACCTGGTGTACAGGCCAAGTACCTACAGGCCCACCTGGTGTACAGGCCAAGTACCTACAGGCCCACCTGGTGTACAGGCCAAGTACCTACAGGCCCACATGGTGTATAGGCCAAGTACCTACAAGCTCATCTGGTGTACAGGCCAAGTACCTACAGGCCCATCTGGTGTACAGGCCAAGTACCTACAGGCCCACCTGGTGTACAGGCCAAGTACCTACAGGCCCATCTGGTGTACAGGCCAATGCCTACAGGCCCATCTGGTGTACAGGCCAAGTGCCTACAGGCCCACCTGGTGTACAGGCCAAGTACCTACAGGCCCACCTGGTGTACAGGCCAAGTACCTACAGGCCCACCTGGTGTACAGGCCAAGTACCTACAGGCCCACCTGGTGTACAGGCCAAGTACCTACAGGCCCATCTGGTGTACAGGCCAAGTACCTACAGGCCCATCTGGTGTACAGGCCAAGTGCCTACAGGCCCATCTGGTGTACAGACCAAGTGTCTACAGGCCCACCTGGTGTACAGGCCAAGTACCTACAGGCCCACCTGGTGTACAGGCCAAGTACCTACAGGCCCACCTGGTGTACAGGCCAAGTACCTACAGGCCCACCTGATGTACAGGCCAAGTGCCTACAGGCCCATCTGGTGTACAGGCCAAGTACCTACAGGCCCATCTGGTGTACAGGCCAAGTACCTACAGGCCCCTCTGGTGTACAGGCCAAGTACCTACAGGCCCATCTGGTGTACAGGCCAAGTGCCCACAGGCCCATCTGGTGTACAGGCCAAGTGCCCACAGGCCCATCTGGTGTACAGGCCAAGTGCCTACAGGCCCATCTGGTGTACAGGCCAAGTGCCTACAGGCCCATCTGGTGTACAGGCCAAGTGCCTACAGGCCCATCTGGTGTACAGGCCAAGTGCCTACAGGCCCATCTGGTGTACAGGCCAAGTGCCTACAGGCCCATCTGGTGTACAGGCCAAGTGCCTACAGGCCCATCTGGTGTACAGGCCAAGTGCCTACAGGCCCACCTGGTGTACAGGCCAAGTGCCTACAGGCCCATCTGGTGTACAGGCCAAGTGCCTACAGGCCCATCTGGTGTACAGGCCAAGTGCCTACAGGCCCATCTGGTGTACAGGCCAAGTGCCTACAGGCCCATCTGGTGTACAGGCCAAGTACCTACAGGCCCATCTGGTGTACAGGCCAAGTACCTACAGGCCCACCTGGTGTACAGGCCAAGTACCTACAGGCCCACCTGGTGTACAGGCCAAGTACCTACAGGCCCACCTGGTGTACAGGCCAAGTACCTACAGGCCCATCTGGTGTACAGGCCAAGTACCTACAGGCCCATCTGGTGTACAGGCCAAGTACCTACAGGCCCATCTGGTGTACAGGCCATGTACCTACAGGCCCACCTGGTGTACAGGCCAAGTACCTACAGGCCCACCTGGTGTACAGGCCAAGTACCTACAGGCCCACCTGGTGTACAGGCCAAGTACCTACAGGCCCACCTGGTGTACAGGCCAAGTACCTAGAGGCCCACCTGGTGTACAGGCCAAGTACCTACAAGCTCATGTTGTGTACAGGCCAAGTACCTACGGGCCCATCTGGTGTACAGGCCAAGTACCTACAGGCCCACCTGGTGTACAGGCCAAGTACCTACAGGCCCATCTGGTGTACAGGCCAAGTACCTACAGGCCCATCTGGTGTACAGGCCAATGCCTACAGGCCCATCTGGTGTACAGGCCAAGTGCCTACAGGCCCACCTGGTGTACAGGCCAAGTACCTACAGGCCCACCTGGTGTACAGGCCAAGTACCTACAGGCCCACCTGGTGTACAGGCCAAGTACCTACAGGCCCACCTGGTGTACAGGCCAAGTACCTACAGGCCCATCTGGTGTACAGGCCAAGTACCTACAGGCCCATCTGGTGTACAGGCCAAGTGCCTACAGGCCCATCTGGTGTACAGACCAAGTGTCTACAGGCCCACCTGGTGTACAGGCCAAGTACCTACAGGCCCACCTGGTGTACAGGCCAAGTACCTACAGGCCCACCTGGTGTACAGGCCAATTACCTACAGGCCCACCTGATGTACAGGCCAAGTGCCTACAGGCCCATCTGGTGTACAGGCCAAGTACCTACAGGCCCATCTGGTGTACAGGCCAAGTACCTACAGGCCCATCTGGTGTACAGGCCAAGTACCTCAGCCATCTGTGCCAGGCCCACGGCCCTGGTGTACAGGCCAAGTCCACAGGCCCATCTGGTGTACAGGCCAAGTGCCCACAGGCCCATCTGGTGTACAGGCCAAGTGCCTACAGGCCCATCTGGTGTACAGGCCAAGTGCCTACAGGCCCAACTGGTGTACAGGCCAAGTACCTACAGGCCCACTGGGTACAGGCCAAGCCTACAGGCCCACTGGTGTACAGGCCAAGTACCTACAGGCCCACTGGTGTACAGGCCAAGTGCCTACAGGCCCACCTGGTGTACAGGCCAAGTACCTACAGGCCCATCTGGTGTACAGGCCAAGTACCTACAGGCCCACCTGGTGTACAGGCCAAGTACCTACAGGCCCATCTGGTGTACAGGCCAAGTACCTACAGGCCCACCTGGTGTACAGGCCAAGTGCCTACAGGCCCACCTGGTGTACAGGCCAAGTGCCTACAGGCCCACCTGGTGTACAGGCCAAGTACCTACAGGCCCACCTGGTGTACAGGCCAAGTACCTACAGGCCCACCTGGTGTACAGGCCAAGTACCTACAGGCCCACCTGGTGTACAGGCCAAGTACCTACAGGCCCACCTGGTGTACAGGCCAAGTACCTACAGGCCCACCTGGTGTACAGGCCAAGTACCTACAGGCCCACCTGGTGTACAGGCCAAGTACCTACAGGCCCACCTGGTGTACAGGCCAAGTACCTACAGGCCCACCTGGTGTACAGGCCAAGTACCTACAGGCCCACCTGGTGTACAGGCCAAGTGCCTACAGGCCCACCTGGTGTACAGGCCAAGTGCCTACAGGCCCACCTGGTGTACAGGCCAAGTGCCTACAGGCCCACCTGGTGTACAGGCCAAGTGCCTACAGGCCCACCTGGTGTACAGGCCAAGTGCCTACAGGCCCACCTGGTGTACAGGCCAAGTACCTACAGGCCCATCTGGTGTACAGGCCAAGTGCCTACAGGCCCACCTGGTGTACAGGCCAAGTACCTACAGGCCCACCTGGTGTACAGGCCAAGTACCTACAGGCCCATCTGGTGTACAGGCCAAGTACCTACAGGCCCACCTGGTGTACAGGCCAAGTACCTACAGGCCCATCTGGTGTACAGGCCAAGTACCTACAGGCCCATCTGGTGTACAGGCCAAGTACCTACAGGCCCATCTGGTGTACAGGCCAAGTGCCTACAGGCCCACCTGGTGTACAGGCCAAGTGCCTACAGGCCCATCTGGTGTATAGGCCAAGTACCTACAGGCCCACCTGGTGTACAGGCCACTTACCTACAGGCCCACCTGATGTACAGGCCAAGTGCCTACAGGCCCATCTGGTGTACAGGCCAAGTACCTACAGGCCCCTCTGGTGTACAGGCCAAGTACCTACAGGCCCCTCTGGTGTACAGGCCAAGTACCTACAGGCCCCTCTGGTGTACAGACCAAGTACCCACAGGCCCATCTGGTATACAGGCCAAGTGCCCACAGGCCCATCTGGTGTACAGGCCAAGTGCCCACAGGCCCATCTGGTGTACAGGCCAAGTGCCTACAGGCCCATCTGGTGTACAGGCCAAGTACCTGCAGGCCCATCTGGTGTACAGGCCAAGTACCTACAGGCCCATCTGGTGTACAGGCCAAGTACCTACAGGCCCATCTGGTGTACAGGCCATGTGCCTACAGGCCCATCTGGTGTACAGGCCAAGTGCCTACAGGCCCATCTGGTGTACAGGCCAAGTGCCTACAGGCCCATCTGGTGTACAGGCCAAGTACCTACAGGCCCATCTGGTGTACAGGCCAAGTGCCTACAGGCCCATCTGGTGTCGCAAAGTTTTTGGGCTCACCTCCGTACATTTCCCTCTGAACATCCATCCACTTCTGGTGCACATAGGACCCTGACATGTACACGTAGAGCTTCTGAAGCAGTGAAAACAAAGTCATTCAGCGTCAGGAACTAATTTCACAGTGTCAACTAGCACCAGGTTAAGGCAGTGTGTATTACAGTGTACTGTACATAGAAAGCATGTTTAGCTTCTGCCTTTATTCTGACTGTCACTCCAAAGTGTTTCCCACTCATTACTGCTGCCCCATCATAACCTTTTATTCTGGTTGTCACTCCAAAGTGTTTCCCACTCATTACTGCTGCCCCATCATAACCTTTTATTCCGGTTGTCACTCCAAAGTGTTTTCCACTCATTACTGCTGCCCCATCATAACCTTTTATTCTGGTTGTCACTCCAAAGTGTTTCCCACTCATTACTGCTGCCCCATCATAACCTTGACCAGGCAGAGGATGATCTTTTCTGTGAGCGCTTCAGCATCTAAGAGGATGGCTTGTTTGAATTCTAGGAAGCTTTCATGCACCGCTCCATTATAATAGTATCTAACTACAGCTGTTATTTTTTCTTTAGGTCTTTTGTTTCGTCAACAATAACAGAGAACACTTTACTTTCCTTTACTTCCTTACTTATACTGTAGTGTCACGCACCATATTTGCCAAACATTATAGAATTTCACTCTGTATTATATTGCTGGTATATTTAGCATTGCCACTGGCCTTCATTTTTTCCCTGCCACCGAGTCATGCTTTGCAATCATTTCCAAAATTGTTAAAAAGTTTCCTTGTTTAAGTTGTCATCTGTCTCATAGTGGCCCCTTTGTGCAATATTTTGTATTGCCGTCAAGAGAAGTACTTCAGTCACCGTTTTAAGTATGTGCAATTTCTTGTACTTCTTATTTACTGAACAATGTGGACCTCATAATCATTGCGCTGCGCTCGAAGTTGAGTTAATTAATTTGTTCACCGACCTATCACCGTACACATTTCACCAATTCTGAGTGGGGGGCCACTAGGGTGGCCAATCAGATTTCAGGGGGGCCGTGGCCACCCCAGGCCACCCCTTGGACATGCACTGCACCGTGAGTAAGACGAGTGTTACGAGCCCCCGGCCTTGCCGGCAGTACACAGGATGCCAAATCCACCAAACATTGCCCGTTAAAGTACCTGTAAAAGAGAGAGAGTGAAGCAACATTGTGGTGAAGAGAAAGGGAAGAGAGATTGTCGACTAAAGGAGGAGAGTTAATAAGACGAAATGCCTTTGATTCCACCCTATCAAACAGTTGAACAGAAGAAGAGCCACCCCAGATATGAGAGCAGTACTCCAAGTTAGGACGAATGAATCCCTTATAAACTTGAAGCAACTGCTCAAGAGTGAAGTAACTACGGCATCTGTACAGCATTCCCAGCTTCCATGACATAGTGGGAAATCTGTAGCACCACAGCAGTCGGCGGTCATCAACTTGTAGAGGGTCCAAAGGCTCCCTAAACGCCCTTACCAACAGAGTGCGCGGTCATGACCTAAAGCAATCAGTGGTGATACTGGAGGCTAATACCACGAGACATTGTTCAGTTTTTTCAACAGATGTTCTTATCATTATAGTAAGTACAAGTGATCGTGGGCACTTCGTGCCCGGTGGCGAGTCCGGTGGTACAGTTTACCGAAGTTGTTATAATCATGGTCGTGGTTGTAATAATCATGGTCGTGGTTGTTATAATCATGGTCGTGGTTGTTATAATCATGGCCGTGGTTGTTATAATCATGGCCGTGGTTGTTATAATCATGGTCGTGGTTGTTATAATCATGGCCGTGGTTGTTATAATCATGGCCGTGGTTGTTATAATCATGGCCGTGGTTGTTATAATCATGGTCGTGGTTGTTATAATCATGGCCGTGGTTGTTATAATCATGGCCGTGGTTGTTATAATCATGGTCGTGGTTGTTATAATCATGGTCGTGGTTGTTATAATCATGGCCGTGGTTGTTATAATCATGGTCGTGGTTGTTATAATCATGGCCGTGGTTGTTATAATCATGGCCGTGGTTGTTATAATCATGGTCGTGGTTGTTATAATCATGGTCGTGGTTGTTATAATCATGGTCGTGGTTGTTATAATCATGGTCGTGGTTGTTATAATCATGGTCGTGATTGTTATAATCATGGTCGTGGTTGTTATAATCATGGTCGTGGTTGTTATAATCATGGTCGTGGTTGTTATAATCATGGCCGTGGTTATTAGGTACTGTAAGTATCTAGTATACTATAGGAAGGAATAGAATAAAGGTTAGAATAATTAGTTAAAGAAATATTCGCCATAAGGAGAGGTTAAAATCATAAAACAAAAACAAATTATTATGAATCACAGATGATCATTCCGAGATAAATTATATTATGAAGAGAAGTGACCTTGATTCTGGTTATATTAGTCACCATCTGCTTAAGTCATCACCTGTGTTAAGTCATCATAGTCATCACCTACGTTAGTCAGTTTTAGGCCCATCTTACATGACTGACCGACCATCGATGTTCTTTCCGCGCGAGGGAGTTGAGTCTTATTATTTACGCTGGTGGATGTAAGACCTCCTACCCTCACTGACGCAGCTATGGTCAATTTGGTGTTATTCTTGTTTATAAATGCCTTCTAATCTGTCTCAAGTCTATCCGTCCTGTCTAATGCCATCCCAACTGTCTGTTCGTCTGCGTGGTGTTTGAATGTAAGCCCGTCTGTACTAATGTGAACCAGTCAGTCAGCTGTCTGTCTGTCATGTTAGTTGCCATATTGTCTATTTGTGCATGTATGAATCTGTCTATTTTTGTCAACCTCCTGTCTGTTTCACTGTCTATATTCACCCTGTGTCTATTGTAGTCATCTTCTCCATGCATTCCTGTTATTATCTTTTTATCTCTTCTCCTTTTCCATGAGCCACAGGAATAAGTATACACTGTAAGGTCGTCTGGTAACTGCTCAGCCAGACGCATGATGAAACTCAGCTCCCCCCACCTGTTATCTCTAACTATTTTCTGTTTCCCTTCTTTATTCTTTTATTTACTTATCTTCCTTCCTTTACTAATCCAAACAACATTAAAATAAAAGTGGGCTAAGAAAAAAGTGGGGGTAGGAGGAGGGAGCCGTACGATAACTGCAATCATGGGCTGACAGGGTACAGCGAATGAGGGTGAGCATCGTTTTCTATCGTAAATTTAATTGTTAACTAATGCCTTCCTAAAGAAACCATCGACATGGGACCAGGTTTGTTCCACTCTACGAATTTTTTGCGATTTTTCCACCAAGTTTGATGAAAAACGATTGTGCCGTTTCGGCTGCCCAGAGCAGACAAACAGACGGACACACATACATTCGGATAGCGCTATAGTATATTAGATTTTAAAAGAGGCGACATGTAGAAGAACCTAATAGAACCTAACCTAACCAATGAAAGAAAACTGCCTTGTGAGGGGGCGGGTTCTCTATCTGCCACCAATGTGAGGGGGCGCATTCTCGGTCTGCCACCAATGTGAGGGCGCCTGACTCCCTCTCTGTTTCTACACCACCCTCATCTTATTTACTTCTCTAGTTCTTACTCTACTCAGTTCCCTCACCTATTCTTGGGTAGCATGGACATTCTTTTGGTAGCATGGTCGAGGGTCTAGGCACGTGAGTATGGTAATTTTGGTATCAGGTCACTTGGATGGAAATAAAGGTAAAATACTGTGGGAGAAATGAATACACCTAAAGTACTCTAAAAACAAATTTATTAATATGCAAATCAAAGGGGAAAATAGATGTTATTAACATATAACTACCAGGCTCAGCTCCTGGGCCTATTGCAAACTCTCTGTCTTATGTACTGGTTTCCTTGTTTTCCTAGTTACTCAACAGCAATTATTCGGACATTACAATCTTACCATGCACCCAATACCTGATGTCACCTTACATTATATCGCAGGACCAGGTCCTTGTCTTTCCTCCCAAGACACTAATACTGATACAAACCCCGACATGGGTCCCCCACAACATGGGTAAGTATTAACAACACCTACAACCACACTGTGGACTATAATTCCAAGGCCTGTCAGGGTATAGCACTGGCGCCTCTACAACTGCTGTTGTGGTCGGTTACACTCCGACCCGAGATGGGGTAGCCAGACACATGGCGGGTCTGGGGTCTGGCCCAACGAAGCCTTGGGGCACATTAATCCGGCCCCATCGGTGCCATCTTCTCATATATGATCCCCGCTGGACATCTAATACATCCGAGGCCGTTGTTGGATGGTAGAGCGATTCAAGAATCACAATGGGATCGGGAGACAAACGGGAATCAGCGTCAGGGGACCTGTATGGGTGAAGGGACGGGCACTCACTAACTGTGACAACAACATCACGTTTCAGGGGACGTTAAAGACGTAAATATGACTTCACTCAGAGCATATCAACTACGTTACTGTAACACTTGCACAATCAACTATTAATTGGGTCAAATCACTTAAAGAAGGGCAAATTACAACACAGAGTGGGTGGCAGCATACCTGTATGGATGAAGGGACGGGCACTCACTAACGGTAGAAATGCCCGCGGCCCTCACTCAAAACAGACCAGGGAGTCCACCTACTCCTATTCCGATGAATTAATTTACTGTACATTCTGACCTTGAAATTGAGACTATGAACTCATTTTCATTCTCTATTATCATCTCAACTAACAATGCTATGACTCAGCTATCGAAAGCCAAATTAAATTGATTACAAAGGGTTAGATGGCAACAGGTCCCAACATACAGCGTCTACTCCCAAAGACCAAGACGGGGGAAACATAGAAAACGGGGAACGTTTCCACTGGGGGACTCGGAAGGTTTTGTAGACGTTTGAGCGTAATATGAATCCTTAAGGTTTTCAGGTTAGCTCTTATCATGACCATTACAGCCTAACCTTACCTAACTTCCTAACTTGGGGACGGACCCTCCATATTAAACAGAAACTACTTATTTTCATATCTGGTACCAATGAAAGCAACTTTGGTGAAGTGTCACAGTGTAATTTTATATTTTTTGTGGACGTGAGAGTGCACTCGGACCAAGTGAGTTAGTTTTAAGCAAACTGCGCAGACAAGAACATTCACCGACTTGACAGATTTTTGGGAGGAGTATTTGAAGTGAATAATTAATTTCTTCACGTATAAAGCATGTACAAGGGCGGATCAAAGGGGGGTCCTGGTGGTAAGGACCCCCATTTTCGTCAGAAAATTCCAATCCTTTTGCTTTAATGCAGTATTGTACTCCTGCGATTTCATAAGAAAATAAGAACATAAGAATGGAAGAAACTGCAGCGGACCTATTGGCCCATACTGGGCAGTCCCATTTACACCCAACCCCTATTGCTCATATATCCATCCAACCTATGTTTGAAGCTATCCAGCGTGTTTGAGTTAATAATGATATTTGGTAACTTGTTCCACTCGTCCACTACTCTATTTCCAAACCAATGTTTACCTATTTCGGGCCTAAATCTAAATATGTCGAATTTGAAACCATTGTTACGAGTTCGCTTCTGGTTGGATAGTTGAGTGCATTTGTAATGCCACCTTTGTTTAGCCCTGACTTACATATACACACCTCTATCATATCGCCCCTCACTCTACGTCTCTCGAGGGAGTGCAAATTAAGATGCTTTAACCTGTCTCTGTACTCAAGGTTCCTAATGCCCGGGATTAGTCTTGTCATTCTCCTCTGAATTCTTTAGAGAGATTCTATATCCATTTTGTAGCACGGTGACCAGAACTAAACTGCATAATCCAAGTCTTGTCTTGAAACAGCTCACACTCGGTGCCGTCACAACACTCTCTGGCAGGTTGTTCCAATAGTTCACAATTCTCACTCCGAAAATGTTTACAACTCATTATATATATATAGTGTGTATGGGGCGTCTGATGGCTGTAATAATTCCATCACTGACATACTTATGAGTTCTTGCACGTGGCTTTTCATTCCCCAATTGTCTTCCTTATGTTATTTATTGTATCTGCGATCCGGTCCTGGGTGTTGTTTGATAATGCTTAGTGATATGCATACTGTACGTATTTCTTAGCGGTGAGCATAACATGTTGATGCTTCATGACCATTGATGTGTTGTTAATAGTGTAGGGTGGTTATCATCTCTTGTAAAGGTAGTGGGGTGACCTTGACCTTGACCATTGGCTTTGTTGAGTCTCATTTGAAGAAAAAAATTCCCCGTCGGTCAAAAAAGATACCAGTCAGATCAGAAACAGGAGGATTTCAGTACAATGACTTAACCACTGTACGATGATTTAATCCCTTGAGTATGATAACTGAACTCCCTGAGTACGATGACTTAACCCCTTGAGTACGATGACTTAACCCCCGAGAACAATATCATTGTACCAGAGGAGTTAAGTCATCGTACTCAAGGGATTCAGTCATCATACTCAGGGGGTTCAGTCATCATACTCAAGGGGTTAAGTCATCGTACGACCCTTAATGTAACAGCTACCAAAGAGGCCTGAAATACCCATTTGGAATTTTAAACACAGGAATATTACCGAGAGTTTCAAGACCTAGAAAAGATCGAAGAAGCAAGTGGTCAAGTCAAGATATAAATTTCGACAATAAAGCCTTGATTATATGTCGTAAAGCTCATAGTCCGCCATTTAGAGAAGAATTGGATATATGAATGTGGAAACTGCCCACAATGCTATATGTACACGAGACCTTGTCCACCCACAGCGGTAGTCTCTCATTGTATATTTGACGTCAATTTGGGTATCCTCTTTGGTTACATGGGCCAGATTGGCTTGCTCTTACATGACCTTTTAAGTTATAATATGCGAGCCTATGGGAAACTATTTTTGAGCAGCAAATTAAGTGTGGAAGTTGTGACAATCTAATGATGGCATTATTTAGGTTTTATGAAACTACGAATTTACCCGTGTGTGTGGGTGTGTGTGTTGAATTAGGTAGTTCAATACGTTCTCACTAGTTCGAGGAATTCTACACTCCCCGACTTCTGGGAATCGAGAGCCAAGAAAAATTCCCCTTTAAATAGAG
Organism: Homarus gammarus; assembly: GCA_958450375.1. Lineage (NCBI taxonomy): Eukaryota > Metazoa > Arthropoda > Malacostraca > Decapoda > Nephropidae > Homarus > Homarus gammarus. The sequence goes on from CAUDMG010002857.1 coordinate 1,132,711, forward strand.
TAATCCAAGTAACATAGGTGGTACAAGTCTTGTTATAAGTTTGAGATTTATTTAGCTTTAACTAATTTCAAGATCAACGTAATATTTCTTCATATAATGCTATGGTATTAAGGAAAGGAATCACACTTTTTTTTATCCATTTATTATTCACGTGTGTATTATCAGTCGACTCCTGCATGTGTGGGATTGAATCAAGGGAGATGGAAACCCTAAGAAGGAGTAGAGAGAGGATAACGTGTGGATGATAACGGGAAAAAGCCGAACTAAGTAGCATTAGCACTACACACACACACACACACTGTCCTCATCATGAATTGTTTATACTCATTGATTCCAACGCTTCATATCAATTCCCGATGCACATAATTTTTTTTCTTAACGACTGTATATATATGCCAAGTGTGTCCATCTGTCATGATCACTCACTCGCACCTTCCGAACGCGGTGGTGTCATGTTAAAATTATCTCGTCTCCGAACTCCTGACTAGATCAATTACAGTGTTTTTTTTATCTCATCAGTTTACTCATTGTAATTTTATTTTATATTTTTAATTTAAGACAGTTTGCCAAGTACACTGATCTGTTGAATGATATACAGTAGGGTTTTAAATCCGAAAAGTTTGCACAGTAAAGGCGCATACCATTAATCACAGAGCAACATAAGAGGTCCAACAATTTGTTTATAGGTTTAGTTGTGTTGCCATTTTATGATGATCGCCTTTCATTCGTCTTACCCATGTCTCGTCAGGAGCTACTTGTTTCTTTTGCTTATACATGGATATTGCTATATTATACAATGTATATAATGTACCAAAATACGTGCTAGAAAATACACACAACGTACATACACTTAAAAATACACATTTAAAGTTACACACATACACACTTATAAAACACACACACACACACACACACACACACACACATACAGCACAAATCATTTATTGAAAGTAAGGACAAGAAATACCGCAGGGAACACGGAAAACCGTCTGGGTATGAGAGGTAGTGGGAGGTGACGCGTCATCCAAGTATTGAGCGGTTATGTTGCTAGGAGTTGACTGAGCTATGAAGCCTGATATTCATTCGCTCGTCAAATATAGCTGAAATAAGCTGAGGGGAGCTAATCTTCAGGTGATACTTAAAATGCATTAATGTGATTTAAGAACTAGGATCTTTGAGCTAATTATATACAATATCCGTCATCTCTCTCCGCTTTAACTTCCTTTAGTCACTCCTTACATAATCTCGTTTATGGAATTCCTTACTCCTCACATTTTTCCATCAGCCTTCACCCAAGGGCGTCATATATCAGACATATACCTCACTCTTTATAATGTAATAATGAACACAATGCTGTATATCAAGACAAACTGGTAAAAAAAGAAATAAACGTCATATAAATGTTTCCACGATAAACATCATATTAGACCAATCCTTCGTTATTCACAAACATTCAATATATCCCCATAATAAACATTCTTTATATTGGAAAAATCCATCTGAATTACTTGTCTGAATTACAAATTGTGTTTACCGGGTCGATCACCAGGGAGAAAATGTTCACGGTTCGCGGGCGTCACTACAGAAGGTTTCATTAAATTATTTTATACGTATATTACTGTACAGCGGGTGTATATCCGCGATACTGTATTCACTTACTTGTTTTATCATTTCATACACTTACAAGTGAGACAGATAGACAGATAGATAGACTGACATAAATAGATATATATATATATAGACAAGTATATATTGACAAGTACCGATATAGATTAACAAACAAAAGTTACTTTTATCAACCATCAGGAATATGCAATAAACAAATTATATAATAATAATTCCAGTAATTTTAATAATATTCAAGTGCACAGACAAGAACTTTATTTCATACGAACTAAACTTAAGCAAGGAGTGACAATCGAACAGTCAGGCCGTATAATAATGTTATGTCGAGGCTTTATTTGGTATTATAATGTTTGTAAACTTGGTGTTCTGATTATTTTCTATTCCAAGCAACAGTTATTTTGGCAAGGTTAGGGAGATTTTCTTGTATATATTGACGTATTATCCATATAAGAATTTTCTGGACTGTATTAAATCATTTTCTGCTATGATTTACTTCTTACTGTAGGTCTACAATCGCTAGAATGCGGCAGCGTGCGGCTCACCAACCTCGGCGAGGCAAGATCTTCTCTGCTCCCGAGGTACTACGTGAACCTGACCACGAGGCTGACCTGTGACCAGGCGAAGGTTGTAAGGAAGTTTTTTGACTCCTTAGGAATCAGGGGGGGTGACAAGTAGAAGTATGAGAAACAAAATGGATGATATTAGGGCCTTGGTATGTCTCGAAAAAATCGATATAATAGCATTCACTGAAACATGAATCTCAACCTAGACTCATGTGAGTTACCTGTCGAATACCAAATTGCAGGTTACAAATTATTCCATACCGATAGGCAGTTTAGGAAAGGAGGCTGAGTAGCAATCTATGTCAGGGATAATCTGAAGTATGAAATAAATAAGGAAATATAAACTGAGCGGAATACAGAAGCAATTTGGATAGAATTAATCGACGGTAGGGATAAATTAATCACAGGAGTAATATATAGACCTCCCAATCTTGATAGTCAATGAGCGACTTATCTGGGATGAAATGCGCAGGGCTTCCATACACAACAAAGTCTGTATAGTAGGCGACTTTAACCTTGGCCAAATAGATTGGACTGACCTTACAGGTAACTCAGAAGCAGAAGATTTTCTTGAAACGATCCAGGACTGTTTCCGAAGTCAACATATAACCGAACCCACCCGGGGTAATAATATACAGTACTCGATTTAGTTCTGTCGAACAGAGAAAACCTCATTAGTAATGTCGAGGTATGGAATGAACTTGCAAACAGCGATCACAAAGAAATTAGATTCCAGTTAGATTTTCAGGGCAGACGTAAGGAAAATTCCACAAAAGTGTAAATATAGTAAGTGTTTCAAGAAATATTAATACTTCGACAATAGTTATTTTTTAAGAGATGATTTAAAGGAAGGGAGCGTAGTCTTTGCTCGGATGTGTGGGGGTAAGTTGTTCCACACCTTCACACCATGATATTTTATGGAGGTCTGGGACTGAGAGGAGAGCATGGTAAGGGGGGGGGGGGGTGGTCTTAGTAGCTCTGGGTGCCTTATGTTGTATCTCTAATTATTCCGGAACTGGAAATAATTATTGTCAAGCAAGTGATTGATTGATTTGTAAACAAAAAGGTCACAGCAGTAGGTGTTAATATCTTCGAATTTTAAAATTTCAAAAAAGCAAATTTTTCGTTTGTGTGATCTGTTTTTTCAAGTAGGTCATTGTCCGTACAACTCTCTTTTGTGCAGTAACCAGAGATTGTGTTTTTGAAGAGCCAGAGGCCCCCCCATAGTGTGTGATAGTGTATCAGGTGTTGGTAAATAAGATCATGATAGATTTCTTTCATTGCTGTGAGAGTGAGTGACTGTCGAGTGTGATACATGATACCGCGCTGTTTATTGATTTTACTGTGAATGGTTTGTATGTGGTTTCTCCAGTTAAGTTTCTCATCAACAATAACTCCAAGGAATTTAGTATTTTGTTCTCGTTTGAGGACTATATTACCAAGGTACAGGGGTTCCAAGTCTGGGGGTTAGTTTTTCTTTCTGTGAAAGATCGTGTAGTGGGTTTTCTCAAGGTTTAAGGTCAGTTTATTACGTATTATCCAGGTCCCGACTTAAGTTAACTCAGTGTTCATAGTTTTCATCAAAGAATGGAGGTCTGAGTTGCTGGCATAGAGATTACTATCGTCTGCAAATAAGTTGTATTTTATGAGTGGGCTGGCTTGGACTATGTGGTTTATGTACAACAAAAACAGTACTGGACCGAGAATGGAACCTTGGGGGACTCCATACAAGATTGGCGAGGAGTCAGGTTGATGGTTATTATAGCAGACATACTGCATCCTGTTGGACAGATATGAGGTAAACCAATTGTGGGACAGGCCCCTAACGCCGTAATATTCAAGCTTTGAAAGGAGGATGGTATGGTCGACAGTATCAAAAGCTTTAGAGAGGTCCAAGAATATACCGACTGTAAACTGACTGTCATCAAAGGAATTTAAGATGTCATTAGTAAAGGATAGCAGAGCACTGCGATGGTGCCGCTTGTTCAAAATGACGGAAGCTCTCAGGAAAACAAAAAATCGCTGGTGGGACAGCCAGTGGTAATTCAACGACACTTGTGAGATATCTACTGCTTCTATTCATACGATCTTGGCATGAAAATGTGCTTCTGCAAGTGAAAATTTAAGAACAACTGCAGGAAGAGAGAAGAACAAAAGCAGCAGCTACAGGAAGAGATCGACAAGAAAATTCATAATCGGGATGAAGCTCTGCAAGTGATGTATTTCATGAGGTGCAAGTTGAAGTGGGGAAATAGCAACGGTAAAAACAATAAGTGATTGGTGAGATCACAGAGGTACGAGAGGAGCTAACAGTGGTGAACAGTGAGCTACAGAAACTCAATAGCAAGATGGAAGTTCTGGAGAATTGTCTAACAGCAGGATATCAGCCAAGATCCAGTGACTCCTATAATTGTGACGGTGTGCGTGAAACATCGTTTATGCACGTTCCGAGGGGAGTGAATAGTGATGAAAATTCTGGAAAATATGATGAGCAGTAGAAAAAGGAAGTGTTGAGCTAAATTACAGAGCTCCTCAGTTCAGACCCCGAGCTACGTCAAGTGAAGTGGGGAACTATCCAGGAGTGCCAGTGAAGACCACACCACAGAAATTCGACGGCAAGGTCTCCTGGGAAGCATACCAGGCACAGTTTAAGTTACTGGCTAAACACAATGGGTGGGGCGACAAGCAGTGTGCAGTACAATTAACCACGAGTCTTAAGGGCGCAGCTATGGAGGTTTTCTGCCAGTTGACAAGACAAGTTGAATGTCACTGGTAAAGGTACTGGAACAAAGTTATGGAACCAAGCACTAAAATGAGGTTTACAGGGCCAGATTCTGTAACCCGAAACCGAGGTGAAACACTGCAACAGCTTGCTCAAGACCGGGAAATTATGGCTCATAGGGCGTAACCTGGAGCATCACCTGATCTGTTAGTCGTGTTGTTGGTGGACCAGTTTGTGGACACATTAGACAGCACGCAGCTGAAGATTCAGGTGAAGCGGCGGTCCTAACACGTTGCTCTACACTTTACAGGAATGTTTGGCTAGAGCCCTGGAGTTTGGATCTTATTTGTGGTTAAGTTTACCAAGCTTCATTACGGAGTCTATCTCCCGGTTTAAAGCACGAAAGGGCCAAATACAATTAACGGAGAGATTTAAAGGATCCTGCTAGTATTGTGAAAAGATTAGGCATAGACAGGAGGATTGTTACAAGCGGAAACGATAGCAAGAGAATGACAATACAGAGAAGAACATGGAGAAGAGAGGATGTTGGACGTGTGGAGAAGATGGACACTTCAAGGGTAAGTGCCAATAGAATTCCAAGAGAAGGAAGGAAGAGCAGTCCACTAAGGCAGGAAACTAGAGAATGCTGGTGCTGAGGGACAACGGCTAGGCTTTCTCACCAGAGTCCCACTATTGACAAAATGCAACCGAGCCACTGTAAGCAGTGTCGAGGTTGAAGGTGAGATCAATGGCGTAAGGTGTCCGGTGGTGATTGACACAGCCTCGGAGCAGACTTTTGTGAGGCCAGACGTGGTTAGTCATGAAACACTACCTGAGACGTTGCAGCAGCTGTGCGGGATAACTGGACACTGCGCAGTACTAAAGGGACCAGTGGATATCAGCATCAAGCTAGAAGGGTGTCATGGTTTTAGGGTGGATCGGTGGTAGTAGGAGTGGATTATATTATATAAAGATAATAATATGTCGTCTTTCTTATTTCTTACCGTAGAGTCCGATACCTTCACACTGGTTACTTACAGGAGATTATGGTGTATCTACGTAGAAGTTCACTCCACCACTCGACATTCCATGATTTATACTTGATAAATGATGATTTAATGAATTCATTTAATTTTCAACATCCATCTAAGTTATTGGTTATACTTTGTCATAACCAATCAGTCATTACCTTTAGTAATAATAAGATAGGATCACAGATACGGGCAGATAATTGCACTTACATTTATTTGTCAAGCTTCCATACAATGAGTTACAATTTGCATGGATATATGATTCACTCACGTCCACGCTGTAATAAAATTAATCTTCTACAAGAGAATTTTAACTTGGGGACACATGTGATTACTCTACTATGGATATAACTTAACAGAGCTTTAATTCTTCAAGTGGTACATTTACTGCCAGCCTGGATTGCTTTTGTTGCAACCAGGCTTCCGCACAAGAACTTCTTTCCACGGGCCACAGCAACAAAAAGTACTCTTGGGTTACCACACATGGTGTCGTGGAAGAGAACTCTGTAAGCGTGACTTGAATTAACCAATAGACCAGCCTGGATTGCTTTTGTCGCAACCAGGCTTCCACACGTGATATTTCCACGGGGATAACAACCTAGGTTAACATGCTTAGTCTCGTGTCGACCTTCCAAGGCCATAACAACAAAAGGTACTCTTGGTTTACCACACATAGTCTCGCGTCACTGAGTCACGGTAGACGGTTGTCGCGGCAAGGAGAACTGGTAAGCGTGACTTGAATTAACCATTTAGGTGCAATAGACCAGCCTGGATTGCTTTTGTCGCAACCAGGCTTCCACACGTGATATTTCCACGGGGATAACAAACCTAGGTTAACACACTTAGTCTCGTGTCGATCACGGTCACAGTAGACGGGTGTCGTGCAGGAGAACTCTGTAAGCGTGAATTAATTAACCATTTACTGTAGGTTTGATAGGCCAGCCTGGATTGCTCTTGTCGCAACCAGGCATCCACACGTGATATTTCCACGGGGATAACAACCTAGGTTAACACACTTAGTCTCGTGTCGACGACGGTTCACAGGACGGAGTGGCGGTGGAGGACTCTGTGTGGTGTGGTGTCCCGCTCCCTTTCAGGAGGGAGAGGATGGAGACGACGTCTTAACTAACCCATGGCTCAGGGGATACTACTTAAAATGAGGTTTTTGGGTGTGAAGCGATGAACAGTACAACACTGTTTCACTGCCCACCCCCCTAAAGGCTGGCTGACATACACTAATTGAAAAATACATGTCCCAGTTATGCCTCGCCGGGCGTCTTATCTCTGGTAAAACAAACTTTGGAGTTGGTTGCGTGGGTAAGCCTAACCCAACCCATGACAATCGCCCCTACTGAGAAAAAATTTTCTTCGGAGAATAAAAATTTCAGCACCTGTATACAATCAAGAGAATGCCTAGCCCAGACACGCAATTCAACATTCACACTGTGGTGTGGGTGTGACACTAACACTGCAACGGGATGTAGTCGCCAATCGTCACTGAGGGAAAACCTCAACATTTACTTTAGATTTTCAGGCTGGAAGAAAACTCCGAGGCGAGGGTGACAATTCCCGAGCAATAGTTCATGCTAAGCGTAAACACGCTACATTTATGTTACAGCAACGTGTTGTGTAGTGTAGGGTATGTAGACATTGTTTAGGTGGTACAGGTGTCGTGTTATGTTCTTAAATATAGAGAGGTGTGAAAAGGTTTACATAACATTTGAAGAGTCGTCAGATGCGTGGAGGTTCGAGTTGACCGGAACATATGGACACTCCCACACATAGGTCAGGTCCTAGACACGCTCTGCAATGTCGAATGAACTTTCCCGGTGGTGAAGAGAAGGACTCCTCCAGCCGGCTGATGTGGAACTGGGTCCCTCTTTCGCTGAGGGCCCCCAAGGTGAGGGTGTACTCTGCCCATCACTCACCATTGGGTCTACTGTCCACCGCCTCAAGCTGAAGTCCACCAAAATGAAGATGTAAATCTGTCCGTCACTCGCCCTTGGGTTTACTGTCCACCGCCTCGTCGTGAATCGGGAGGCTGAGGTGGAACTGGGTCCCTCCGTTGATGAGGACCCCCAAAGGTGTGGAGGTACGCTTCCCGTCACTCACCCTTGGGTGTGCAGTCCACCGCCTCGTACTGAATCAGCTGGCTGATGTAGAACTGGGTTTGCTGACCACAATGTCCGCCGCCACCCTCTCAAGGGTTCGGGGATCACTGTGAGAGGCCACAGGGGTGCAGGTAGAACTCGCCCTCCGTCGCTGGTTCTGGCAAACATCACAAGTCCTCTTCTGTTTCTTTATTTTCCACCTTTAACTTCACATTCAAAATTTCTTAGAGTCCCCTCAAATGTACTAGTAATCATTTCGGAGTACAATATACGCGTTTGCACAAACTGCTGACAAGAGTGCAATTATCCGCGGTCTGTGTCCCTGTTCGGGCGCCAATTGTCATGGTTTTAGGGTGGATCGGTGGTAGTAGGAGTGGATTATATTATATAAAGATAATAATATGTCGTCTTTCTTATTTCTTACCGTAGAGTCCGATACCTTCACACTGGTTACTTACAGGAGATTATGGCGTATCTACATAGAAGTTCACTCCACCACTCGACATTCCATGATTTATACTTGATAAATGATGATTTAATGAATTCATTTAATTTTCAACATCCATCTAAGTTATTGGTTATACTTTGTCATAACCAATCAGTCATTACCTTTAGTAATAATAAGATAGGATCACAGATACGGGCAGATAATTGCACTTACATTTATTTGTCAAGCTTCCATACAATGAGTTACAATTTGCATGGATATATGATTCACTCATGTCCACGCTGTAATAAAATTAATCTTCTAAAAGAGAATTTTAACTTGGGGACACATGTGATTACTCTACTATGGGTATAACTTAACAGAGCCTTAATTCTTCAAGTGATACATTTACTGCCAGCCTGGATTGCTTCTGTTGCAACAAGGCTTCCGCACAAGAACTTCTTTCCACGGGCCACAGCAACAAAAAGTACTCTTGGGTTACCACACATGGTGTCGTGGAAGAGAACTCTGTAAGCGTGACTTGAATTAACCAATAGACCAGCCTGGATTGCTTTTGTCGCAACCAGGCTTCCACACGTGATATTTCCACGGGGATAACAACCGAGGTTAACACGCTTAGTCTCGTGTCGACCTTCCAAGGCCATAACAACAAAAGGTACTCTTGGTTTACCACACATAGTCTCGCGTCACTGAGTCACGGTAGACGGTTGTCGCGGCAAGGAGAACTGGTAAGCGTGACTTGAATTAACCATTTAGGTGCAATAGACCAGCCTGGATTGCTTTTGTCGCAACCAGGCTTCCACACGTGATATTTCCACGGGGATAACAAACCTAGGTTAACACACTTAGTCTCGTGTCGATCACGGTCACAGTAGACGGGTGTCGTGCAGGAGAACTCCGTAAGCGTGAATTAATTAACCATTTACTGTAGGTTTGATAGGCCAGCCTGGATTGCTCTTGTCGCAACCAGGCATCCACACGTGATATTTCCACGGGGATAACAACCTAGGTTAGCACACTTAGTCTTGTGTCGACGACGGTTCACAGGACGGAGTGGCGGTGGAGGACTCTGTGTGGTGTGGTGTCCTGCCCCCTTTCAGGAGGGAGAGGATGGAGACGACGTCTTAACTAACCCATGGCTCAGGGGGTACTACTTAAAATGAGGTTTTTGGGTGTGAAGCGATGAACAGTACAACACTGTTTCACTGCCCACCCCCCTAAAGGCTGGCTGACATACACTAATTGAAAAATACATGTCCCAGTTATGCCTCGCCGGGCGTCTTATCTCTGGTAAAACAAACTTTGGAGTTGGTTGCGTGGGTAAGCCTAACGCAACCCATGACAAAGGGGAAGAAGAAACCCTACAGGTTTATGTAGTGGATAAAGAAGACCCTTGCATGCTGGGCCTGGACTACCTCCTACCTCGCAAGTTTCAACTGGACCTTGGCTCAATACAGTTGAATATTAAAGGAAAGTGGGTACCGCTGAGGACTGTGAAGCATGCCAGTGCTAAGGTTACAGCTAGGCGGTCAGTAGTTATTCCCCCAACATCAGAGGTGCTGTTGCTGTGCAAGGTGACGAGCAGTGTGGAGTCAAAGATGGAGTGATGGTGGGAGAACTTTAGTCGACCCATCTGCAGAGGAGGTACCTGCAATTGTTGCCAACTTCTCTCTCCATATGACCCTTCGCTGCCCGCCAGATACAGGGAAAGTGCAGACGAACAGCGTCATGATCCATACATGGTTTTCACGACCTAACCAGAGCCTTCGACTCGATCAACAGGAAAGCCCTCTGGTGAACCCTCAGCCGTTTTGGTTGCCCACCTAAATTCATCCCCATTGTGGGTCAACTCCGCAATGGCTTGAACGGCAGTGTCCTGCACAATGGCACCCAGTCTGAGTTCTTGCCATCCAAACTGGGGTTAAACAAGGGTGTGTACTGTCACCAACTCTCTTTTCCATTTTCTTGGCTGCATTTCTTCCTCATGCCAGCGCCAATTTTGCCGGACATCGAGTATCGGATGAAGGGTCTTTTCAACATAAGATGACTCCAGGCAGGAGCAAAGGTGTCAGTAGCAACCATTTAATAATAATAATAATAATAATATTAAACGGCTTATTGAAAAAGTTTGCAGCCCGAAGGCTGAAAATATACATTGGACATAAATGACTTATTACATACATTGGTGGTTTAACGAAAGCCTTCATTAGAGAAAGGTGAAGGAACATATACAGTGAACATACAGATTAATGTTTACACACGTAGATCATGTGAGCTGAGGTGCTGAACAGCAGACACGTAGTGTAGTAACTCCCTCACAGATGGTATTATGAGGGGCATCGCGTGGAGTACTAGATCCCTCACAGATGGTGTTACGAAGGGCCTGGTGATGTAGTAGTTCCTTCACAGATGGTGATATGAGGGGACTGATGATGTAGTAATTCCCTCACAGATGGTTTTATGAGGGGCCTGATGTGGTGTAGTATTTCCCTCACAGATGGTGTATGAGGGGCCTGATGATGTAGTAATTCCCTCACAGATGGTGTATGAGGGGCCTGATGATGTAGTAATTCCCTCACAGATGGTGTTATGAGGAGCCTGATGTGGTGCAGTAATTCCCTCACAGATGGTGTTATGAGGGGCTTGATGTGGTGTAGTAATTCCCTCACAGATGGTGTATGAGGGGCATCGCATGGCGTAGTAATTCCCTCACGGATGGTGTTATGAGGAACTTCACATGATGCTGTAGCAACTCATTCACTATGCGGTGTCGTGCATAATGGGGACACCACGTGGTCCGTTGTCACAGGAATTCACTCACTCAAGTGGGTGAGGTGTGGTCCCAGGCCTCTCTATCGTGGAGTCTCAGGGGAATTATCGTTGGGTACCTGGGACCTCACTGTGTGAAGGTTAGCTTGGCTCAGACTCAACTGCCGAGTTGTTTTTCACTGACTTATGCACTGTTCACCACTATTCAACACTGGTTCCATTCCTTTCCCAAATGAAATAGTAACTTCTGGCGAGAACTTGTTGATATTCCGGTGGGGAGGAGGGTTCAGGGGAGGGAGTTGGTATGGGCCAACATAACAGTTGACGTGGCTGCTGCTGAGCAGCGCTAGGTACGTCTGACCCGTCTTGACCCGTCTGTGGTCAAGGATGAAGTGAACTTCAGTGTGCAGACGACTTCACCCTTGTCGGTCACACTGAATGCCACCTACAGGAGATCCTGAACACCTATGCAGATGCATATGCACATGCACACTTCGGCTTTGAGGCGAATGTACGTAAGACTTAGATTCTCTTTCAGCCTGCCCCTGGTTCAGCCACACCTCCACCATCCATCCAGCTTAACGGTACTACCCTCTCTAATGTTACCCACTTTCAGTATCTCGGCTTCTACCTGTCCACCACCGTGGACATCGTTGAATATTTTCTGCATCGGCTCAGGTGTGCATCTCCTGACTTTGGCAGACTCTGTACCCTCGTGTTCAGGTGTAGCGAGCTGAAATCTATCTACAAAGTTACACGCATATTGAGCAGTGGTCCTCCCCACCCTGCAATATGGCAGTGAGACATGGGTCACATACAGGAGGCACCTCAAGGCACTTGAAAACTTTCACCAACGTAGTCTACGTTCCATCCTCCGAGTTCACTGGGAAGACAAGAGAACAAATGCCAGTATTCTTGCTGACACCAACTGTAGGAGCATTGAGGCTACCATAATTCATGAACAACTAAGTTGGACTGGCCAAGTTACCCACATGGACGACAGTAGACTACCAAAGTTTCAAAAGGAGGCTAGATAGATTCATGGATGATAGAGAGTGGTAGTAACTCTCGACAGGAGCTGCCATGCACAGGCCAACCGGCCTATTGCAGACTCCTTATTTTCTTATGTTCTTATGTTCTTAAAGCAGCTAGTTTACAGTCACCTATCGAATAGTAAACGTAACACGGGTGGGCAATTGAAAAGTTATAAGGATAGTCTTAAGACAAACCTGAAAACGTGTCAAATCGACCCCCTCACCTGGGAGACGATTACTCCACACTGTAATGCTTGGAGAAGCACCACAGGATAATGTGTCAATACTTTCGAATTACCCCGACTGAAAACCGAGGCAGACAAGAACCAGCGCCGGAAAGACGCTTCCACCGCCCCTCCCGCACTAGATGTAACCCCCCACATGTGCAGCATCTGTGAACAACTCTGCCGGTCCCGCATTGGCCTCTTTAGTCTCCTCAAAACTCATCAACCTAGGTGACATCCTTAATAACTCATATCATTGTATCATAGCTGGATGATCGTCATACACGATTCCTGGTGACTGCAATGTTGTAGTAGTAGTATTGAAGGTTTGGAGCAGGTTGAATAGTGGTGGCCTTTTGTTGAGCACGCGATAAACATTTAGCATTTGTTGCTTGATATTTTTCATGGTATTCTAATAGAATTTCTTTTTTATAAATTTCCACAAGGTATTTGTCCTGCCCGGAATAGCCTGTGTGAAGATCGTTGTTGTACCGAGTCTCTCGTAGTTTGTCAGGTATAGTTCCCTCACTCGTGTGTTTACAGGGACTCGTCAGGTTTTGTGCAGTGTGGCAGTGCTGTGTTGGATTATAAGAAACTCGCAATAGTAATTATACAATAGAATCAAAGTAAAAAAAATATTAAGCTAAATATATAACTGTAAAGATTTGTGCAATATTTATAGGTTAAATAATAAATGCATTAAATAGGCTTATATTTAATGTATCTTTTGCCTAGTGGTGAAGTGACGTAAGAGGGCGCGGAGGGAGCCAGGTGGCCCTCAAGCTACAGTAACGGTGTTCGTCAATGATGAACTACTAACACTCAATTGAGGCATAAGTTTCTATCTATTATTTTCCTCGTCTGTTATATTATGCAGATAACATTCATACTGTTCATGTTCAACTTTGGTCACAGTGTGAACAAGAGGAGCTTTGAAGTTAATTGCAGTGATTATTGACAGGTGCTTGTTGCTCGCTAGAATAGTGTACTATTCTGTACTTTACTAATAGAGTAAATAAAGCTTGTGTTAATAATAAGAGTGCTTGCTCAGTATTCGAGGTGCATATAAGAACATAAGAAAATAAGGAGTCTGCAATAGGCCGGTTGGCCTGTGCATGGCAGCTCCTGTCGAGAGTTACTACCACTCTCTATCATCCATGAATCTATCTAGCCTCCTTTTGAAACTTTCCAGAGTTCCAGCACTTACTACAAAGTTGCTAAGCTTGTTCCACTCGTCCACCACCCTATTTGTGAACCAGTTCCTTCCTATCTCCCTCCTAAACCTAAACTTATCCAACTTGAATCCGTTGCTCCGAGTCCTATCCTGCTCGGATATTATAAGAACTTTATCTATATCCCCTTTATTGATTCCTTTCACCCACTTAAATACTTCTATCATATCATATCATATCTCTCACGTCTGGTTGTGTAAGGATGGTCAACTGTAAATGATAAATACTTTTTTCTAAGCCCAATTAATTCCCTTTCTATAAGTTATATCTACCTCTATCTGTAAAGGAACCAAGGCCAAGTGAGGGGTGTGAACTGACTGACCTGACTGCGGTGGAGGAGACTTCAGGCTTCTGTCCACCACTTTTATTAAAATGGAAACATGTTGGCAACACTTGAGGCGCCAATACAACATTTCATATTGATTCGTCACGGGCAACAATGGGAGGTTTTGTTCTGATCTAGCATTTTGATGTATGCATTGTATCGTGGTGACGGATGGTGTATATAACAAATTTTCAATGTAATGCCAATGAATTATATAAGGTAATGTTCAATGACTACCGTACGACAGGTTATGTTCCATAGCGACCATATTTGTTGGATAGTTTGTGTTAGTGTTTGTTGGTGAGAATGTTGATATTTGTTGGATAGCCTTTGTTGGTGTTGGTTGGATAGGCTGCTGATGCTTGCTGGATACGGTATGTTGGTGTTTGTTAGATTGGCTGTGTTGATGTTTGTTGGATAGGCTGTTGTGGTCTATGTTGTATAGGTTGTGTGTGTGTGTTTGTTGGATAGACCGTGTTGGTGAAGCTGTTGGTGTTTGGTGGAGCGTTACCAGCATTTGATTTCAAACATTTGTCGTTGTTGGCTTTGTTTTACAGCTGCGTTAGTGACGATTTTTTTATGAGAATGACTTTTTGTCAAGTATCCAGCTGGAGTAAACATGGGCGGAGGAACAGCAGAAGTACAAAACAGTTGCCAGGGCATCCAACACATCAGGTGACACAGCCAGGGGGCTACACCAACCTCACCACGTCCACCTTCTCCTTCTTCAGGTTGGTGGTTATGTCATCCAACTGGACAATGACACATCCTCGCCCAAGGTCGTTTATTGGGTCAGCTGAACCCAGTCCACCCAGGCGACACAGCAAAGCTGTCAAGACTTCGAGTCGAGATATGGATGTGAGTACGGTATTGGTAGGTATTATTCATTTTATTAAGACTTACTGTAGTTGATATATGCTGTTCAAAATTCAGTGAGTTATGGACACTACAGCTGTCAGCTAAGGGATGAGACACCAAGGATGAGTCTAAACTGGGTACTGTACTATACTAAACTAACTCGCTACCTACAGTACAGTATGTACTGTGATTATTTCGCTGGAAGGAATAAGTATTTTCTGTAGACTGGTTACCAAATACTATATTATTAAAGGTCTTAGCTGCTGTTATCAGCCACCATGAGATATGTTTGTTCTGTACTTACCTCCAGGAATACACAAGCATCACTGTGTGTATGAGGTTCACTTACTTGAATCTTATTACAATATTATTTGTAAAATATTCTACAGTAAATATGTTCCACAGTTTTTGATAAACTAGTAAGAGTTATCAGTGTAAGCAATATATGTTGTGCAATCAGACCTCTACTTGGTTATCTCGGGGTGTTCCTAAGGGCTGGGTAGATGCAGTTAGTCTTACCATACCTGTCACACTCTAGATAGATGCCATGTATTTTCACAGTTACTCTATTATTCTCGTAGTGCAGTGTTATAGTTTTAAGACGCTCTAGCCCCATAATTTTCTGCATGTTTTAAGTACATAACATAATGGACAACAATTTCTGCAGCTGGATTCCATCCGTGCACGTCGTGCTCGACTCAAAGCTCTCACTGCCTCTGTCAGACTTCCTCCTCTCACCCCGTCTGAAGCCTTGGGAACTCGCCGTTCTTCAATATTCAGTCCGTTACCTCACAGAAACTTACCATCAGGAGACAGACACCTGCAGCACAGACAAAAACCTGAGCTGACACAAACAGGAAGGACCTCTGCCACTTCGGTCCGTATACACTCTGGGACCATCCTGTTGCCCGAACTTACTCTGCCACCTATGACGTTAGTACTTTTCGTCTTTTGCAACTTACAGACTACTGTATTGCCCGGGCTGGTTGTGCATTGTTTTAACACCTGCAATTAATATGTGCTATAACATGTGGTACGTTTGTCACATTTCTGTTTACTTTCCCTACTCGCTACCTCAAGACATATGAATAATAGATATAGATAAATAACTGGACTGATTTTATTTACCTAGATCTTGTACTTTGGTTAAATCACTTGAGGATAAACTTATTTCACCTGATAACTAAACTCCCGAATGGCTACTAGGGGGGGGGGGGGTGGTTAGGTTAGTGTTTCATTTTACATAGTTACGCAGTTTATACTCTTAACCTTGTGTCTTTGGCAGGCCACACCATGACCCATTACCACAGATAGGCCAAACCAAGATGAAGTGGGAGGTGGAGGAGAAGAAGGAAGACGGCGATGACAGCCACTTAGATGATGCAAAGATAGACTCTCCACCTCCACCAACCTATGAAGATACACTCAAAGTAAGTCAGTGGGTGGAGAACATACCCCCGGAGGCCATGGTGGAGTTTTACCCATCTCTAAAGTCTCCAGACACTCGGGAGGTAAGAGACAAGGTGATGTTTACCTCAGGGAGTAGCGACTCTGCCTGGCCAGCCAAGAGGACGCTTGGAAGTACACTAGCCACAAAAAATTCTCGAACAGCTTGGCACGGAAAATTTCAGAATGAGCACTATGATCCTTGTCATCTCAGAATTGTTGGCATGCCTGGTTGTGAAGTGACTCAATATTTCATAATAATATATGTTGATCGTCTTTATAGTATTTACAGGCGAAAAGAAGTAATTTAATTTGCAATATAACTTCCTCAGAGAGCAATGTTGATCGCTCGAGAACTTGTTGTGGTGAGTGTAGATGCTGTACATTACTCAGCTCTCACTCTGTAATAGTGGATTGATAGTGTGTGTGTGTGTGTGTGTGTGTGTGTGTGTGTGTGTGTGTTTGTTTGACGATACTTTACCCTTGGCAAGCGAAGATCGTTGAATTACATAAGTGTTTGATTTAAAAATAACATCATTGGAGAATATATAAACTGTTGAAATATGTTTTGTCATTTTTAAGCTTTTCAGAACCACTAAACGTAATGAAAATAAATATGTTTTGGGTCAATGTTTATTAATTTTGTTAACAAGAGTACATGTGAACATCCTTACATAAGAACATAAGAACATAAGAATGGAGGAAACTGCAGCGGGCCCATTGGCCCATACTGGGCAGCCCCGTTTACCCCCAACCCCTATTGCTCATATGAGCATCCAACCTATGTTTGAAGCAGTTCAGCGTATTTGAGTTAATGATGATATTTGGTAACTTGTTCCATTTATCCACTACTCTGTTTCCAAACCAGTGTTTACCTATTTCACGCCTAAATCTAAATTTGTCTGATTTAAAACCATTGTTACGAGTTCGCTCCTGGTTGGATAGTTTGAGTACCTTTGTAATGTCCCCTTTGTTTAGCCCTGCCTTCCACTTATACACCTCTATCAGGTCGCCCCTCGCTCTACGTCTCTCAAGGGAGTGCAAATTAAGATGCTTTAACCTGTCTCTATACTCAAGGTTCCTAATGCCCGGGATTAGTCTTGTCCTTCCCCTCTGAATTCTTTCCAAGGATTTTATATCCATTCTGTAATACGGTGACCAGAACTGAACTGCGTAATCCAGGTGTGGTCTCACAAGAGCAAGATACAGTTTTAGGATGAACTCACTGGTCTTGTAACTAACACTCCTTTGTATGAACCCAAGTACTTTATTAGCCTTATTACGAGCAAAAACAAGTTGTTTACTTGGCTTAAGGTTCTTACTTATCATTACTCCTAAATCTCTCTCGCAGTCTGATTTCTCTATGGCATCGTTGTTCATCTGGTATCTGGTTTCCCTGTTTACATCTCCTATACTGAGTACTTTACATTTGTCCACGTTGAATTTCATCTGCCATTTTTCAGACCATTCGAAAAATTATAGATCTTCCTGTAGTTTTGCCGAGTCCTTGTCAGATTTAATAACACATCCTATTTTAGTGTCATCAGCAAATTTACTCATGTTGCTGTCTATGCCGATATCTATGTCGTTTATGTATATAATAAATAATAATGGCCCAAGTATTGAGCCTTGGGGAACTCCACTTGTGAAGTTGCTCCAATGGGACTTAGTGCCGTTAATGCTCACTCGCTGTTTCCTGTCCTGTAACCATGCCCTAATCCATTTAAGGATGTTACCTTTGATGCTATGAGCTTCTACCTTTCTAGTTAGTCTTTCGTGGGGGACTCTGTCGAAGGCTTTGCTAAAGTTGAGATATACCACATCATAATTGTGCCCCCCGTCCACCGATTCGAAAACTGATGAAAAGAATGTTAATAGATTAGTTAGGCAAGAACGTCCGCTTGTGAAGCCATGCTGGGAATCATTGATCAATCGGTGCTTCTCCAGGTGATTTCTAATAGAGTTTGAAATGATTGCTTCGAGAGGTTAGCACTGTGATGGATGGCATTGCAAAAGCCAGTGAGTGAATTATGTTATCCCATGTTTTTGTTGTGATAATTGACTGATTATTTTCATCTGCTTGCTATCATTCCCTGGTGCTACTATGACTAGGCTTACTAACACATATAATGTATTGAGTGGTGATTTTTTTTTTCGATTTGCCCCCGAGGGGGCTAGTTTATTGGGCACCCCCTTACATCCTGTGCAAGGTGAAGCGCAGATGCGTTTATAGCGCCCATCTGGGAAGTATGCAAAGTTCATACTTGCCTTTATGACTTGTGCATTAAGGGCGCAAAAGCCTGAAGGGTCATAGGTTTTGTCAAGTTACGTAGAGTGACAGAATGATGAGTGTGTGGGGGGAAAGTTCTCGGTACATTTCATCTGTTTATAGCAAAGTGTGGCAGGTTCCTAATAATGTCAAGTGCCAGGCCTGTCACTAGGAGAAGGGATATCTGGTCAGGGAGGGAAGAGATGTTGGTAACGGCTGGGGACCTGTAGGAGGAGGTCATAGGGCAAGTGAGGATGTAGTGAAGGAGGGTGTGAGAGTCGGTTGACCACAAAGTTTACAAACAGTGCGGCCAGGCTCAGGGTTGCCAATGTACTCCCATAGGTACCTGTACCCTAGGAGCAGTCTCATGTACATAATCTGTTGAGATCGGGTCAGGGATTGATACTCTTTGTAGTGGCGGTTGTCGTCACCGGTTACAGCGTCATAGTGGCATAGTGTGACGCTGCCCCGTTGTTTCAGGTGTGTCCATTTTTCGTCGAATGTCTCTCGTTGTGTAGCGTGTATGCGAGATTTGAGATGATTCAGGGAGGGGGCGAGGGTGGCTTCAATATCTTCTTCTTGTGTCGCTTCTTTGGCAAGCCCATCAACAGTGTCACAGGCAGTTATTCCTATATGTGACGGGATCCAAATAAACTTGACACGGATGTCATCAGTTTGTTCTAGCCCGGCGACGGCGGCTAGGGTGTGTTGGGCGGCAGGGGAGGAGGGGGAGGGTAATTTGAGCTTCGCTAGTGCAGAAGTGCTGTCACTGATTATAAGGAGGTTCCGGTGTTCAGTGCGAGCATAGGTCGCCCCCTCATGAATGCCCGCGAGGATGGCTATGCTTACAGTACAGTGTCAGTGGAGGAGGCCCAGTCGTGGACCCTGATTTTCCTGCAGGCCTGGCGCTCAGGAATCCACACAGCTGCCCCAGCGCAGCCCAGCGTGGTAACAGACCCATAACAGTAGACGAGGATAGTAGGGTGGGAGGTCGTAAGAGAGGAGGTGACATCATCAATCTGCTCAAGGCAGTTACGTTTGAGCATATACCGCAGTTGGGTGGATTTACGACCAGGGAAGGCGTGGACGACAACATCAACACACGGGGAGGTCCATGGCGGTAGAGGCGGATGAGTGTACTCGGGAGGGAGAGAGGTCGAGGGGGTGTAGAGGTGATAACGCAGGATGTCAGCAGCAGTGTGGACGGGGCAGTGTTGAGAGAGGGAGGGAGAGGTAATGGGGACAGGCCGGCGCAGGAGGGAGTCAAGATGTGAGTTCAGTGAGCGCGACAGGGGAGTCGGTTGCTCACTGCGAAGAAGTTTAACACCAAGGATGGCATTGAGAGCAGTAATTCGATCGTAGACGGGGAGCAAGATTAGTTCACGCTGCATGACTTCTATTCTGGTGGTCATAGGGCAGCCGAGGATGAGTCTCATCGCTCTGTTTTGGATTTTCTCTATGCTTTGTTTTTCGTGCTGGGAGGCAACTACAAGGGCAGGAGAGGCATAATCTATGACAGCTCTGACTATGGCAATGTACATGAGACGTAGGACCCTGACAGAGGCTCCTTTGAGGCCGTGGGTGAGGGACTGGAGGGGCCTCGTTCGTTGGCGGCACTGGGAGATGACGTGGGCGGCGACAGCGGAGGTCGTGGCTCTGGTAGTGGCTCGCACGGGTAGACCAAGGTACCTGTTAGTGTGTACTTCATCGGTGTCTTGTCCTTGCAGTCAGCGGTGTCTGACGCCGGAAGTGTGAGATGAACTTGGTTTTAGTGTGTGAGATAACTAGCCCGAGTGTTTGACAGGTCCGGGCGAACGTGGAGAGTATAGGTTGTTCATGTTGCACTGTAGTAATTTGGAGGAGAATATCATCAGCGTAGCTTATGATGTGACCGTCTAGGGCGCTCAGCAAAGATGACGTTGAGGCGGCAGATGGAGTTCATGAGAACAATAAAGAGTGTAGGGCTGAGTACACCTCCCTGAGGCGTGCCAAGATCAAGGTCCCTGATCGTAGAGTAGTGGCCCTGAAAACGGACACTGGCCTGTCGATGGGAGAGGTAGTCAGCAATCCACGTGAGGAGTTTGCCCTTCACATCCATGTGAATGAGGCCCTCAAGGATCACTTCACTGTTGAATTTATCAAAAGCACCCTTGAAGTGGACGAAGAGGGAGGTTTTGGCTGAGGTGTTTGCCATGTAGTGAGTGATGCAGTGAGCAGTGCTCTTTCCGGGGCGAAAACCATAGAGGTCAGGGTGCAGGTGGGCTTCAATTTTCCAGTGGAGGCGGTGGAGTATCATGCGCTCCATCATCTTTGAGAAGCAGGAGATGAGGGATATTGGACGATATTCATCTTGTCTGCCTGGTTTAGGGACCGGGATGGTGGTGGCAGTCTTCCATGAGTGAGGCAGCTGACCAGTATCATAAGAGAGGTTAAATAGACAGAGGAGGGGGTTACCAGGGGTGGCAATAAGGGCATTTAACACATCATATGTCACGCCATCATCGCCTGGGGCGGTGGACCGGCCGCACTTAACAGCATTTAGTAGTTCACACTGTGTGAGGTCTCGTACAGCGGGTGGTAGCGCATCAATGGAGGCGGCCTCCTGCCACGTCTGGGAGAGCGCCTCGGCTCGGGCAGCTGGTCTGGGGTGGAGCGCGGGTCTGGCGTTGGTGCCCCGGGCACGGTTAATGGTGCGCCATGTATCACCTATAGATGTAGACTGGTCAATAGAAGAAGCAAAATCAAACCGCTGCTTCTCTCGTGCGAGAGTGATGGCAGATTGGAGCTCTTTATTTGTGCGCATCAGGAAGCGTAGAGCGTCAGGGGAGCTGGGAGATTTCTTCCACTGGTCGACTGCTAGTCGGTGCCCTACTCGGATAGACTTAACATGAGGGTCGCGGTTAACATTCCAATGACTCCTTGGCTGGCGGTTAGGGTGGCGGTGTTTGGGTCAGGGCGGAGGAGGTCAGTGCATTGTTTGGACAGATCAAGGTAGAGTTGGTCTGCGGTGGTGACAGTGTAATCCTGAAACCATTCAGCAATGGTAGTGATGAAGGCAGGTATGTTGGCAGGGGGTAGCCTGAGCCTAAGGGCCCTTGGGTGGGGGGGGGGGTATTCTCACGTACTGGAGAGTAGTGTGGATAGGGAAATGGTCACTGTGAGGGGAGTGGAGGATGCGGGTGGAGTGTGGGCGGTGAGGGTCAGAGTAGAGGGCGATGTAGTCAAGTTTCCCTCCCCCCGATGTGGGTGGGTGATGGAGGGCAGAGAAGATGTACAGGGTCATCAGTGGTTTGTAGGTAGGAGAGCCAGGAGTTACCCCGGGAGTGAGTGGGGCCCCTGGGAGCCGAGACTGGGGTGTCGGGCATTGAGGTCCCCCACAAGGAGGGTAGGGATGGAGGTGATATGGTGTGGTAGGACAAGTACAGTAGGGGTGGAGGGAGGCACATAGACATTGACAATATTGAGGGACATACCTTTTAGTGTGATTGTGATGGTGTGTGCGTCGGTGTCGTCATCAAGGGGGACGTCGAGAGGTTGGTAGGGGACATCCTTCTTGACGTAGATCCGCAGTCCACGTGCATGGCCTCGTGGTAGTCCATCGATGCAGAGAACAGGGGTGGATGGGCTCTCAACACATGTGTAGCCACTGAGCACATAGGTACTAGCAGCACACCGCATTTCTTGTAGGCACAACACGTCGACGTCTTCAGTGTAGACGTAGGTTTTGAGGGCATCAAACTTGCTTTGCAAGCCGTTTATGTTCCAGGTGAGTACCTGCAGTCCTGTAGCGTTGCTATCCATTGTGGTGTATTAGACTGATTAACCCCGACGTGGACGGATAGGCCTTAGGTGCCGGCATGTCTGTGTAGTATGGGTAGCCGGGGGTGGTATTCTCAGGCCCAATAGGTAGCCCTGGTGGAGGCAGCACAGACACAGGAGCGGGCGCTGCTTGCGGTGGGTAGACAGGTTGAGGCACCACGTGACGTAAAGATGAGGCAGGGCTTGGCTCGGGGGCCCCAGTACACACAACCTGTGAGCAGGGGGGCTCACAGGGGGACTACCAGCTTGTGTCAAACCAAAAGAGGGGAGTGACTGGGTGGCAGCAAAGGGCAGGAGTTGGTGGTGTAGGTCGGAGATGGCGGTACAGAGTGAAACGAAGAGTTTCTCAACATGACTGGTAAATTCTTGGAAGAGGGACATGATCTGTGTCATGTGACTGGAGAGGGGTTGTGGGGCGGGTACTGGTGGGGGCACAAGGCTTGACAGCGTCAGGGTAGCGACGGGGTTGTGGGGGGGCACTGGTGGGAACACAAGGCTTGATAGCGTCAGTAGAGATGGGGAGGAGGCTCAGTAGTGGTTGAGTTAGGGAATGGTAGGTGCTGTTGTGGTGCAGCCTGGTGAAGCCAGGCAGGGGCAGGTGTACCAGTAGACTGGGGGGGGAGGGCGTTGTGGTAGACGCGGCCCTTGGGTAGGCCTCTCCCCTGGGACAGACGGGCGACTGGGGCACTGCCGTGAGTCAGCATTGTGCTGGCCGCCACAGTTACAACACCTGGGATCAACTACACAGCCCACACCACCCATATTAAGGTGATCTTTGATTTTCTGGCCACAGGCGGCGGAGTTGTGGTTACGTGAGCAGAAGTGACATCTGGGACGATCACATCAGCAGCAGGCAGTGAAGGTGTGACCCCCATGAGAACAGATAACACAAAATGCAGGCTCAGGATGATAGGGTTCTGCATACAGTGGAGGTAGGTTTGGGTGGGCTTCCACAGTGGTTGGACACCCCTTCCCTTCCACTTGACAATACTGTAACAGCAGCTTGTGGAGTGTTTCCCCGGTAATGTCGACATATACTGAGTATATTAGAATTAAAGTCATGTGCATCTTCGATGTCAGCGTACAGGGGGAATCGTTTCACTAAGATGTGGCAACATTCATCAGCTACTGCTGGGGGGGGGGGGGGGGGCACCAGGACAACCCCGTCAAAGCCAACAGTATTAAGGGTTTCATAGACCTCAGGAATATGACACTTGATAAAGTTCCGGTTCTTACCTTGTCGGAATTGAATGTTGGGACCATGCTGTCTGGAGATTCAGCTTACTTGTTTGTTTGGCAGAGGGCAGGGTGATAGGGTCCATGGCATTGCTCTTTTCCACTCCGGCTAGTGTTTCCCATAGAAACATTACCGTCACTGTCATAATCACTGGGGTCTGACTCTTGAAGGGTGTTGGATTCAGTCAAGTCCTGTGGTGTTTTATTCCCAGTTGAATTTCTTCTGCCTCCTTCTGTGTGTGTCGTCCTTTTCTTCCTATCATTCATGATCTCATCACTGTCACTTCCTTCACTTTTCTTCGCCTCCTCGCGCCTCCTCTTCTTTTCTTTCTTACTAATCACTTCTTGAAAATTGTCTATCACTTCTATTGTTGTTGGCCGCGGAGTGTCTGCTTCTGATTCGCTACTTGAAAGCCTCAGGTCGTCTTCTAAGTTGTTCAGTGGGGCAATCTTTTCTTCTTTAGCCAAAGCCTTCATAGGCTTCTGCCCACCACTCTCCCCAGGCATTGTGCAATGCTTGTGTTCGGGTACAGGTGAGATGAAGAGGCAATGACGTCACTACCACGTCATACAACGTCACGCTCTTCGCACTGAGCATTCGCAGATGGGAAAATAACCGACCAGAGGGTCCAGGCAGAAAGTCCAGATATTTTATCCAAAATATTGTCCAGCAACTATAAATTTCACAAGCGACACTGTGCTTACAACTGGGCTCCACTGTAGTTCTCTAAACAGACTGAAGGTAGTCATCTCACTAAATTCATCAGAATTGGGAATTGTAGGGAGCGCTCACTCACAGCCTTTGTTGACTTTTCACGGTGCGCATGTCGAATGTGTGAGTGGTGATTCTTGTGACAGCTTTATACTCTCCTACAGCCCAGTCCAGACACAGCAGAAGTAGAAACCAGCGCAGCATTAACACAAGCTAATGTGAGTACTGATGGCTCTATAAAGCCTCCATGCTAAGATGGTGTCGTTCAGTCTGACATAATACTAAGGATTTTTTTTATAAGCACTTTTTTTTTATTTGCAGACTTGCAGGCTCTCTCTGGGCGTGCACAGTCTCCCACTAAACTCTTGTCGCCTCTCTTCCTGAACTATGAACCGCGAGATTCTGAATCGTGAATCCGAAGCATTTATGGACAGAAAAATGTGTTAGTGTTTACAACTTTGTTTTTACTTGAGAGGCGACAGGACTTTATGGTTGACTGTACAAGCTGTTGAATGTACCTAAACATGTGTCAGTTGGTCAAATCTGGTCTTAAATAAGCGCATCTTATTTAATGGGAGGACGACTTACTGTATTTTACAGAGGAAGTGACTTATTTTAGGGAGAAGTGTGACTTATTTTTCGGGCATGACTTTTTGTTTTTGTTTCAGGGCACAACATATTTTACAGAAGTAGTGACATATTTTACGAGTGACATATTTGACAGAACACTGCTTATTTTATATGAACACGAACATTTTAGAAGGTAAGCGACTTATTTTAGGGTGCTGGGTGACATAGGGGATAATCATACACTATTCCCATCCACTCAATTGAACCTGGATAAATTACCTAATTTAATATACTGGTATAATATTTATGTGATATTAAGATGTTACTAATGTGTTGGTATGATTAGGATGATGTTCACAAGTATTAAGTATCGAAATTATCTTTCCAGTCTTCCGAGTCGCCACCCAAATCACCGGAAAATAGCTCTGGGGTACGTTCCTTTATGATATGTAATGCCAAAGTCATATCTTCTATGTTTACCTGACCACTGCATCAGCTAGATAATTGTTTGTGTTAGTCAATCAACACCCATTAGATATTGATTATTTTTTGTGTTCTATAATGCCAATCAATATACCTTTTCTGGGTCTTGAACAGTTTATTGTGACCATCTGGGTATCAACTATCAGTACAGTATTCCTCTCCTGGAAACTAATCAGGTAAATACTCTCTCTCGTTCTGAGTGTTGACCAAATCTTTCTCCTCGGTAAGGATCCTGTAACTACCTCCTTCCACATGTCAGTTCATTGGATATTTATTTTGTCTTGCTCTCACTTTTACTTACTGCTGGAAACTCCTGTATATGTATGGCTTCTTAAATGTACCTGAACGTATAGCAGTGTTGACCATTCCAGGACCCCTTGAGGATAATGGCAACTCCCTGGAGCAAGATGATCTGTCCCAACGAGGAAGAAGTTTTATCCCTTTGAGTAGGGTGACTTAAGCCCTTGAGTATAATGAATTAACCCCTTGAGTATGATGACTTACCCCTTGAGTATAGTGACTTAGCCCCTTGAATATGGTGACCCAATCTCTTGAGTATGCTAATTTAACCCCTTGAGTATGGTGACTTAACCCCCAGAGTATGGTGACTTAATTCTTTCAGTATGGTGACTTAACCCCCAGAGTATGTCGTGTGGGTATTCTATATCACACACAATTGTTTAAGTTAGTTCTGGAACTCTTAAGTGGCAGGGCTGATGTAGACACTTATTCTGGATTTTTGTGAATTCTCTCTAAGGGAAGTGTTTTGAGTACAGTTATATAGGAACTATTAAGCGAGGTGTTCACACCCCTGTAAGTGGCAAGATTCTGGCTTCTCCTCTCACTCAGAGTGTGAGAGTCAAGGAGTAGTGGGTATTTGCTAAATCAGCTTGACTTGTGGCTCAACCTCTGAGGCTTTTACAGACTCAGCGTGTATAACATGAACAACTACCGAGTCATTGTTGAATAACTTAGTGAATAACTTGTTGTTATACATTTGGGTGAATATTTATATCATACAAATGGTGCTGTTACACCTCTCGGCCACCTCCAACAGAGTCCTCACGGTTTAAATCCTAGGTGTACCTAACCTTACTACAAGAAGGTGTGCTTTGGCTAAACTTTTTCTTCGTACACATGCCTTTGTAATTCCTTCCAAAAAGTCCTCTTAGAAACTATTGTGTGCCTAGAAGAAATCTTCCTGTAACAAATTATCATAACAATCAAGGAACTGATAAATATGATGGTAGGTATAATGAAACCAGGTAGGATTAAACCGGAAGATAAATATAAAGGAAGAGAATCCTGTAAGTCAGGAAACTGTGTCTCATTAGTATAAGATAGAAGTTTAAGCTTCTGGGTACCAGTTCAGAAGTAATGTTTGTGACAAATGCAAGATGATGGCGAGTAGGCAAGGTTGTGATTGCACTACTGCTAGTCTCACAATAGTCTGGTGCTATATGTTAACCTTCTACTACTAAATGTTTGCCTACATCCTGGCATATAAGTATCACACTGGTTTGATTTAGGAGATAAAAATATTGCACATTAATGACATGTGCGTGAAACACTAACCTATGTGGTGTTGGAGTGATACACATTGTAGAGCTGTAGAGGCATTAGTTTGTACTATAGCTAATTCACATGTAGCTTCTGCAGCCCGTGTGAAAGCGAAAGCATACGCAGGACAAACATGCAAATGTAAATATGTTGACTTACAATGATATAGGACTTCATGCTTAGTCACAGCAACTAATGAAAAATCTTCTGACACTTCTATTAGTTCAGTTGGTTTGTTCAGAATTAAAGGATCGTCATTCACTTTCAATGGAAATGGTTCCAAATGTCATGCATAAAAAAATAGAAGTGATTTTAGTGGAATGTGTATTAGTATTTTCTTATGTGTTAAGGTTGCCTCTAATAAGGGGTAATAATATTCCACTTCATGCTCCTGAAAGATAAGAGTTAGACGATATTTAGTTTCAGCTATAAGTAAAGCGGCAATAAGTTGACCAACTGCGCGTCAACACGACCTAACTCCGAATTCACTAGTTCAGCTATGAGCCTCCTGCCGGTGTCTATGAAAGCTTCTACAGAGGCTTCAGCTGCATGCATATGTTCTGTAAAGCAGAGTAGCCATTCCAGTGTAGATTATGACCGTGTGAATCCCTGGACAACACGCGTTAGTTGATCAGTTTCGTCAGCAATAGCATTCATGTGAGAGGTCAGAGTTTGTACTGCCTTGTCGGGCTGTTCAATGGCCCTATTTTGTTTCTTAACCACTTCTGAAACTACATTCATTCTGTTCCCTAGTTAGCTACATATTTGGCGGTTGCCGTACCAAACAAGGTGTTACTTAATAAACCAACAAAATTAAAAACACCACGTTTTTGACGCCGCTGAGAATGTACCTTTTTCCCCTATGTCTTCAGGAGATATCGGGATCGTTCCCTCGAAGTGATTTACTCGTTTGAGTAGACTATTCATACGGTCGTTCTGAAGTGAGATGGTCTGATGGAGTGTTGTAGAGATTGTAGATTGTTGTTCGACATCTTGCTGAGTTTGCATAGCTGTTTCAGTGTGGACAGCTATTGACCTCAGGTGCACTGGCATGCGCATTAGATCGTGGAGCTCGTTCTTGACAGTTACAGCGTCTTGTACTACCAGTACTTTGACGACGTCTGCTGGGGCTGTTGTCACCGAGCTGAAGACCAACAGGAGTAATTAGCGATTTCTGTTTGCTGATCTTGGTTTTTGACGATATGTATTGTCTATTGATATATTTCTTTGAGCATCTGTTGCTGTAGAAATGGGATGTATCTGATTTACATTAGAAGTCCCTACAATCCCTACATGTGGTTGAATATTTATATAATACAAAGTGTGCTGTTACAACTTAACTCTTGCTGTCAGGTGACTGAAATCTTTGATTGTCACAATTAATTTCCTTGAACAGCTTGGCATTGTACTCAAAGAATTCATTACGTTTTGTTAGTGTACTTAAAGGTTAACTAATCATTCTCAAAGGGTTAGTGTCAATGTACTTAAGGGATTAAAACACCATACTCAAAAGATTAGGTTCCTGGAGTCGAGGGGTTATTTCATGGTAATCGAGGGGCTAAGTTACCATACTCACGGGGTTAAGTTACCATACTCAAAGGGTTAAGTTACCATACTCAAAGGGGCAAGTTACCATTCTCAAAGGGGCAAGTTACCATTCTCAAAGGGGCAAGTTACCATTCTCAAAGGGGCAAGTTACCATACTCAAGGGGTTAAGTTACCATACTCAAGGGGCTAAGTTTCCATACTCAAAGGGGCAAGTTACCATTCTCAAAGGGGTTAAGTTATCATACTCAAGGGGTTAAGTTACCATACTCAAGGGGTTAAGTTACCATACTCAAAGGGGCAAGTTACCATTCTCAAAGGGGCAAGTTACCATTCTCAAAGGGGCAAGTTACAATACTCCAGGGGTTAAGTTACCATACTCCAGGGGTTAAGTTACCATACTCCAGGGGTTAAGTTACCATACTCCAGGGGTTAAGTTACCATACTCAAGGGGTTAAGTTACCATACTCAAGGGGTTAAGTTACCATACTCCAGGGGTTAAGTTACCATACTCCAGGGGTTAAGTTACCATACTCCAGGGGTTAAGTTACCATACTCCAGGGGTTAAGTTACCATACTCCAGGGGTTAAGTTACCATACTCCAGGGGTTAAGTTACCATACTCAAGGGGTTAAGTTTCCATACTCAAAGGGGTTAAGTTATCATACTCAAGGGGTTAAGTTACCATACTCCAGGGGTTAAGTTACCATACTCCAGGGGTTAAGTTACCATACTCCAGGGGTTAAGTTACCATACTCCAGGGGTTAAGTTACCATTCTCAAAGGGGCAAGTTACCATACTCAAAGGGGCAAGTTACCATACTCAAAGGGTTAAGTTACCATACTCAAAGGGGCAAGTTACCATACTCAAAGGGGCAAGTTACCATACTCAAAGGGGCACTCATTCTGCCAAATTCTGAAATAGATATGCTAGGCCTCACCATTTCCTCTAATATGTTATGGAAGCCACACATTCTCAACATTGCTAAAGCTGCCTCCTGAAAGTTGGGAATGTTGTACAGATGCCGTAGCTACTTCACTCCTGAGCAGTTGCTTCAAGTATATAAGGGATTCATTCGTCCTAACTTGGAGTACTGCTCTCATATCTGGGGTGGCTCTTCTTCTGTCCAACTGTTAGATAGGGTGGAATCAAAGGCATTTCGTCTTCTTAACTCTCCTCCTTTAGTCGACAATCTTTCTCCCCTTTCTCTTCACCACAATGTTGCTTCACTCTCTCTCTTTTACAGGTACTTTAACGGGCAATGTTTGGTGGATTTGGCATCCTGTGTACCGCCGGCAAGGCCGTGGGCTCGTAACACACGTCTTGCCCGCGGTGCCCACCGTTTCTCTGTGGATGTCGGTCACACTAGAATAACCTGTTATAGTACCTCCTTCTTTCCTCACAAAGCCAAACTGTGGACTGCTCTGCCTTCTTCTGTGTTTCCATACTCATACAATCTGTCTCACTTCAAAAAGATGGTTATCCGGCATCTTCGCGGTGTAGATTAATATAACCTTTTTCTTTTATATTTTTAATTTCTTTTTACTCCTATTTCACCCCCCCCCCCCCCACCGGCCCCGTTGTGGGTCGCTGACCTGTGCCCGGGTGGGCGATTCCCCGTAAAAAAATAAAAAAAAGTACTGAGGGAGCTAAGTGCTTAATTAAGTCACCAAGCTCGAACTAAAGGGCATAAAGCCACTATAAGAAGGGTTAAAGGACTTTCTCGCTCGAATGCTGACAAGTTTTTTTCTCTCTCCCTTCTCCACAGACTGCGAGGAGAGAAACAGTAGATTCTGAGGATGAGGTAAAGACAGTGGGCGACAGGTAACATTAGACAGGGTAATGGTGCTTTAGAGACAGAAGTAGTTAGAACCACAAGACGTATTTAAATTCTAAACTTCAACAAAACATTTTAGTATTATCTCCTGCTTTCATTTAGCCTCAGTTAACTTATTTTCCCTCCTCCCCCATTGGTGAGCTTCTGTTCTTTGTTACTCTCTGTTGGTAAGTACTGGACATGTACTGGCTCTCTCTTACACTGTGGTAAGTACTGGACATGTACTGGCTCTCTCTTACACTGTTGGTAAGTACTGGACATATACTGGCTCTCTCTTACACTGTTGGTAAGTACTGGACATGTACTGGCTCTCTCTTACACTGTTGGTAAGTACTGGACATGTACTGGCTCTCTCGTACACTGTAATGTCGGAATCATAAACGAACTTTCTTTACAGATATTAAACATGTTAGGAAAGGTCACTGAGGGCTGGCACACTACAAGCTCTGGGCAACTCTGGTGGTGAATGAACTCACGCTTAGTACTGTTACAACATCCTCTGGCGGGTTATTCCAACAGTACACATTTCTTCCTCCAATGCTAATTATATCTATACAGTACTTGTGCCGTCATTAACTTAAAGCTGTGAACTTTTTTGTGGCACATTTCGATGACCTACATATATGACACTTGACTTAGGAGCTTTGTGGTGGTTACAAACTTTTATTATTCCACCTATAGTGTCTACTGGACAAGAGAAAACATAACTAACCTCTCGGGATCACAGCATCATTTGTATGTGGTGAGGCTGACAGCTTCCATTTCACAACCATAAACTATATTTGGTCTTTAATCTCCCGTTCTTAGGGTCTTATCTGACATCCGTCCTATAACCCCCCCCCCCCCCCAGTTCAAGCCAGATAGATAGATAGATAGATAGATAGATAGATATTCAGTAAAATAATTTTGTAAGTGTACAGGTGGTTCAACATTATGTATATAGACAATGCAGGTTTACAGTTAACACTTACACTACTGCTGGTTGTTATAGACAACTTCTTGGTAGACTTCAGCAAACTCCCTCTTACCACACGGAAGGTGATTGCTCCTCCCAGCACGCTCTATGTAAGGGCGGTATTCAGCATTCCTCTCTTCTATGTTCCCACCTGTTTTCCGTTTAGGGCAAATCTTTGATCAGTATAAAGTCTTATTTTACGTAATGTATCTAAAAACTTGTTACTTTTAATTATATTTTAGTTAATTCAAATTTTGAAATATCACCAAAAATAACTATATATCGCTAAATTATGTTCAGTATGATATGTTAGAAAAAATAACTACAGTATATATCGCTAAATTATGTTCAGTATGATATGTTAGAAAAAATAACTACAGTATATATCGCTAAATTATGTTCAGTATGATATGTTAGAAAAAATAACTACAGTATATATCGCTAAATTATGTTCAGTATGATATGTTAGAAAAAATAACTAAGTATTCTCTCATTATATCATTTTTCTTATCGTTTACAGTTAAGGATTATTACTATACAGTATTCATTCTTCTATGATCCAGACAGACGTAGACGAAAACGTAGATTATGCCAAGATCGTCGCAGATATGGGGAGCGAGAACGACGAAACCAAATTGGAGGCCACAGTCAAAGTCCGAAAGCTTATCTCCGCTAACAGTGACCCTCCGATTGACGAGTTTCTGGAGGCAGGCTTACTCATTCCCACCTTGGCCAATCTGCAGGAGAAAAAGTGAATATCTTTTTACTCCTTGACTCAAGCTTTTAGGACTCAAGTTATTGTGGTGAAAATATATTAGGTTTGGTAGGTAACTATTTCCTGAACTCCTTCATTACAGGGATGCCATTTTTAGTATTTAATGTGGCTAGTACTGGACGATTTTCTTCAGCTTAGAGGGGAACCCGTACACAAAGGGTTAATGTCGGGTTATATAGCAGCAAAGGAAGCACAGTGTTAGCTGTAACTTTACCATAGCTGCAGCATTTCGTCACAAATTATT
This sequence comes from Homarus gammarus, assembly GCA_958450375.1. Classification (NCBI taxonomy): domain Eukaryota; kingdom Metazoa; phylum Arthropoda; class Malacostraca; order Decapoda; family Nephropidae; genus Homarus; species Homarus gammarus. Next base: position 1,165,104 of record CAUDMG010002857.1, read on the forward strand.
TATGAGCTGAATTATGTGATTTTAGAGTATATTATACATCAATATATGTCAAATATGTTATCCTGTGGACACTGGGGTAAGATTCTACATGTTTACAGGTCGGTGAATCTAACTCCCCATTTACCACACGTTAACTTTACCAGTACAGTATACAAGTTCTCTAAAATACTGTACAATTATAACCAGATTTTGCATCAAACCATTGTGAGTGATTCGTGTACTGTCACCATTCTCATCCTTTTTGTACTGTACTCTTACATCTATTACTGTACTATCAAGGGCTGTTCTCACCCTTCTATTCTTACAGTACTGTACCCTCACCAGGTCTCTCCCTACCCCACAGCTCCACTCTGGTGTATGAGACAGCTTGGATCATCACCAACATTTCTTCAGGAAATTCCTCACAGACCAGTGCTGTTGTAGGTGGGTGTAGGATAAACTTAATCCCACTAGGACAAAACCACGTTAAAACCCAACTAGGACAAAATCTCGATGGACAAAACCCTGCTATGGCAAAATCCCACTAGGACAAAACCATGAAAAAACCCAACTTGGACAAAATCTCACTGGACAAAATCTCTTAGACAAAATTACCCAGATAAAAACCCCATACAAAAACACCCATGTACCCCCCCGGACAACCCCTGGAACCCCCCCCCCGGACAAGCCCCTGGAACCCCCCCCCCCCGGACAACCCCTGGAACCCCCCCCCCGGACAAGCCCCTGGAACCCCCCCCCCCCGGACAAGCCCCTGGACCCCCCCCCGGACAAGCCCCTGGACCCCCCCGGACAAGCCCCTGCAACCCCCCCCCCCGGACAACCCCTGGAACCCCCCCCCGGACAAGCCCCTGGAACCCCCCCCCCCCCCCCGGACAACCCCTGGAACCCCCCCCCCCGGACAAGCCCCTGGAACCCCCCCCCCCCGGACAAGCCCCTGGACCCCCCCCGGACAAGCCCCTGGACCCCCCCCGGACAACCCCCTGGAACCCCCCCCCCCCGGACAAGCCCCTGGACCCCCCCCCCCGGACAAGCCCCTGGAACCCCCCCCCCCCGGACAAGCCCCTGGAACCCCCCCCCCCGGACAAGCCCCTGGAACCCCCTCCGGACAAGCCCCTGGAAACCCCCCCCCCCGGACAAGCCCCTGGACCCCCCCCGACAAGCCCCTGGAACCCCCCCCCCCGGACAAGCCCCTGGAACCCCCCCCCCGGACAAGCCCCTGGAACCCCCCCCCGGACAAGCCCCTGGAACTCCCCCCGGACAAGCCCCTGGAACCCCCCCGACAACCCCCTGGAACCCCCCCGGATAACCCCCTGGAACCCCCCCCCCAACAACCCCCTGGAACCCCCCCCCCGAACAACCCCCTGGAACCCCCCCCCCCCGGACAACCCCTGGAACCCCCCCCCGAACAACCCCCTGGAACCTTCCCCTCCTCGGACAACCCCCCGGACACCCCCCCCCCCGGACACCCCCCGGACACCCCCCCGGGACAACAACCCCCCCGGACAACAACCCCCCCGGGCAATAACCCCCCCGGGCAATAACCCCCCGGACAACAACCCCCGGACAACAACCCCCCGGACAACAACCCCCCGGACAACCCCCCGGACAACAACCCCCCGGACAACAACCCCCCGGACAACAACCCCCCGGACAACAACCCCCCGGACAACCCCCGGACAACAACCCCCCGGCCAACAACCCCCCGGACAACCCCCCGGACAACAACCCCCCGGACAACCCCCCGGACAACAACCCCCCGGACAACCCCCCGGACAACAACCCCCCGGCCAACAACCCCCCGGCCAACAACCCCCCGGACAACAACCCCCCGGACAACCCCCCGGACAACAACCCCCCGGACAACAACCCCCCGGACAACCCCCGGACAACAACCCCCCGGACAACAACCCCCCGGACAACAACCCCCCGGACAACAACCCCCCGGACAACCCCCCGGACAACAACCCCCCGGACAACAACCCCCCGGACAACAACCCCCCGGACAACAACCCCCCGGACAACAACCCCCCGGACAACTACCCCCCGGACAACAACCCCCCGGCCAACATCCCCCCGGCCAACAACCCCCCGGACAACAACCCCCCGGACAACCCCCCGGACAACAACCCCCCGGACAACAACCCCCCGGACAACAACCCCCCGGACAACAACCCCCCGGACAACAACCCCCCGGACAACAACCCCCCGGACAACAACCCCCCGGCCAACAACCCCCCGGACAACAACCCCCCGGACAACAACCCCCCGGACAACAACCCCCCGGACAACAACCCCCCGGACAACAACCCCCCGGACAACAACCCCCCGGACAACAACCCCCCGGCCAACAACCCCCCGGCCAACAACCCCCCGGACAACAACCCCCCGGACAACCCCCCGGACAACAACCCCCCGGACAACAACCCCCCGGACAACAACCCCCCGGACAACCCCCCGGACAACAACCCCCCGGACAACAACCCCCCGGCCAACAACCCCCCGGACAACAACCCCCCGGACAACAACCCCCCGGACAACAACCCCCCGGACAACAACCCCCCGGACAACAACCCCCCGGCCAACAACCCCCCGGCCAACAACCCCCCGGACAACAACCCCCGGACAACAACCCCCCGGACAACAACCCCCCGGCCAACAACCCCCCGGACAACAACCCCCGGACAACAACCCCCCGGACAACAACCCCCCGGACAACAACCCCCCGGACAACAACCCCGCGGACAACCCCCCGGACAACCCCCCGGACAACCCCCCGGACAACCCCCCGGACAACAACCCCCCGGCCAACAACCCCCCGGCCAACAACCCCCCGGACAACCCCCCGGACAACAACCCCCCGGACAACAACCCCCCGGACAACAACCCCCCGGACAACCCCCCGGACAACAACCCCCCGGCCAACAACCCCCCGGCCAACAACCCCCGGACAACCCCCCGGACAACAACCCCCCGGACAACAACCCCCCGGACAACAACCCCCCGGCCAACAACCCCCCGGACAACAACCCCCCGGACAACAACCCCCCGCCAACAACCCCCCGGACAACAACCCCCCGGACAACCCCCCGGACAACCCCCCGGACAACAACCCCCCGGACAACAACCCCCCGGACAACAACCCCCCGGACAACAACCCCCCGGACAACAACCCCCCGGACAACAACCCCCCGGACAACAACCCCCCGGCCAACAACCCCCCGGACAACCCCCCGGACAACAACCCCCCGGCCAACAACCCCCCGGCCAACAACCCCCCGGACAACCCCCCGGACAACCCCCCGGACAACAACCCCCCGGCCAACAACCCCCCGGACAACCCCCGGACAACCCCCCGGCCAACAACCCCCCGGCCAACAACCCCCCGGACAACCCCCCGGACAACAACCCCCCGGACAACAACCCCCCGGACAACAACCCCCCGGACAACAACCCCCCGGCCAACAACCCCCCGGACAACAACCCCCCGGACAACAACCCCCCGGACAACAACCCCCCGGACAACAACCCCCCGGACAACAACCCCCCGGACAACAACCCCCCGGACAACCCCCCGGACAACCCCCGGACAACAACCCCCCGGCCAACAACCCCCCGGACAACCCCCCGGACAACAACCCCCGGACAACAACCCCCGGCCAACAACCCCCCGGACAACAACCCCCCGGCCAACAACCCCCCGGACAACAACCCCCCGGACAACAACCCCCCGGACAACAACCCCCCGGCCAACAACCCCCCGGCCAACAACCCCCCGGACAACAACCCCCCGGTCAACAACCCCCCGGACAACAACCCCCCGGACAACAACCCCCCGGACAACAACCCCCCGGACAACAACCCCCGGACAACAACCCCCCGGACAACCCCCGGACAACAACCCCCCGGACAACAACCCCCCGGACAACAACCCCCCGGACAACAACCCCCCGGCCAACAACCCCCCGGACAACAACCCCCCGGACAACAACCCCCCGGACAACAACCCCCCGGACAACAACCCCCCGGACAACAACCCCCCGGACAACAACCCCCCGGACAACCCCCCGGACAACCCCCCGGACAACAACCCCCCGGCCAACAACCCCCCGGACAACCCCCGGACAACAACCCCCCGGACAACAACCCCCCGGCCAACAACCCCCCGGACAACAACCCCCCGGCCAACAACCCCCCGGACAACAACCCCCCGGACAACAACCCCCCTGACAACATCCCCCCGGCCAACAACCCCCCGGCCAACAACCCCCCGGCCAACAACCCCCCGGCCAACAACCCCCCGGACAACAACCCCCGGCCAACAACCCCCCGGACAACAACCCCCCGGACAACAACCCCCCGGACAACAACCCCCCGGACAACAACCCCCCGGCCAACAACCCCCCGGCCAACAACCCCCCGGACAACAACCCCCCGGACAACAACCCCCCGGACAACAACCCCCCGGACAACCCCCCGGACAACAACCCCCGGACCACAACCCCCCGGACAACAACCCCCCGGACAACAACCCCCCGGACAACAACCCCCCGGCCAACAACCCCCCGGACAACAACCCCCCGGACAACAACCCCCCGGACAACAACCCCCCGGACAACAACCCCCCGGACAACCCCCCGGACAACCCCCCGGACAACAACCCCCCGGACAACAACCCCCCGGACAACAACCCCCCGGACAACAACCCCCCGGACAACAACCCCCCGGACAACCCCCCGGACAACCCCCGGCCAACAACCCCCGGACAACAACCCCCCGGACAACCCCCCGGACAACAACCCCCGGACAACAACCCCCCGGACAACAACCCCCGGACAACAACCCCCCGGACAACCCCCCGGACAACACCCCCCGGACAACAACCCCCGGACAACACCCCCCGGACAACAACCCCCCGGACAACCCCCCGGCCAACAACCCCCCGGACAACAACCCCCCGGACAACAACCCCCCGGACAACAACCCCCCGGACAACAACCCCCCGGACAACAACCCCCCGGACAACCCCCCGGACAACAACCCCCCGGACAACAACCCCCGGACAACAACCCCCCGGACAACAACCCCCCGGACAACCCCCCGGACAACAACCCCCCTCCCCCCAGAGAAACTTCCAAGACAAACCTCCTGGACATATTATTATCAAGGTGTCTTACTAAATATGATGTAAAACAATAGCCCATAGAGCAGAGGTTCTTAACCCGGGGTCCATGGATGGGCTTCAGGGGTCCGTGAAGGTCAGATAAACATTGAACATTTATCTTCAGGCCAAACAACAACAACAACAACCTTCACATTGTAATGAACTTTTGAGCAGAATTGAAGTTTTGTTTTGTTTAATTTGCACAAGATGATTGTATTTCATTTTTGTATGGAGTGACCATTAATTTTTACATAAAATGTGTGAAACATAATTCCTTGTTAAGATTGTTTACTTTATTCATACTGTGTGTATGAGGCAATGAATTTTCAATAAAATAACGCATATTCATTGCATGCAAAGTTGTGTTTATGTGCATTTTTCTAGGGAGGGGTCCATAGCTTTCACCAGATTCTCAAAGGGGTCCGTGACTCAAGAAAGGTTAAGAACCACTGCTATAGAGTATAATAGTCCTCACCAGCGTCTACGGTCCGCTGATGTTGAGAAATATTTATTCGGTACAGAAAAAAATAGTGATTTGTTTGACCTACTTTGTACTCTAACTGTTGCGGCGGGGGGGGGGGGTATTATCCCAGCAAGGTTTTGTCCAGGATGTGTCTTGATACTGATCATGAGGAACGGAGCTTACTTATTTATTTATTTATTTAATTTATTTATTTCAAAACATCTCGGCTAACTAGACATTCGTGCGGTTGGTCTGGTTTTTGTTCTATGACCTACTGTATATATTACCCAGTGGCGAAGAGGCTCAAGTAAACTAAGCCAAGTTGGTGTTAGTACATCAAGAAGGTGTAGTTTCTGTAGAGAATTACCCTGTAGGTGATTTATATTATTATTATTTGATAAGTGGCTCAAAGAGAATATTTTCATATCTCCTTGAAGACCCAAAGAAGAAACTGTGGATCACCAGAAAATTTGACACCCAGCTTATTTCATCTAAAGAATTGACACCCCAGCTTATTTCACGTAAAGATTTGACACCCCAGCTTATTTCATCTAAAGATTTGACACCCCAGCTTATTTCACTTAAAGATTTGACACCCCAGCTTATTTCATCTAAAGAATTGACACCCCAGCTTATTTCACTTAAAGATTTGACACCCCAGCTTATTTCATCAAAAGAATTAACACCCCAGCTTATTTCACCTCAAGATTTGACACCCCAGCTTATTTTATCTTAAGATTAATCACCCTACTGTAGGAGGGCATTATTTAAGGTGAAATACGCCAGAGACTAAATGTAACCAGACCATCAGGCTGTCAAATCTTTAGGTGAAATAAGCTGAGGTGTCAAATCTTTAGGTGATCTATGCTATATAACATTGAAGTGTATGAGACTTTAAATGCCTGAAGAGAGATTCAGTATTTACTAACTTATTTTTAGCATGAAAGTTTTAATATTCTTTGGAACACCTTTTTTACTCCATTAAGACAGAGACACCGCTACACCTTCATGACAGGAACACCACTACACCTTCATGACAGTACCACCACTACACCTTCATGACAGTACCACCGCTACACCTTCATGACAGGAACACCACTACACCTTCATGACAGTACCACCACTACACCTTCATGACAGCACCACCACTACACCTTCATGACAGTACCACCACTACACCTTCATGACAGTACCACCACTACACCTTCATGACAGGAACACCACTACACCTTCATGACAGTACCACCACTACACCTTCATGACAGTACCACTACACCTTCATGACAGTACCACCACTACACCTTCATGACAGGAACACCACTACACCTTCATGACAGAGACACCACTTTTAATAATTATTTTAACTAACGCCAGATAATTTCATTCGGTTCAGAGGAGATCCCGAGCTCAAGGGGTTAAGAAAATGAAGTCAGAGTGCGTGAAGTTTGTCTCAGGTCAACATTACATAATATATCTCAGTCATTATGATTCGCAGAGCAGTATTTGGTGAATGCTGGCTTGATGGGTTAGGTTATGTTAGAATTAGCACCCAGTTTATTTTACTTTGACATTAACCACCTAATACTAACCTATCCCCCAAGGTAGTATTGCAGTGTTTAATCATCAGGTAAGTATCTATTTAACCTTTACATGATCCAAATAATGAAAGGAAATTTGATTAACGAGATGATGGTTACAGTAACATAATCAAGTCTCCATTTCTCACCCACTTTCCATAACCCTTTCTCACCACCCACAGAACAAGGGTTTATCAAGCCCCTGGTACAGCTACTTCGGGAGGAGAGTAGTCGTGAGGTCCAGGAACAGGCGGTGTGGGCCATCGGAAACATAGTGGGCGATTCTGCAGATTGCAGGAATGAAGTGGTAGCTGCTGGCGTCATCAAACCGCTGCTGTCTCTCATTTCACCAGATATTCCGGTAACGGGTCCATCTGTGGCGAATAAAAGTCAAATACAGTATGAGGCACTCCGGGTGAGAAGGAAACAGGCAATGAAAGTAGGAAAAAAGTCAACAAATGCAGTAAAGTCTAGCAATCTTGAAAATAGTATAAGTGTCACAATTAGTGGATCAGTCGTAAGTTGTTCATCTGGACCGTGTCTCAGATCAAACGGGTTAAGTGATTTTGTCCATCAATCTTGAAAGTAGTTGAATTTATTTATACATCTCTCAACAATATTTTCGTTCATTTGTATGTTGAGTCATTTCATAATTTCATATTCATTAGTTCCTTTTTATGTCATCTTTTAATCTTGCTGGGATTTTCAGACTGGGAAAGAAGGGGGTTTAACTCCTGATATTTTAAACCTGCTAATTGAAAAGAAAAATATAGGTGTAATAAGTTAATTGAGAGAGAAGAAAACAGAAAAATGAATAAATTAATCCAAGGAAGAGAAATTAAAGAAGCAGGAAAACAAAGGGAAAATGATTTGTTGTAGCACGAGATTGGTCAAGTCATACCAGTAGTGCTTCTGATAATGAGTCTTACAAATGTCTTAGATTACCTACATGTACTGATGGTCAGGACGATATAGATTCCTATCTTTTGAGGTTTGAACGTCTTGCCGAGCTTCCTGGATGGCGGAGGGCAGACTATCATATATAACTAAGTACATCATGGAAGGTTAAAGCTTTTATAATCTATGTCAGCTTACCCAAAGAGGTAATTGAGGATTATGATCAGCTTAAAAGAATCATTGCTACGAGCATATTCTATTGATGCAGAGTCTTACAGGAGGAAAGTTGGGGAGGCTAAAATATCCAACTATGAAACGTACGTACTGATCGTAGCCCGGTTAGGACAGTGTTTAGACCGGTGGGTCACACTTAGTGATGAAGAGAAGTACCCACTAAGGTTGACGCCCAAAGTAGTAGCAATTATACCTTATTCCGCAAATCAAATACCATCTATCATTTTTGTCATAACTCAGGACATATTAGGCCCAATTGTCTCGAATTGAAAGGCATCAAACCTAAGATTAAAGTAAAGGAAACTAAGAGTAACTTTGCCATTAATTCTTAAGTGTCTTTATGACCTTTTTGACAGACCCTGAAGCAAGTGTATGCAATAGACTTGGTACGGTCATGCTTGATACTAGATGCTCCACAGTACTGATTAAAAGATGAACTTATCCCAGCAAAGCATAAAAGAAGTAGGATGGTTAACTATTGTCCCCAAGTCAGATGCTCTATAAAGTGTAAATTCTTCCGTCTGTTCATTTACTAGACATGCAGGGTGAAAGTAACAAAGTGTTCATTGTTCAGACTAGGGCATCATCTAAGCAAAGGGAAGCCAAAGAAATAAAAGATATGATAACTCCCACTTTTGATGTTTTGGGTGTTAGTAAGCAAGACCTTATTGTAGCTCAAAAGGAATGTCCTCAAAGGCAAGAACGATTTTGATATTGGTAAGAAGCAACTTGTTATACCAAAGAAACTTAGATCCTTAGTTTTGTTTACTGCACATAATTCAACTGCTGCAGGTCATATCTCACATAGAAAGACTACTGATGAAATATTTAGGAAATTCGTTTGGCCTGTAGCCGGAGAAGATATTAAGATATATTGTAGGTCCCGTCATGTGTGTCAGACAGCTTCTCCCAAAGGTACTGTGAGAGAAGTCCCATGGTTCTCAGGTCCATAACCTCTGAACCTTTTTCCAGGGCTGCTATTGACATTGTTGGCCCCATATCACCTTGTTCAGACAACAAGAATAAATATACTCTAACTTTAGCTGATAATGCAGCCAAATTCCCTGATAAAGTTCCCCTTAAAAACATAATCCAGCGACCATTGCTGTGAGTTTAGTTACCACATTTGCATGAGTTGGTATCCCACGTGAAATTCTTGAGGATTCAGGTTCTCAATTCATCTCAGATATGACAGTTAAAGTTAATCGCTTTCTGTTCATCAAGTTTTAACTACAATTCCTCATCATGCTTTCTGTAACGGGACAGTTGAAAGGTTTCACAGTGTCCTTAAGGCAACGTTAAAGAAGCTCTGTGTAGAAAAGTCTAGGTATGGGACAGGTATATTCCATCAGTTCTGTTTGCCTTTAGAGATATTACGCATGACGTCTTACAATTTTCTCCCTTTGAATTATTTAATGGGCGTCAATGTCGAGCCCCTCCCCCCCCCCCTCATTATCTTGCATGACTTGTGGACAAAAGAAGACTCGGGAGAAGAGCTGACGTCAACCTATCAATGTGTCCTTGACCTGAGAACACGACTAAGGGAGTCAGAGTATAAGAAATATTTTGAAAGAAGTGCTAGAGTAAGAAGATTGAAGGTGGGAGACGAAGTATTTATTTTACTTCCTTCTTCTCAAAATAAGTTAACCATGCAATGCAAAAGTCCTTATCCTGCCATTAAATGTTATGACAACGGGGCTGACTATTGCATGAAAGTAGGTTCCAGAGTAAAGTTTTTCATATCAATATATTAAAGAAATTTTGTAGGCGGATAAATGATTCCCCTACGGCAGCAGACAAGTGTTACCTGTGTGTTGTTGACGAGGATGGAAGAGATGATATTTATCCTTGTGATATTAAGGTAATTGGTAAGTGTTCTGTTTACCATGTGAATATAAATCCAGACTTAGGGCAGGACAAAGTAAGAGATCTGACCAGGCTTATAGAAGATTATCATGATGTATTTTCAGATACTTTGGGACAAAATCCGAACACTCCTTCACGATATTAAACTAACCACTGACGTGCCAGTTCACGAGAGACTCAATCCCATCCCTTATCACCTTCTGAAAACTCTTGATGAGGAAGTTAACATTATGCTAGAATTAGGTGTGATAGAACCATCTGACTCGCCCTATTGCTCCCCATAGTTCTTGTCAAAAAGCCGAACAATAGCATAAAACTTTGTATAGATTTTCGATGCTTCAATTTTTTTTTTTTTTTTTTTTTTTTTTTACGGGAATTAACCAACCCGGGCACAGGTCAAACGACCCACAACGGAGCCTGGGGGGCGAAAAAAAAAAGAACGGAAAGAAATTGAAAATATAGAAAAAAAGGTTATACTGTATTAATCTACACCACGAAGATGCCGGAAAACCAACTTTTTAAAGTGAGACAGATTGTAAGAGCATGGAAACACAGAAGAAGGCAAAGCATTCCACAGTTTGGCTGTGTGAGGAAAGAAGGAGGTACTATAACGGGTTATTATAGTGTAACCGATATCAACAGAGAAATGGTGGGCACCGCGGGCAAGACGTATGTTACGAACCCACGGCCTTACCGGCGGTACACAGGATGCCAAATCCCCTGAACATTGCCCGTTAAAGTACCTGTAAAAGAGAGAGAGAGTGAAGCAACATTGCGGCGAAGAGAAAGGGGAGAGAGAATGTCGACTAAAGGAGGAGAGTTAAGAAGACGAAATGCCTTGGATTCCACCCTATCTAATAATTGGACAGAAGAAGAGCCACCCCAGATATGAGAGCAGTACTCCAAGTTAGGACGAATGAATCCCATATATACTTGGAGCAACTGTTCAGGAGTGAAGTAGCTGCGGCATCTGTACAGCATTCCCAACTTTCGGGAGGCAGCTTTAGTTATACTAAGGATGTGTGATTTCCTTTACATATTGGAGGAAATGGTGAGGCCAAACATATTTATTTCAGGATTTGGGGGGATGATAGCGTCCTGAAATGTAATTGGTGGGAGATCGTCTACTTTACAAAGTGTAATTGGTAAATATTGAGTTTTGTTACTATTGAACTTAACCAAGTTTGTATCTCCCCATTCAGAGATGCTGCACAGATCCGCGTTGATAGAAGTAATGATATCAGTTCTAGAAACAGATCTAGTTTGAGAGTTAGGAGGCAGGGGAAAATGTGAGGAAGAGTGAAGAGTAGACTCATCGGCGTAAGAATGGATAGAATTAGTTGTAGTGTGAAGTAAATCATTGATAAAAAGAAGAAAGAGAGTTGGTGAAAGAACTGAACCCTGTGGGACGCCACTACTGGTAGAGAAAGAGCGAGAAATCGATCCCTCGACAACAACTGCCATGGATCGATTCTCAAGGAAGCTAGAGATGAGAGAACAAAGTAGGGGAGAGAAACCAAAAGAGGGAAGTTTAGATGGCAAAGACTTGTGCCATACCCTGTCAAATGCTTTGGAGATGTCGAGGGCCACGACAAAAGTTTCCCCATAATCCCTAAGAGAGGATGACCAAAGATGGGTGCAATAGGAGAGCAGATCACCAGTAGATCTTGCCTGGCGAAAGCCATACTGGTGATCCGACAAAAGAGAAAGGCGTTCAAGGTGACGGAGAAAATGAGAGTTCAAGATAGTTTCGAAAATCTTAGAGAGGGATGAAGTTAGGGCAATGGGGCGATAGTTAGAGGGATTAGGATGGTCACCCTTCTTCGGGATGGGCTGAACCAAGGCATGCTTCCAAGAAGAAGGAAAAGTTTGGGTTTTGAGGCAAAGGCGAAAGAGGCGAGCAAGCACAGGGGCCAGGGCTTCAGCACACTCCCTCAGAACACGAGGGGGTATTCCGTCCGGTCCAGGCGCCTTACTCACATCCAACCTGGATAACACACCGGCAACCCTGCGAGTGGAGATTATAGGAAAGTGCATAGGTTCAGTAGGAGGTGCAGGGGTAGGAGGGGTAGAGTGGGAATCGTTTAAGGTGGAATTAGAGGAGAATAAGGTGCCAAAGATTGACTTTATCAGGGGGAGAGTTGGCTATAGATTTATTGGGACGGAAGAGAGGAGGAAAAGAGGGAGTGCAGAAGTTATTTTAGATGTTTTTGGTTAAGGACCAGAATGTTAAATCCTTCTGGTCTTTCTTTTTATAAAATTCTGCTTGGCCTCACGAAAAAATAACCTCACCACCGAGTATAACCCCAGCAATGCTGTCAGCACATAACGAGGCGTCCAGAGTGGAAAAGCAACATTCATCCCAGGGAAAGTCGGAGAAGAATTCTCGCAAGGATTGCCAGCGTGTCCTCCGATAGTGCCATAGTTGACGATTAGAGGAGGGTGGGGGAGGTGGTCGTGCCCAGTTTGAGTATGAATAGTGTGAGGGGTTAGAGGTAAAACAAAGATCAAGAATGTTAGTAAGTTGATCGTGTCGATCAGGAACACGTGTAGGGTGTTTAATTATTTGTTCCAGATCATTAAGTAATGAAAGAGAGAGTGCCTCAGCTCCACCTGGGTCGGACCGCGAATGTTGGAAAAATGAAGTGTGAAAAAAGCCGATCTTCCAGCAACCGCTGTGACGTCAGTTGAAGCCCCAGTAGCTTGATGATGATCAGGTCGTCCCTGGGGTCCACAACTTTCCCGACCAGTGGGACCCATCCCAGAGGGCCCCACTTTAATATTATTGTCAACTGACATCATAGGAGAATAAGAAAATAGAAAAAATAAAACAGATCAAGAGTTAGAAAAGTTATGTTTGTTGTGTTGTCAAAAGTAAGAGAAACAATTGAGACCCAGCAGATGTATGTAAATGAGGCAGAAAGTCAGATAAGTAATCTGGGACTTGGTCCCAACACATGAGACAACATTAGACAACACATTATGCTTCCAATATCTTCTCAGGCGGTAGTACCTCCCTGTTTGGTAGCTGCCTACTACCTACTACCTTCATGTTCTGATTGTATCTAGCTATTGCGCATGTTCTGATTGTATCTACTGTAGTTGTTGCGCATGTTCTGATTGTATCTACTGTAGTTGTTGCGCATGTTCTGATTGTATCTACTGTAGTTGTTGCGCATGTTCTGATTGTATCTAGTTGTTGCGCATGTTCTGATTGTATCTAGTTGTTGCGCATGTTCTGATTGTATCTAGTTGTTGCGCATGTTCTGATTGTATCTAGTTGTTGCGCATGTTCTGATTGTATCTAGTTGTTGCGCATGTTCTGATTGTATCTAGCTATTGCGCATGTTCTGATTGTATCTACCGTAGTTGTTGCGCATGTTCTGATTGTATCTAGTTGTTGCGCATGTTCTGATTGTATCTAGTTGTTGCGCATGTTCTGATTGTATCTACCGTAGTTGTTGCGCATGTTCTGATTGTATCTAGTTGTTGCGCACGCACTGACTGTAGGCTGGTCACTTGGTTCCTCGATTCTGACCGATATGGTTAACCCACTTCCTCATGATGTGAACCCACTTCCTCATGATGTGAGGCGATGTTAACTGATATACTCGTAACTACTCAGCCGATCTTGCCCCACTCTGTCTGCGGCGCCCTCTGTCATGTGAGAGGTGGCACACTACTAGTGGAAGTGTCTCCCTTGATGAATATACATATAGATTCTGTAACTTATATAACACCTGTAACTCTACGTACTCCATCTGTTGTGGCCGTGTTGCCTGGAAGGGAGTCCAAGCTCTCATCACCCATCCATCCTTGTTTCAGCTCTTCACAGGCTTACAGCGACATCATATCTATTATTTCAAATTTTTTATTGTTTTATATTTACTAAGTGTTAATTGACCATCATTATTGTTTTGATTGTTGTTTATACTAGAGACATTTTAGTTATATTTAATAAAGTTTATATTTATATCCTTGTGAATGTGAGGATGTTCTATCAGACGAATAATAATAATAATAATAAGAACACAAAGGTTAGAACAACAAGCCCCTGACCAGGTGTTTCATTGAACATGTGGTACAACCTAAGTTCATCCAGTTGTTATTGTCAGTCAGTTCACCAGAACTTTGTGAAAGTTGCTGCTTCTTTCACTAATTTACGAAAAGATGTTCAATTCTATTGGATAGTCAGAAGACCTACACTGACTATATAAACTTGTATGTTTATTTTACTGAATATCCATCATTATTTCTTTTTATCTACTCGGCAGATCTCCTTAACCCGTAACATAGCCTGGGCTGTATCCAACCTGTTCCGTAGTAAAGCCCCGAAGATGGGAAGGGAGGAACAGTTACTCGTCCTCAAAAGCCTGAAGGATCACCTTATACTCCACCCTGACATGGTTGTTCATGGTGAGTGGACGACGCGTAAGCTATGGGATAATCACTGTAGTTGGGTTAATTTCTCTAATGGATAATGGTGGATATGGATGTAGCGGTATTGACTTTAGAAATTGTAGTTCTTTTGGGAATTAACATACAGTACTGACCTTGTGATTGCAGGCCATGGGAGTTTGAGTCACTGGGATTGCTCGGTGGATGTAGACTGTGAAGAACCTTTGTAGTATATGTAGATGTGGGTTATGTTGTTCTAAAGGAGTAATAATTCTAGGGATATGTATCGGGTTGTGAGTTATGAAGATTGTAATTCTGGGTTTCGTGAGGTGATGTTGGGGCGGTGCAGAGGGTTAACGTGAAGCCTTCATATGTAAAGGGAACATCTAGATCATTGTATCCGTGATAAAAATTGGAGCATTAATGTTTGTTGCTGCCAATTATAGTGACTGTGTCTCATGTGGGAAAAGGCGTTAAAGGGGAAGAATAACCAGGATGCCTTACGAATAATAGGGATACTATTGTTAATCTCATAAAATTTTTCATTGATAATTTCGAAGACTTATTCCTGAGGTTACAAATCATTTGGACAGTTGGTCTATTCTTTGTTTAGTAGTGTCCCATTGGTTATACTCTTCTCACGTCCAACCCATCGATTGAACCCAAGGCACCGTGGCGAGAGGCAAGGGTCCTACTGTTACACCACCAGGCAGACTAACACTGTAGATCCTCACAAAGGAACAAAGAACAGACCAACCGCCCAAATGACTAGTAATCCGCTGAGTGGTGAAATGATAAATGAAAATAAATAAATAAAAGGTGAATGACTTACATCAGCCATCATTTCATTCATTACATTCTTCCGTCTCGTACGTCTTCCTCTACTTATCTTGAACATATTTCGTCTCACTAGTTGATGCTCTTTGGGCCACCAGCTACTACACTGACTTGGGCAACGAGTATATCCAGGATGTGTTAGATGTTGGCCTTGTTCCTATGCTGCTCCAATACCTTCAGTCTGGTGAGAGGCGGGAAATGATACCAGCACTGAGGACCCTTGGCTCCATCACCAGTGGTACTGATGCTCAGGTAGTGTCATATGGTAACACTTATTTTAGATAATATAGAAGGTAGTCTGTGAATCACCTAAAGATTAGACACCCCAGCAAATTTCACCTGAAGATTAACCACCCTGTAGCAACCCTCTGTTTGTCCGTCTCCATTATAGCTTTTAGAGTTAATGTATTTCCAGACTCAAGTTGTCCTGGAGGCTGGAATCCTGCCGATCTTCCGTACACTCCTGACCACCAACAGCCCCACAAACATCCAGAAGGACACAGCCTGGGCTGTGTCCAATATCCTCGCCGGCCCTTTTGATCAGATACAGATGGTGATCGATGCAGACCTCTTGCCTGTAATGGTGGAGGCAGGTCAGATGGTAAGTTTAACTCTTGGTCTGCACTAGGACAAGTGTTTTAGGGTTTAAATGATAATCTCCCTATGTAATAAAAGGGACACCCACACGGCCACACCCATGCCCACGCATGCCTATGCCCATGATAGCCAGCCATTATGAGGGAACTTGAAAATTGACCTGTTGGGCCCTGTGTGGCTACCGTGTGTGTGTGTAATAATAAAAATAAATAATAATAATTGACGGTTTATTGAAAAAGTTCTGCAGCCCGAAGGCTGAAAATATACATTGGACATAAATGACTTATAACATACATTGGTGGTTTAACAAAAGCCTTCATTAGAGAAAGGTAAAGGAACATACAGTGAACATACAGATTATTGTAGGTGTTGAACAGCAAACACGTAGTGTAGTAACTCCCTCCCAGATGGTGTTAGGAGGAACTCACGTGGTGTAGTAATTACCTCACAGATGGTGTTATGAGGGGCCTGACGTGGTGTAGTAACTCCCTCACAGATGGTGTTATGAGGGGCATCACGTGGTGTAGTAATTCCCTCACAGATGGTGTTATGAGGGACCTCACGTGGTGCAGTAATTACCTCACAGATGGTGTTATGAGGGACCTCACGTGGTGTAGTAATTCCCTCACAGATGGTGTTATAAGGGGCCTGACGTGGTGTAGTAATTCCCTCACAGATGGTGTTATGAGGGACCTCACGTGGTGTAGTAATTCCCTCACAGATGGTGTGATGAGGGACTTGACGTGGTGTAGTAATTCCCTCACATATGGTGTTATGAGGGACATGCGGTGTAGTAATTCCCTCACAGATGGTGTTATATGAGTGAGGTTTGGTCTTAGGCCTTCCTATCGTAGACGGATTAACACAGAGGCTGGTTCTTGTTGGGTCTCACGGGCCGTTATCACTGGGTACCTGGGACCTCACTGTGTGAAGGTTAACTTGGGTACGACTGTTACTGTTGAGTTGTTCTCACTGACTTAAGCACTGTTCACCACTGTTCACCTTTGTTTAACACTGGTTCCGTTCCTTTCCAAAATGAAATTGTAACTTCTGGCGTGAACTTGTTGATATTCCGGTGGGGAGGAGGGTTCAGGGGAGGGGGTTGGTATGGGCCAACTTAACAGTTGACCTGGCTGCTCCGAGAGGAGCGCCAGGTACGTCTTGACCCTTCGGTGGTCAAGGATGTAGTGTGTGTGGTATGTGTGGTATGTGTGTGGTGTGGTGTGTGTGTGGTGTGGTGTGTGTGTGTGGTATGGTGTGTATGTGTGTGGTGTGGTGTGTGTGGTGTGGTGTGTGTGGTGTGGTGTGGTGTGTGTGGTGTGGTGTGTGTGGTGTGGGGTGTGTGGTGTGGTGTGTGTCTGTGTGGCATCTCTCATGGGCCGCCAACAACAGCACTGGGTGTGATAAGGTCGATGGGTGTTTGTAATCAGGGTCGGCCTAAGGGGGCCCCGCGCCTAAGGGGGCCCCGCGCCTAAGGGGGCCCCGCGCTAGAGTAATCTACTCTGGGCTCGTCAAGTACACAACAACACACTGCAGTATATAGCATCTGGAGAAAGGAGTTTTTCCAAGGTGAAACTGATCAAAACTTACTTGAGATCATCAATTCACCAAGAACGTTTGAACAGTTTGGCAAATATGTCCATTGAATCTGAAATTAGCAGGAGTTTAAACTTAGACAAAATTCTAAAAGACTTTGCAGAGAAAAGAGCAAGAAAGATAACTTTCTCATAACAAAAGGCAATAATATTATGACTCGTTTATAATTTATGAATGTTAATAGAAACCCCCAAAATATCATTTGTTTCCAACAATTCACTTAAATTCTGATTTTTTTTCTGACCAAAAATAAATAAATATTTTTAATAAATCATTTCACAGTCACTAAAACAAGTGTAGTGTAACTATGTACTTTTCAGAGGTGATCTACACATTTTGTTTGTTACTTGTTGCATAGATCTGTTTGGTCCATTAACTCGCCTGCACTTTTTAAGCTCACATTTTGATTATTTTCCATTCTACCATAGAGATAAAAAGTCTAAAATAGACTTATTTATATTTCTATGATTCTACAGACCTTGGCTGGGAACCTGGGGCCCACCAAAATTGTTCCCAACTGGGCCTCACACCTCCTAAGGCCGGCCCTGTGTGTAATCGTACGGGTGTACAGTAAATTTCTCCCCACGATATATGTCGTTATAAATAAGGGAAAGACACATCACTTCATAACAAGTCTTTTGCTTTAATAAATTTAATTAAGCAGATATCTCCTTACAGTGTAATGGGTCCCCAGTAACTGATGATGAACACAGCTATGATGTGTGATAATCTCCCTATGATGTGTGATAATCTCCCTATGGTGTATGATAATCTCCCTATGGTGCATGATAATCTCCCTACGGTGCATGATAATCTCCCTACGGTGTATGATAATCTCCCTACGGTGTATGATAATCTCCCTACGGTGTATGATAATCTCCCTACGGTGTATGATAATCTCCCTATGGTGTATGATAATCTCCCTATGATGTATGATAATCTCCCTATGGTGTATGATAATCTCCCTATGGTGTATGGTAATCTCCCTATGGTGTATGGTAATCTCCCTATGGTGTATGATAATCTCCCTATGATGTATGATAATCTCCCTATGGTGTATGATAATCTCCCTATGATGTATGATAATCTCCCTGCTTGTTGTTGTCATTCGAGAGGGAGTCCTCCTTTCGCTAGACAAACTTTGTTGTGTCGGATATGGTGTTTTGACTCTTCGTCCCTGTTGGGTGTTGTCCTTGACGCTTGGTCCTCCCCCGTAACCATCAAGTACGACTGTTGCAGTCAGTCAGACTGGGGCGGTGAAAATCATTATTAACAACGACTGTTGCATGGCCATAGCGATTTAGCGTAAACAACGCGTAGTCCTCCGCAATTGCAGTATTTATGTCCCTCCGTCCAGTTCAACAGATGCAGAGTTCCGTATTGCTTCTGCCAATGGTGGCTTATTTGCTTTGCACATAAAATACTTTGCTTCAAATAATGACAGAGGGTAGGGGCAAAGTTCGTAGTCTATAACCGGATCTAGGCGAAGATCGCCAGACTGATGTACCACAAGGAATCTCTGAGACAACATGGTACGATCTTCACTAACTTTTACAACCTTGGCTGATGCAAATGTCCTGACCTTGGTATTTCTCTTGAGCGGGTATGAAGACACAAGCTGTCCTTCCATTCGTTTCACCGTTTCCTCCTCTACTGCAAACAAATCACGTACACATCAGTAACAATTTATTAAGATTGGTATAAATTGGCATAATCCTAAAAATAAACCAAATACATCATGAAATATGACAACTACATCATGACGTCACCTATGATGTCACGGTGATGTAACTTCTGATATTCAATCCAAGATATAGGAATTATTTTGGGTACCATCCTATTTAAAATATGGAGAGAAAATTTCATATTTACCATTTGTTAAAACCTCTGAAATTATGTCATATACAGTATTTACACTTTCCGATGCTCCAATTTTGCACCATACCTGATAGTACAATAAACACCATAAAAGAATTTCTTTAATTTTGTTTTGAGGGGTTATCCATTTTTTCATATTTTGACCCTTCTATCACAGGAGTTACTTAGTCAATGGCTGAGGTCAACAAGGTTTCAAGTCTATCGTCTGTCATGTACTGCTCGCATGTCTTACTTATACAGCCCTGCATTGTGTGAGATCAGCAACTTCCTGTTGTAATTGATATATCAGTTCGCCACTTATCAGCTCACAAGCCGTTCGGGCGGTTGGTCAGTTCTTTGTTATTTTGTTATTAACTATATTGTCCAGGGTTAGTACAGGAGACTTTAGTACCTGGAGAAAATCTGGCATGTTTGGTAGTGAAGGCCATCCTACTTGGTCCAGTTTTAGTACAGGAGGAAACTGTAGTACCTGGAGGAAATCTATAATTGATAGGGTCACGCTCGATAACACCATCTACCATCAGTCCAAGGCTAGAATTCGAACCCAGAACACAGTTGTAAGATACACGCACATGTCCAAGAACTCCACCCTCCATTAAACATATCTCAATATACACATTTTTTCTGGTTAGATTTTTTTTTCTCTTTCGTGATGATTCGTTAATAGACTACCTCCCGTAAGCCCTTCAATACTCTATTAAACTAACTCCAAGCCATTTTATTCAGCAGAGAGGCACCCCATACACAAGTGATTAATGATGAACTATACATTTTATTCTACAGTTTGATTTCATTGTGAAGAAGGAGATCAGTTGGGGATTCTCAAACATGACACAAGCAGGAACAAAGGAACACATTGAGGCGTTGGTGTCCGTTGGTGGGGTGACGGTGCTGGTGGATACGTTATCCTCACTAGACCAGCAAGTTGTGCTGGCAGCTGCTGAAGGGATCAAAAACATTCTGGAGGTAAAGGTTAATTATTACTTATTATTTTTTAAGAAATATTTGTGCAGTGTTGTAGTTGTTATTATGACTTATTTTAGTTATGCTTTAGATGTGTTGCCTTAGGTAAAGGTATAGTTGATTATTTTCTCCTCATAATTGCTTCATGAGAACAAATATTGTACAGTCTAGTCTCATTGCAGTCATACAGCCATAACTTTGATCTGTCACTCATATATAAAGAATATTGAATGTAAACTAAGCACTATTATCCTTTGTTTTATTCTATTATCTTTGGGTAACAACTGGATGGGGATAGTTGGGTAAATTAAGGGTGTAACATGTGTGCCTCACTCTATTAAGGGTGTAACATGTGTGCCTCACTCTATTAAGGGTGTAACATGTGTGCCTCACTCTATTAAGGGTGTAACATGTGTGCCTCACTCTATTAAGGGTGTAACATGTGTGCCTCACTCTATTAAGGGTGTAACATGTGTGCCTCACTCTATTAAGGGTGTAACATGTGTGCCTCACTCTATTAAGGGTGTAACATGTGTGCCTCACTCTATTAAGGGTGTAACATGTGTGCCTCACTCTATTAAGGGTGTAACATGTGTGCCTCACTCTATTAAGGGTGTAACATGTGTGTCTCACTCTATTAAGGGTGTAACATGTGTGCCTCACTCTATTAAGGGTGTAACATGTGTGACTCACTCTATTAAGGGTGTAACATGTGTGCCTCACTCTATTAAGGGTGTAACATGTGTGCCTTACTCTATTAAGGGTGTAACATGTGTGCCTCACTCTATTAAGGGTGTAACATGTGTGCCTCACTCTATTAAGGGTGTAACATGTGTGCCTCACTCTATTAAGGGTGTAACATGTGTGCCTCACTCTATTAAGGGTGTAACATGTGTGCCTCACTCTATTCTCTTCACAGTAATCTCTCATCATTATCACTGGTCCTCTTCGTTGAGAATTTTGAGGGAACCAAACAATGATGCATTAATCTAAGTGGCCTATAGCAAATGTATGGTATACTTATTTATATTAGCTTCTCATTTTTTATTTCCTCTATTCATTTGGAAGATGATATGTATTGATAGTGATCCTGAAACAATTCATTTAGCCAGAAGAATACAGATACACAGAGTCGACAATAATAACAATATTGACACGGTTGAGCCTGAGCCCTCTTAAAGGCACCTGATATATACTGTTTTACATTTCAGAAATCTGACGACGTGAATAGCATAGCAGAGATGATAGAAGAGTGTAATGGTGTGGAATATATGGAGACGAACTTACAACACGAAAACCCACAAGTGTACAACCTGATTAACGAAATTCTTGATACTTATTTTAAAGTACCAAAATCCCCCTCAGTTATCCAGGATGATGAAAATATTATTGCTGAAGCGGAGCAGAACTTGCCTGAAAAGGCCTCTAAATATGTGGCTGATATAGTTCCTCAGTGATTTACCAGTGGATGAGGAGACCCCAGTATTACATTGCATCCTGTGGCAGAGGGAGGGATAAGACCTTCGAGTATATTGGGAAGGAAATGCAGAATTACTGTACAAGTTGGGGTAGAAAATTCCCCAAATGAGAAAGAATTGAGGAATAATGGATCACATGAAGATTCAGTTTCATGCTTATTTCACCTGAAGAATAACCACCCTAATATTAACCTTACCATACCGTACCGTACCGTACCTTACCGTACCGTACCGTACCGTACCGTACCTATCCCCAAGGTAGCAGTACGATGGTTAATCGTAAGGTGAAACTTATAAACTAGTGGGTTAATCTTCGGGTGATCGCCAGGATAGACTCAAAGTGTGAAAGAAATGAGAAATTACATAACAGTGTTTGCTGAATAGTCGACTTTGCTCTACAACTTAAGAGACTGTTTCACGGAGTCTCCAAATACACTGAAGCCTCGTTAATTCGATATCACCTCTTTCTATTGCATTATCACAACAATATCCAATTACTGAGGCTTCAAAGTAATGGTGATATTTAAAAAAAAAGCAGGGTAACTTATGTGATTATTTGAATTATATATTTTGGGAATAATTGATGGTAAATAGATTACATTTTCTTGACGTGTAATGTTTTAAAATATGTAAAAAGAGGAAAATAAACTTTCATACAAATACAATATGTAGTTTAATATCAACAGTACTTACGTTTGTTATAAATGTGTCTCTATCGGGCTATCCAGTGTGTGACAGAGATGTAACCGACCGCCCATAGGCTAACAAACCGACCAATGGCATAGATGATAGAAGATAATAAAGTATAAAAGTTTAAGTATTAAGATTAGTCCCCTAGTATATTTCACCTTAGGATTAACCCGTAGCTTATGGGGATCCTACAGTCCTTCCCTCAGAATGGGACCTCGAGTGGGTGGCTATAGGTAAATGAGGTCAATAATGAATTCCCTGAGATGGAGATTTGGGATCAGTACTCCCCAGACTGGTACTATAAAGGGATAGAGTGCTTGTCTCTTATCGATTCTTTCTGAGTTCGATCCTCAGGGCAGATGTGAGAAGGGTGTTCCTCAGTGTATTAACTCCTGTACTAACACCGAACAATAAATATCTTAATAAAGTAAAAGAACAACCATCTGAATGGCTAATGAGGTGGAAATGATCAAGAATAATAGTTATAAACAGACCTATCTTAATAAGTATAGTAGGTACATACACCTTGTCACATAGCAGTTGGAACAGTTCAGCGAAATCAAGGACAGTTCACCTTTGGCTTTGACGTTATATCTCATCCTTTGACTTTCTCTCGTAATGAATTGACGCTGTAACAAAATAGTTTGACAGAGGAGATACTCACAAAATTATTGACGAAGCACTATGGGTATTGACAATAAAAATAAAAGATTGGATAGTTTTACACATATATTTGACACTTCACATAAGCAATGAATGGCATATACAGTAGTGTATGAATATAAGTGACATATACAGAAACTCAACAATTAATTAATTCAGCAAAACCCGGGTCCCTTTGCATTAAGGCCCGTCCACACGATCGAGCAGTGCCCAGCGGGCACTCGCTAAATGCCCGTTATCGGGCAAACCAGGGGAGTGCCCGTGCCCGTGCCCATCGTTGAGCGAAATCATGGTCCGCCTGCCTGGTGGTTTGCTGCAGGATATGGAGCGACGACTCAGTCAGACAAACGAAGTTGACCCTGGGACCCTGGCTGTCAGTTTCGCCACAACAGTCACAAACTGTACCATGTCTTTCCCTCCGTCCACCAAAGATCAAAGAAACATTCATTGGTCTAGAGAAGAGACCATGCTGTTAATTGAACTCTATCGCCAGCACCCTTGCCTGTGGAATGTCAAGCGGACTTGTGCCGGGATAGGTACAAGCGTACAGCGGCACTCAATGCGATTAGAGAGGATATGAAGAGAATTGGGACTTCAGTTACCACAAGTGAAGTGAAGAGAAAAATTCAATCAATTCGAAATCAGCATAGACGGGAACTAAGAAAGGTGCAGAAATAAAAAAAAGTCTGGAGCTGGGAGTGAGGACATTTACGTTCCCACATTATGGTGCTTTGATGCACTGCATTTCCTCATTGATGGTGACACAATTCGACAATCTGTGTCAAACATGGATACCCACACAACTGAAGATATGTCCGAGGTATATTCTGATCATGAGGTACGTATGCATTCTCTCACTCTCTCTCTCTCTCTCTCTCTCTCTCTCTCTCTCTCTCTCTCACATGTCAACTTGCTGTTCACGTAAAATCGTGGCATGACTTCCCAATACTTTTCTTCGACCTAACCACTCTTTGCACCATTCCCTTTTCTGCATTTGGTTCTTCTTCTTGCACATAGCAGCAATTATTATAGTACACAACGCTATGCTCTTCGCTTTAACTGTCCGGTGATTATTCCTGCGACACACCATGGTGATCGTACCGCACCCGCCACTGCCGACCACCTACTAGCTACCGGTGCCCGACTATGACTGCCGCCAACCACCCCCGTGTGTACAACAACACACTGGCTTTGCCCGTTTATCGGGCAAAGCCTGCCGGTCACTGCTCGAGCGTGTGGACGGGGGCTTTACAAAGCTGCAGACGGGTCATAAGCAATGATGATTTCAATCCCAGATGTCCTCTTGTGCAATACACCTCCATAAGTATGTCTAGGAGTGCTGGTAGTTTGCTGAACATCACTACTGGGGCCTGCTGTCCTCAGTACCTGTTGGAGAAGTCTCTCTCGATACATCCTACAGGTGACCCCATGTCAACGTGCAGCACGTGCATCGCAACGATCAGCTATGTTGTTCAGTTGTTGTTTCACAGAGGCTTTCAGTATTGAGAAGCAATTCTCAATTGGATTTAGGAAAGGTGATTGGAGAGGAAGTTTCTTGATGACACGATCCTCAAATTCCTGTTCAATTCCTGCATGACGTGGTGCATTATCCATTAAAATCACAGTAGCCTCAGGACCTAGCACAGACTCCAGCGAGGTCGTGAAATTTGTTAATACTTCCTTAGTCACAGAGTTACATGAATTTTATAATAGAATAGGCTTGCCACGCTGTCCTGCAACGATCCTGTTGACGCGTTGTCCCCGTGGAGCCCGGCCGTAGGTCCTACACGTATACAGGTTGTAGCCGGTTTCATCTCTGTACACACGAGGTTGATGAATACCATCCTCATACATGTACTGAGTTAACGCTACATGAGCGGCTTTTACGTCCTCTGAATTGCGGTTACCCGGTGCATTGTGTGCCATCCAAAGCCCTAGAAACAGTCACAAATCTACCAACATATCATTCCTCACTGACTGGGCAGTGATGAAAGGCGATGTGGGAGCAATTGGGTTGACTGAGGACCCAGCAGCACTTCGTAGGTGGATGGTGGCTGGACCTGAAGTGAGTCGTCTTGTTGCTGGATATGAAGCTGCGTCTGGTGCAAAAGATGGAACCACCACCATGAGCCGACATAATGAGCAGACCCTGAGTGCGCAGAAATCTTTCTTTGAGAAGGTGGAAGCACATTCCAAGGTGCTGCGGGAGATGGGCAACCCTTTCTAAGAAGAGTCATCTGACCTTCTGGTGTTAGACACAAAGAACATTGTAGATCCAGATATTGCTAAAATGGTTGGTACACACCATGACAGAGGAAAAGAGCAATTCCAGTCATTCTTAGAAGGACTAAAGAATGAAGGTAAATGTCTGTTCTACCATCCAATCAAGAAACACAGATCCTTCTTCTTCAAACATGACCAGGGACTAAAATATGACTGTCAGCTGTTCTCGCAACTCTTCATCTCCACTCAGAACAGACAGTATGACTTGCAAGAATCCTTCAAGCATGAGAAGTCAGCTCCTGCCTCCCTCAGTGACAATGGAAAGCTTCATACATGTCAGAAGTCATAGCTGGCTGAAATTCTTCAAGCACAAGTGAATGCTACAGAGAGAGAACCACATGGAGATGCTATCATCATAGACGGCTCAGCACTGATCAATGCCCTGCCTCCACGCACCTCAAAGACTTTTGATACCTTTGCCAGAGAAGACATCCTGCCCAAAGTGAAATTCTATGGTGCCAAATACAATAGGGTGGATGTAGTGTTTGATGTGTACAAAAAGTCAAGTGTGAAGTCTGAAGCCAGGTCGAAACGAGGACAGGGGATCAGGAGAAGAGTTACAGGAACCAGTAAGACTCCCAAAAACTGGAGAAGCTCTCTGCGAGATGACAAAAACAAAACAGAACTATTCCATTTTCTCGAGGAGAAAATGTGTGAAGCACAGACGACAAGCACGGTGGTTGTGACAAAGGGAGAAGGTGCCATTAGCAACATAGAGAAGTCCCTAGAAGCTGTGGCTCCATGCTGTCATGAGGAAGCAGACAAGAATATTTGTGCATTCTAGGGATGCAGCAATGGAAGGTAACAAGTCCCTCATCATCAAAGCCAATGACACTGACGTGGTCGTCATAGCAGTATCTGTACTGCCATCACTACAGGAGCTTGGTCTTGATAACATGAGGATTGCCTTTGGCCAAGGGGCCAGTCATCGATGGATTCCAGTTCATGATGTAGTTTCTGCGATAGGGCCTAAGAAACTAGTGGGATCCTATACTTTCATGCTTTCACTGGCTGTGACGTTGTGTCTGGCCTCCGTGGGAAAGGAAAGAAATCTGCATGGTAGACATGGAATGTTTGTAATGAAGGTTCAGAAGCATTCACCAAACTCAGCCAATGTCCAACAACAGTTGCTGATGTTGACCTGCAGAAGCTGGAAAGATTTGTTGTCCTCACTCTTCGTGTTCTGGGTATTAAGTTCTATATACAGGAGCGAACACAAACACCTGTATAGTTTTTGTAAGTTCTATTTACTGGATAACAGATATGTACACGAGGGAAGTAGCGCTCCTTACTCTGTCCGGGGGGGTCAACTGCTCTCTAGGCGACGTATGGGAAGTGATACATTAACAGCTTCCACATGTCGCTAGGCACATTAATTAAGCATGTGGGACATGGTAATTACATTGCCACACGCTGCTAGCTAGGCTGAATAAATAATGTATATAAATGGAGCACATACATAATATACATACAGGATACATAATATACATATAGCATACATAACATACATACACCTCCCTCCCCCCATATACGCTCATAGCAAAGTCTTGAGCGGACCTTTTCTTTTGGATCCGTTCTGAGCGTCGAGGGACTTGATCACTGGGAAGGGTATGGGACTCAACACTGGTGGCGGGGTCAGCAGAAGGCATTGTTACGGGGCGGAGAAAACGGCGGTTCCTCCACCACACACGACCACTGGGTAACCGCACCTGGTAGTCCCGTGACCTACCGAGACCCATAACTACGCCTACTTTGTCCCAACGTAGGGAGGTCGGGTCCTGAACACGGACTTGGGTGCCGACACTCAACCTGGGGAGAGAACGGGCGTGGTCGTTGTAGCGGGCGACGACGTCTTGAACACGGTCGGCGGCTCGGCGATCACAATCCTCTGTCTTGGCCTGCCACTCCTTGGAGAAGGATTGAGGGTGAGCAGGGACACAAGAACGAAGGGGGAGTCCATACAAAACTTGTAGTTAGGTGTGTTGCGGAGTTCAAGAAGACCCTGGTCGAAAGCCTGGCAGTCAATATTCCCAGAAGGGGCCACCTTAAGGATGAGGTGCTTCAAGGATTTGACAGCAGCCTCAGCGTGGCCGTTGGACTGCGGGTAATGGGGCGATGACAACACATGCCGGACTCCCCATCGGTCAAGGAACACAGCAAAGTCCCGGCTTGTGAACTGAGGCCCTCCGTCGGTTCGCAGGCGTACAGGAACGCCCACGTCATGGAAGTAGTGGCGGAACTTGCTGATGGTGGCGGCAGACGTCGTGTCATTACCGCACTTGATGACAACCAGCCAACCAGAGAGACGGTCGACAATAACAAGGAAGGACTTTCCTGACACAGAAAAAGTCGGCCGACACAGACTCAAAGGGGCGGGTGGGGTTGTCGTCACTCATGAAGGGTTCCTGCTGCTGGCTGGGTTGTAATACTTGGCAGGGCTCACACGCACGGACAACATTGGAGATGTCGGAGTTGATGCCGGGCCAGAACACAGTCTGTCGCGCACGTCGTTTGGTGGCTTCAGCTCCACGGTGACTGTCGTGAAGGCGAGCCAAGACGTGGGGACGTGATGCAGCAGGGACAACTACACGTGCTCCGTACAGAACAAGGTCTCCGTCGCAGTAGAGTTCATGGCGGAGTTTCCAATACGGGAGCAGGGTGTTGTGAAGATTGTAGCGGTTGCTAGGAAATCCATTCCTCACACACTCGATGAGTCGGACGTATGAAGGGTCATCTCGGGCCGCTGTTCGAAGGTCCTCCATTGCCTTGTCGTCATCTGGTGACAGGTCCGAACGAAGGGATTGGACGGCGTGTAGAGTGACCACAGTCCTGACGGAAAGAGCGAGGTCGACGTCGAGCACATGGTCTTCTGGAGTAGGACGGCTGACAGGAGAGCGGGATAAGGCATCAGGGATGCAGAGCTCCTTACCAGCACGCCACACTGCTGTGAAGATGTATGCCGAGAGCTTCTCTTTCAGACGCTGGAGGTGAGGGTTCTCAACGGCGTCCAGCGTGTAGTGGTTGAGGATCGGGACAAGCGGGCGATGGTCGGTCACAAGGTGAAAGTGTTGCAGGCCTATGAGGTAAAACCTGCACTTGGACATTGCCCAAACCACAGCCAACAGCTCCAACTCAATAGTGGCATAGCGCGTCTCGGTGTCAGAGAGGAAACGCGAGCCACGCTGGACGAACCGGAACTGCCCTCCACCATGACCCTGCAGTAGGGCGTATCCCACGCCGTACAAGCGTGAGGCATCTGTCTGCAGAACCGTCGGCAAGGCTGGATCAAACGTGGCAAGGATAGGTGGACTAGACAGGGCCTGTTTCACTTGCTGGAAGGCCTTGTCGTGGTCGGGGGTCCACAGGAATGTCCTCTTGGGGCTCATCAGGGGGCGAAGTGGTTGGGCAGCTGCGGAGATGTCCGACGAAAACTCTGCTAACTGGTTGACGAGACCGATGAAGGACCTCAAGTCGGTGAGGTTAGCAGGGGTGGGAAAATCCGTGATGGCGTGGACCTTTTCCGGGTCAGTTGCGATACCATTCCCTGAGAGGGTGTACCCACAAAAGTCCACTGAAGAGCTGGCCAGAACAAACTTGTCGGCATTTAGGGTGATGCCGTGTTTCCGGCACCTGTTGAGTACCTCGTAGATACGGCAGAGGTGATCCATGTAATCCTCATCGTATGCGAGTATGTCGTCGACCACTTTCACGCAGTTTGCCAGACCTTGTAGAGCCATATCACCTCGAAGACAGAAAGCATCTCCTGTGGCAGCGAATCCCATGGGGCCACGGCAATAACTGTAACGTCCATGCGGGGTGATGAAAGTTGTAAGTGGTCGGTCTTCTTCGGCAAGCTCTATCTGCCAGTATCTACACAAGGCGTCCATCGTCGTGAAGAAGCGCGCCTTTGGGTTCACACTGAGTATAGCTGCAAAGGACGTGGGAGAAGGGTGCGCAGGACGAGACACCTGGCTGTTGAGCTTGGAGAGGTCAGTGGTGATCCGAACACCACCTTTGGGTTTTGCGACGACTACCATAGGGTGACACCATGGAGACGGGTCATCGCCGGCTGGTGCAATAATTTCTTGGGCGACCATGGAGTCCAGCTCGTTTTTGACTGCCTCGTGGAAGGCCAGGGGAACCAGTCGAGGGGTATAGATAGCGAAGGGTTTCGCGTCGTCCCTCAGGTGGATCCTCATGGGGGACCTACCATCTTCTTGAGAGGCTTGGATTCCAGAGCGGACTTGGTAACCAGAACGTCGCTGAATTCCTTCAGGAAGTACTTCCGAGCATCCGAAGGAGAGGTGTCACTGGCAAGAGGCAGGGCGGCAGCAGGGTCGTTGCTGCTCCCTTCTTGCACCCTGTTGGCGTGTTTTACCTCGAGAATAGGTTTGGGGAAGTCCTGGGAGATGATGGCCAACTCTTGACAATGTCTGTAGGACAGCAAAGGAGTCGGGACACCGTTATGCACATCAATCCAGGCTTGACACGACCTGTTGCCAAAGGTGACTTGTGCTTGGAGTGAACCTAGGGTTGGGGCCATCCGTGAACCATCTGCCGTGAAGCGGAGATCCTTGGGTGGCGGTCCTAGATCACTTGGAGAGAGCCCCAAGCATTGCAAATGCTGGGGACCGATGACTGTAGCATCAGCGCCGGTGTGGGGCAACATCTGAAGACGGGATGACACACTGCCATAGGTCACGATGACGCTGATGTGCTGGGGAACTTTGGTCCTGGGATGCGGGGGGGAGCACACATTCCTAATATGGCTCGAGCATTGTCCAGGTTCATCATGCTTCTGATTGGAAGACTGTGGGCGGCCCTCACTGGTGGAAGGGCGCTGAAGCTTCCACCGACGCTGTCCCTTGGGTTTGTTGGTAGGGCAACACTTGTCGTAGTGGCCCAGACGACCACACACATTGCACTGGACGCGTTTAGCTGGGCACCGCACTGTGAGTGACCAGTGGCTCTTACGGTCACAACTGTTGTAGGTAGACTCAGCAGCTGGACACACCTGTGTTCCGTGCTGCTTACCACAGTTGTTACAAAATGAACCGGGCGTGGACGTGGTGGGCGAAGGCGTAGGAGCAGACTTCTTGTCCTTCTTGTACCGGGACACAGCGCGTACAGCTGTAGGGGGAGCTCGGATGGCAGAGGTGGCACACCTGGCAGCCTCATAGGAGCGACATATCGTCAACACATCCTTGAGAGAAGAGGAAGAGTCGAGGGAGGTGAGGCGTTGGACAAGCTCCTCGTCCTTAACACCCATCAGGATCACCTGCTTGAACTGGGTCTCCTCGCACTGCTGGTGGTTACCTGGACATATATCTACCTCTTCCGAGGCTCTCTTGAGGCGTACATAAAAGGCGTCAAAAGTCTCACCCTCCATCTGTCTGCAGCTAAACAATTCCCTCCTGCGCAGAGCTTCATTCTGCTGTCCTTTGATGTGCCGTTGTAGAACGTCCAGTACCTCCTCTACAGACAGCGAAGAGGTTGGGGGTACCTGCAACGTATGTCCCAAGACACCGAGAGTGTCCAAGGACAGGCACATACGCAGCTGGATAAGCTGTTTAGGCTGTGGCAAACTCTGGAGATCCACCATTGCAGCATAATCAGTCCACCGTCGTCGCCATTCACGAAAAGTCTGGAAATTCACATCAGGCTTCAAGATGGGCGGTGTTTGAGCTGCTGCTTTAGGTGGGGCTGGGGGGCGTGAAGGAAGCATTAACGAGGTATCTGAACCAGTCAGTGCCGAGGCAGTGTTAGAGCCAGGGGCTTGGTTAACAGTGAGGCGAGATATCAAGGCTTCAAACCGTGCACTGTCTTCCAATCTCCGTTGGTGGTCTCTCTCTGCTTCTGCTTGTCTTCTTTCTTCATTCTACACACGTCTGTTAGCTTCATCCTCGCGCCTTTCATCCCTCATGAACGTCATTAAAGCAATTATCTCTGGAGACAACGCTGAATATCGAGGTGAAGGGCTGCGCAATGTGGTGGGAGCTGGAGCGTCATGGTCAACCTGGTCATCCATCTCTGTAGAGCTGTCATCCGACTGACTCATCCGGGTGTTGGCTCCACGACTATGTAAGGCACGAGACATAACTACTTCATCTGTGTACTGTGTCTCAAATCAGTGTTGACCGGTCAGCCCGTCGTATCAACAAGATCTGAGACAAAAAAATTAATTGAATGCACAGATAAGTAGATTATATATATAAAATATATATAAAGGAATGGCCGCAGTCATTGTGTTAGTACATGTGTGTGTGTGTGTGTGTGTGTGTGTCACCTTACCCTCTGACCTGACTACCAACCGTTGCGTGCTATTTACAGATTAGTAGGGTCATTACCTAATACCTGACCATTATGGACCTGGTCTCACCCTCCTCTGTATATATACACCTTGGTTTGTATTTCTCTTTAGTCTGTACTCACCCCTGAAGATGTGAATTACACGAAAGCGCTTGGGAACTTCGTGTTTTCTTCTTTCCTTGTGGTTATCAGCATATACCTAGATCACGTGCACCTACAGTGATTTACTTGCATATATATATATATATAATAACAATAATAATAAGAATATGTTATTTAATAATATTCTTATTATTATCATCATTATTAATTTGTTATTAGTCTTATTTTATTCCTATTATAGGAGTAATGGGAGTACAGTACCTAAAAAAAATCCAAAAATAGTGACAAAAAACTTAAATACAAAAGAGAGAGAGAGAGAGAAGACTGAGACGTGTTCAGAATGCTTCACACGCCATAGAAACGAACTTTTCCTTAGTTGTATTTGTACTGCGGGAGCGTGAACATGGTCTCTTCTGTAGTCATACATTATTACGGTTATGCCCAACACTATGATAGAACGGATCGTTTTGCTGTAAGGAAAAGTACGCGTACGTCATCAAGTACGTGTGCAGCTGAGAAAGGTAAACAGACAGACAGGCCTACAGTTGAAAATGTGTCTATCATGGGAGAGGCCTTATCCTCGCCAGCCTCCTGTTCTGAACCCCCTGCCAAGAAGAAAATTGAAATCGTGGACAAGGCAGTATAGCGATGAATTCTTGAAGTAAGGCTTTATCAAGTGTGAACAGGAAAACAGAGAACCAAGGCCACAGTGTGTAGTTTGAAGTGAAGTTCTTGCAAATGAAAGCTTGAAGCCATCAAAATTAAAAAGGTACCTTGAAACAGAGCATGATGAACTCAGTGCAAAACCAATGGAGTATTTCTCGAGAAGAAAGGGCCAAATGAAACTATCAATAAGAATTCTTAGTAAGGCAACCACTCTTAATGATAAAGTGCAACTGGCATCAAATTTAGTTGCTTATCGCATTGCAAGAGAGAAGGTGCCATCTACCTGCGCTGAGAAACTTATCCTTCCATCCTATGTGGATTGAGTGAGGACAGTTCTTGTTGATAAGTCGGCAGAAAAGATCAAATGTGTCCCTCTCGGTGAGACAACAGTGTCTCGGCGGATAAGTGATATTGCGGAAGATTTAGAATTTCAGCTGGTTTCACGTCTACAGTCTGCAGGGGTATTTGCTATCCAACTTGACGAAAGTACTGACATATCTAATTGAGCAACACTCTGGGTTATGTGAGATATGTTTGGACAGATGACTTTTTGGAAGATTTACTGTGCTGCTTGATCTTACCTACACAGACGTCGGGGTCAGATATACACAGTGTTTTGAATGACTGTGTAGTTGGAAAATACAAACTGAACTTGGCTAACTGCAAAGGAATTAGAGCTGATGGAGCAGCAAACATGACTGGTAAAAACAGTGGGCTTTTGAGTAACATATCAGAGGCAGCAGGTATTGACAAGATTTGAGAAAAAAAAACATTGGGTAAAAGACCCTTTTGTTTTTGAGATGCCAGAGTCTGTTGAAGGGTAGAACCT
Source organism: Homarus gammarus (assembly GCA_958450375.1). NCBI lineage: Eukaryota > Metazoa > Arthropoda > Malacostraca > Decapoda > Nephropidae > Homarus > Homarus gammarus. The sequence continues at coordinate 1,198,591 of CAUDMG010002857.1, forward strand.
AACAAAAGAGGTTCTCTATCTCACATGTGATAATTCATTAAGAATCAGCACAAGTCATCATCTGCGTGTCATCATTCTGGGTCAGTGTTTTCACGGATTATCTGCACTTAAGTAAGGAAATTGCCTTGATTTTGCTACCTTTAACAACAACTTCATGTGTGAAGCTGGTTTCTCAACCTTGATATAACTATAAAACAAAAACAGAAGCCGACTCAATCCTACAGCCGATATTCGTGTGGCGTTATCCTCCTGTAAGCCAGATTGGACCAAGATAACGACTGAACAGTTACTACATGATTATTACTTTTCCTTGTTTTACTTGTAATTTTTTTTAGCAGTTTACATGTTTTGTAATCATTTTACAAGTCAAAATTTATACAAGCACAAACTTTCACCACATGCAAGTATTTCGAAATAATTTTGTGTCTGTCTGTCTGCAATGTTAAAAAGGCTTATATTTTGTGTTTTTGTTCAAGCCGGACGGAGGGAGGTAGACACTGTACTGTTCTAGTACTGCACATTTGTACAAGAGACTTGCAGTAGGGTCGTGAGGGTAATGCATAAAATCAAACTGGGTCGCAATGAAAAAAGTTTGAAGAACAATGGCCTAGACTGATTTAGATGTGCTAAAATTGGCCTTGTTACCTCCTAGTTTGATATCTTGAGGTCACTCACCAAAAATAGACTTTTCAGCAAGCTTCAAAGCCCCTATTATCCTGGCCCCTTTCAGGCATGGCTTGGATATCACTACTGTACTCCTGTTGGCATGGAGAGCAGTAGCAGCAGCCGCATCCCCAGCAGACATCATCAAACCACGAGCTTTAGTTGACCCACTATGCAACGTACTAGTAGTGGAATATGTGGTAACTGTCAAGTCCCAGCTCCATGGTTTAGTGCGCATGCCTGTGCACCCGAGGTCAATAGCTGTCCACATTGAAACAGCTACTCACACCTTTCAAGATCTCGAACAACAGTCTACCATTTCTACAACCCTTTGACAAATCATTGCACTTCAGAACGCCTGCATGAATAGTCTACTCAAGAGCGTAATGTACTTCGAGGGAAAGCTAACCTATATCTCCTGAAGACATGGGGAAGAATGTACATTCTCATCGGCGTAAAAAACGAGGTCTGTTTAATTTTGTCGGGTTAATAAGTAACACCCTGTTTGGTACGGCAACCCCAGAAGATATAGCTAAACTAGGGAAACGAATGAACGCAGTTTCTGAAGCGGTCATGAAACAGAATAGAGCCATTTGGCAGTCCTACGTGGCAGTGCAGATTCCAAACTCTCAGATGAATGCTATTGTTGACAAAACTAATTAACTAACATGTGTTGTCCAGGGATTCACACGGTCAGTGCCTACACTAGAATGGCTACTCTATGAGGGGGCGTGTTCTCGAGCTTCCACCAATGTGAGGGGGCGCATTCTCGAGCTGCCACCAATGTGAGGGAGCGGATTCTTGGTCTGTCACCAATGTGAGGGGGGCCTGACTCCCTCTCTGTTTTTACACCACCCTCATCTTACTTACTTCTCTTAGTTCTTACTCCTACTCAGTTCTGTCACCTATTCTAGGGTAGCATGGTCATTCCTTTGGTAGCCTGGGCATTCTTTGGGTAGCATGGTCATTCCTTTGGTAGCCTGGGCATTCTTTTGGTAGCATAGTCGAGGGTCTAGGCACGTGAGTATGGTAATTTTGGTATCAGGTCACTTGGATGGAAATAAAGGTAAAATACTGTGGGAGAAATGAATACACCTAAAGTACTCTAAAACAAATTTATTGATATGCAATCAATGGGGAAAGATTTTGTATTAATCATATGATTACCAGGTTCACCTCCTGGGCTTAGCGCAAACTCAGTTCCTTCTTCTTTACTCTTACTCACAACATTACTGGTGGTACATTACATGGCACTCATTGTAGATTATTCAACATATACGTAAACAATGACACTAGTATATGCAGGGGTCCGCTACCCAACATGGGATAATTATTTCCAACTAATTATCCCTAACATACATGTTACAACACTCTCTGTGGACATATACTTCCAAGGAGTAACCCAGGGTAGAGCACTGGGGCTGTTGTTATTGTGGGGTAGCCAGACACATGGCGGGTCTGGGGTCTGGCCCAACGAAGCCTTGGGGCACATTTATCAGGCCGCATCGGTGCCATCTTCTCATATATGATCCCGGCTGGACATCTCATACATCCGAGGCCGTTGTTGGATGGTAGAGCGATTCAAGAATCACAATGGGATCGGGAGACAAACGGGGCAGCGTCAGGGGACCTGTATGGATGAAGGGACGGGCACTCACTAACGGTGACAACAACATCACGTTTCAGGGGACGTTAAAGACGGAAATACACCTGCGGGAAGATGCGCAGCCGTTTGCCATACACACTCCCCGGTTGATTCCTCTCGCCTTGAGGGATTCAGTCAAGAAGGAACTGGATTCCATGGTGGCTCAGAGTGTCATCGTACCCGTTGGTGACGACCCGTCCCCTTGGTGCCACCCTCTAGTCGTTGTGGCTAAGACTAACGGTGGAGTGCAGATTACTACCGACATGTCTAAGCTTAACAGCCAGGTGTCCCGTCCCGCCCACCCTTCACCCACACCTTTTGCAGCTATACGGAGTGTGGACCCGAAGGTACAGCACTTCTCGACGATGGACTTCCTCTGTGGTTACTGGCACATCCCACTGAAGAAGGAGGATCAGCCACTGACCACTTTCATCACGCCTTATGGACGCTTCCGCTACTGCCGTGGCCCTATGGGATTCGCTGCTACGGGGGACGCCTTCTGTCTCCGTGGTGACATGGCACGTCAAGGCGTGACCAACTGCGTGAAGGTAGTGCATGACGTCCTCCTCTACGATGAGGACTACCTGACGCATCTTCGCCGCATCGACGAGGTACTGACCAGGTGTAGGACGCACGGCATCACTCTGAATGCCGAGAAGTTCGTCTTGGCCGCACCTGCAGTGTCCTTCTGCGGCTACCGACTCTCAAGGGATGGTATTGCTGCGGACCCGGAGAAATTTCGCTCCATAGCGGACTTTGCAAAACCTGCCAACCTTACGGATCTCAGGTCTTTCATGGGCCTGGTGAACCAGCTGGCAGAATTTTCTCCTGACGTCTCCGCCGCTGCCGGGCCTCTCCGCCCCCTGATGAGCCCCAAGAGGATTTTCACGTGGACCCCTGACCACGACCTCACCTTTCATAAGGTGAAGGAGGCCCTGTCAAGTCCACCTATCCTCGCTACTTTCGACCCAGCGCTCCCCACCGTCCTCCAGACAGACGCCTCGGTCCTGTACTGGGTTGGTTACGCCCTTCTCCAGGATCACAGTGGAGGAAAGTACCGGCTCGTACAGTGTGGCTCTCGCTTCCTCACCGATGCTGAGTCTCGCTACACTACCATGGAGCTGGAGCTGCTGGCAGTGGTATGGGCCTTATCGAAATGCAAGTTCTACTTGATTGGCCTACAGCACTTCGACCTCATCACAGACCACAGGCCCTTGGTTCCCATTCTTAACCACTATTCGCTGGACGCCATCGAGAATCCCCGCCTCCAGTGCCCGAAGGAGAAGATTTTGGCCTTCGTCTTCACCGCGGCTTGGTGCGCAGGTAAGGAGTTGTGCATCCCGGATGCCCTCTCCCGCTCCCCAGTCAGCCGCCCTACACCTGAAGACGAGATGCTCAGCACCGAGGCCGGTTTCTCCGTCAGCAACATCGTCACTTTGCAGGCCGTACAGTCCCTCGCCAGCACCCAGGCCTCAGTGTCGCCACCCGACAGCTATCTGGCCCTTGGGGAACTAAGGACCGCGGCACGCGACGACCCCTTCTACACTCAGCTCTTGGAGAGTGTGAGGACTGGGTTCCCTCGCGACCGTTTTGACCTCCACAACGCCCTACGCCCGTATTGGAAGATACGTGAGGACCTCTACGCAAATGGGGACCTCGTCCTGTACGGTGCCCGTGTGGTCGTCCCTGCAGCTCTCCATCGTCGCGTTCTGGCCCGCTTACACGACAGCCATCGTGGAGCACAGGCCACCAAGCGCCGCGCAAGGCAGGTTGTGTACTGGCCCGGCATTGACGCGGATATCGTCAATACGGTCCGTGCCTGTGAGCAGTGCCAGATCATGCAGCCCAGTCAACAGCAGGAGCCCCTCTTGTGTGACGACGAACCCACCAGGCCCTTCGAGTCCGTGTCGGCTGATTTCTTCAGCACAGCTGGGAAACATTTCCTCGTTGTTGCCGACCGACTCTGGTTGGCCTGTGGTGGTAATCTGTGGCTCGTACACGACGTCCGCGGCCACCATTCGCCACTTCCGGCACCTCTTTCGTGACCTGGGCGTCCCCGTACGTCTGCGGACGGACGGTGGGCCACAGTTCACCAGCCAGGACTTCACAGGATTCTTGAAGCGTTGGGGAGTCCGCCACATCGTGTCAACACCCCACTACCCACAGTCAAACGGCCACGCTGAGGCTGCGGTCAAGACAGTCAAGCACCTCATCCTCAAGGTGGCCCCTTCAGGCAACATAGACTGTGAGGCGTTTGACAAAGAACTCCTGGAGTTACGTAATACTCCCACCCACACAGGACGCTCCCCTGCCCAGATCCTGTATGGTCACCGTCTCCGCTCTTGCGTTCCTGCACACGCCAAGGCCTTTGCGAAGGAGTGGCAGACCAGAGCCAAGAGCTGCGACCGCCGCCCCGCTTCACGTGCCCAGGACGCCAAGGCTCGGTATGACGACCGTGCCCGCCCTCTTCAGCCACTGGAGATTGGTGCCCTTGCCCGCGTCCAGGACCCGACGACGACACGTAGGGACAAGGTGGGCATAGTGATGGGCATTAGCCGGTCGCGGGACTACAAGGTCAGGATGCCCCGTGTCTGGTGGAGGAACCGCCGCTTCCTCCGGCCAGTCCCACCCCCTGCTGCTGGCCCCCTGACCGAGGACGAGTCCCCCACACCTCACCAGGATCCGTCCCTCAGTGCAACTTGACGCTCGGAGCGACTTAGGACTAAGAAGTCCGCTCAAGACAAAGACTATGAGCGTGAGGGGGGAGGGAGATGTAGGTTATGTATCAAAGCTACTGTGCCGAGTAGCAACCTTGTATATAAGCTACTGTGCCGAGTAGCAACCTTGTATATAAGCTACTGTGCCGAGTAGCATCTATGTATGTAATTACGTGGCAACACTGCACGTGTTATGTGGCACCATTGCCCCGAGGCTGCCATATGGCAATGCTGCCTTAGTCTGACTCCGTGAGTCGTGCATGGCGCACGCGGCTCACTACTTGTATCTCTCCTATCCGTTGATAAATGGACTTCAGTGTTACCCGGTGTTTCCCTACCCATCACTGCCTTCTTCAGGGAACACTTGGAACCTTCATAGGGAAAAGGGGAAGAAATATCTTTAATATGTGTTACTTAAGATACGAAGTTTAGTTAATAAAGAACTTGACCTTAATTGCCGAGTGGTGGAAATAACGAGATGGATTAATGGTAACAGAGACGGGGACTAGAACACATTAAATGATGCTGACATTAGTCTAAGCTCATACCACTTACTCAGGAAGGTCAAGGAAAAATATTTATTAACACACAAAGCTGGATCAAGGTAGCTGAAGGTATTTTTGGATATCACTGACCAAACGGGTAAATGAACCCACTCGTAGAAATAACATCTTGGTCATAACGTGTGGTAGGGGGTTGTAGTATTGGTGACATGAAGGTAAACGATGATAATTGGATCAATTATTCCCATAAGTCATTCTATAAATATCAGAGCTTTAACAAAACAAATTTTACAAATGTAAAGTTGTAGATAAATTAATAAAACACACTTTACACTTTTAATACTGTAAATAAGTTTAAGTAAACTAATTTATACTTTTTATTTAAAAGTTATTAAATTATCTTTCCATTAATACTGAACTTGGCATCACAAACCCATCAGCTAGGCACCTCCCCCTCCCTGCTCTCTCTCTTGCAAGTTCTGCAATAATAAAAACAATTGTGAAACTATCACAATCTCACAAATCCCTTATTCTTTACATAAGAAACTAAAAATGTTGAGGAAAGTGTAAGGTTGGCTGCTATGGTAACTGTCGAACTTCGATTTAGTTGGTTTGAAAAGAAAGTCAGCCAGCAGAAATCCCTTTAGATTAGAATGAAATGTGCTCTTCTTTCATATTTGGTTACCAATATCGAGGGTAAATTTGAAATAATAATTAACACATTCTGGTTTTCTTCCTTGGTGTCTCTAAAATTGAAATGGAGTATTTATTTATGAAGTGAATTCTTTTTCAATATTTTTTTTCTTTTTGTAAAATAGTTTTGAACTGCATATGTAATTTATCATTACAGCAACCAATACACCTTTTCACATATCCGTTGAGACATTGTTACATAACTATTTGACAAATTTCATAACCGAATGACAGAACACATATCGAATGACAATCTAAAATAACTGTTGGTGGTGTAGTGGACTTCTCCCCTACAACTGCGTAGCCGCAGCCACCAGCTGCTACCATCTTCCCTAGCAACCAAACTAGCAGCACAAGCGAGCGGCGTCACCAGATGCCACCGTATCCTAGCAACGGAACCAAAGACTGGCGACTTTCTCGGGTTTTCCCTACATGACTCATAGGTGACTCACGGCTGCTGGGTATATAAGCTCTGTCTCTCCATTGAGATTCATTCTGGCCCATCTTCCTGAACATGCAACACCTACTCCAGCAAGCTCCTCGCTGTCCAGCTTTCATTCAACCAGGAGGCCAGCAACAGGCAACATCTTCTCTAACGAAGCTCCTGCACATCTACCTCCTTCAACAAGCTACTCACCGAACGTGTCTACTGAGCAGCTCCTCACCACACGGCACCTCCAGCACCAGACTGTCTATCATATAACTTATATTATACAAGAAAACCACCTTAGAGTTTCCATCCATCCTGAGTGCTAGACAACATTATATCACGAAAACCCTACAGTGGTATGTCATTCTCCAATTGTTACATTCTCAAACTATATGTAGACTGTCGGTTTATTGTTCACGTCTGTCAACTTCATAACTTATGTCAATCACTTCCGTTAGCATGAACCAACAGTTATTTTAGATTGTCATTCGATATGTGTTCTGTCATTCGGTTATGAAATTTGTCAAATAGTTATGTAACAATGTCTCAATGGATATGTGAAAAGGTGTATTTGTCAACGTTTTAATGCGAGTCATAACATTTGCGTCTTATAGTTGACATCCCCCATCAGTTGACCAACCTGGCTGTGAATAAGTTTTATATTGGTGATTGGCAGGACTGATGCTGACCCTCAAATTCCCTATATAATATACTCATCAAATATTTCCCAATAAAAGACTCAACCTATATTAGAACTTACCTTAGTTAATACTGTATATATCACCAAGCCACATCAGAGATTACTGAAGGAGACAGAACATTCCGCTGTCCGTAACATATTATTTACGTTGTGGTGTTGTTCTATTACGTATAAACTTTTGATACATTCTACATTGAAAATGAAATTACCTATAAGTTTAAAAACTTTATTCAAATATAGTTTTTACAATATATAACTATACAATGATATTCCATAACTTGATGAAATAACTAAGTAATTTGTGTAAAAAGAGAAAGAAAAAAGAAGACAAACTTAATGGTCTTCCAGAGATCACTGCCGGTAAATCCAACAGATCTGGGTCAGGAGTCCTGTCCTAAAGTTTGTAAACCTCCGTTGTCTCATTTTGTACACAGGTAACAGTTTGCGTTTGATGCCAATGGTGTCTACAATGACCTTAGACGAATGTTGCATATGGCATGCTCTTGATGGTTTATAATTATCTGGACACTACACGTAAAATAATCATTTCCAAGCGTTTCCACCGTATTGGATGATGACAATATAGAGTGTTTAGGTAGTCTGTATGTAGAAATGAAAATACTTTATAGTCCTCCAGTGTGTGTTTACAAGTACTGCATGTAAATAACAATATTTTAGAACCGCCTTGACTGCCTCTCATTTGAGTTTGCATATTTCTCGTAATTTCACCAACACTGAATAAGTATTCCGTAAACACATTCAGTAGATGTCTTATTGAAGCTATACTCTTTCTCTCACTATGGCACCGTGACTTCATTATTGAGGTGTGTGCCTATTGTGCCTCGTGATTGATGCTTCCCTTCGTCAACGTCTGGATTAATACGGCCGCCGGGATACAGGTGGAACCAAGGAAGATACAGAGAGGAACTACTACTTGTAGAGACTCCTAATTGATCCCTAGTAATGAACAAGCTCCCCTGCAGGTGTCACCATCTGTTTGTTTACGTTCGTGACGTCTCGTAAAGGGTGGGTCCTTGTGGTGGTGGCAGATACAATGATGGCTCCAGAACAACATGATCACGGGTGTGTGTGCGGAAAACGCAAGAATAACAGAAACCTGACAATTCATTTCTTTCTTAAAGGTAGACAAAAGTATCGCGATGCTCGAATGAATGCATGGTGTGAATAACAAAATTTGTTAATAAATTTTTTTCACAAAGAATGCAAATAACAGTGCAGGGCTAAAGGAAAGAATTACTTATATTAGTTAGAGACGCAACATGACCTGGAAGAGACTATCACGTTCGTGTGCCTGAACACTAAAATATCTTCTACATTCCAATTGGTTATTTACATGTGTAACCTTGAACTGACGCTCCGTAGTAGTCGACAATGGAACACTGATAAACAAATCATTCGGTTTTGTTGTGTACTGCTGATATATATATATATATATATATATATATATATATATATATATATATATATATATTTCATTTTTAGTCCATGTATCACGCGGATTTGGATTTTTGCAAAAACCATCAAGGTTCAACATGCCAGCTTGCTTTTAATGTTTTCTTTACATATATTTATCTACCACCTCATTTATGTTATTGCACGTACAACATGGTGTTGTTTCTTTTTTCTATTTTAAGGAACATCATTATTCATTAATAAATAATCTGTAGGAGTAGGGCAAAAATACACTCCTGTATATTCAAATCGTAGCTTATAACAAGAGTTATCACTAAGAACCAGGTCGTTTTCTAGACTACTATACCTTTTATATAATGAGGGAGCTTAATGCTGCAAATAGTTGAAAAAATGGGGGTAAAATTAAATCGGTTCTCGTAAATCACCATGTAAGTTTCCTATGAAAAAGGGAGCTTCTCGAGAGACGGCACAGGAGTCAGGGGCTGAACATTTATTGAATGTAGAAAGTTCCTCTATATACATATATATCTTCCTTAGGTGCAACTGTACGTGCGGAGCATAAGCTAACCCACTCTCACCGGAAGTTGCCCGCCACCAAGCAGTTTAAGAACACAACAACTTAATATGACCACTTAATTTAACCCTTGTTGGCGGTGGCTATAAGACGCTCCATCTTGCACAGTTCTATTTCTTGTAGCTGCTGTGCATCGGCCCCTTTAGCATCTTTATGTGGTTTCCTGAGGTTAGGTGAGAGCTTCAGGGCTATCAAGTGGCCTCTGTAATATAATAAAATTTCACTTAAAATGAGGCACATTATTCTATAAGGCACATTATTAAGATTATACTGTATACTTAAAAACTACCTAAGGAGAATATTAGAAGTTCATCTCAGCCTAAAACGGACTCTATATAAATAAGTAATATCTCCAATAGCCGGAATTGAAATTTATTCGGAAAATAATTTCCAGAGCCGGAATTTCCCGGAAAATTCTGGCTCTGGGAACGATTTTCCGAGGGACGCATTTTCTGGAAAATTCCAAGAAAATTTTCCCGATACCCAGAAAATTACGGGGACGAGGGAGTTTTTTCTGGGTTTGAGAGCACTTCCGAGAATATTCCTCTTGGGGTTTTTAGTTAAATGGATGGTAATGCAGTGGAAGGGTCCCTCAGAATACCAAACGAGCACAAACAAATGAATAAATTATTTACTGTGACCTGGACTGGTGTTCCTGATATTGGGGATAAAGAGACACACTGGCAATGATAACACTTGTATTACATAGATAGCACCCCCTTGCAACGCTAAGAAAGATATTAATTATACCATAGAAAATTAGTACAACAAAGATATTAATCACACACGAGAAAAAATAATTGATCTGGATTAATCCGTCAATACATCCTACATCACCATACACCACTGTTAGTAGCACAACAAAATATTAAAAAGATATTACTCGTACCATCAAAAATACATTAATTGCATCAGACAAAATAAAAGTAATCTCTGAGGAATATCAATCCTAATTTAGTTATACTACACGAGAACATGGATCAATCATAGCATGTCTGGAATGACCCACAAAGTAATATTAATTCGAACTATCATTATACACAGAGCTCAAAGACTGTAACTACTAACCTGCCCAGTGGCGTGCACCCACAGCAAACTCCCGAGTTCAATTTTAACCAAGAAAATCACCCATGAACTCATCAGGTAGGCGGCTTTTCCACTTATTTCCATTACTCTACTTCTGGGTACACGAGTCATGGGTGCATTCCTCCACCAATACCCGTAGACATGCTTCACAACATTTGCCCAGAATACACCATGACTTTAAAGCACTAATAGCCAACACACACAGGCAGACTACAGAAACCCAAAAGCCTTTTGGACTAAAATAAAAAATCTCATGGGAACCAACTCAGAGGAGAGCAGCTACCTTATAGACAACAATGGCAAGAAGATTACAGAACCTAAACTCAAGGAACCAATATTCAGAACATTCTGGAGCAGCATCTACCAAATCACGGATGAGGACAACCGAAACTTCTGGGGAGAAACAGAACACGTGGTTGAAACACACTTGAACCGAAACACAGACAAATGGCAACAATCCAGGACAATAAACCTCAACATGTTAGACAATAACGACCCACTAATTGCTCCAATAACCACACACGACATCACAAAAACCATTGCCAGCTTCATGAATAAATCGCCCGGAATAAGTCAAATAGACAAAACCGTGCTGCAAAACATCCCACCACCAATGATCAAACAGCTTGCAGACATCTTCAATGCATCAATAGCAAGAGGATTATTCCCATCCAAATTTAAAATGGCATAAATAAGACTCATTCCAAAACAAGGACAGAACCCAACACAGGCAGGCTACAGAACCATATCACTCCTCGAAACACCTGGTATAATCCTTGAAAAATAATAAGCCAGAGACTAAGAAACAACCTAGAGTATGAAGATAAATACCTACCATAGACAACATGGCTTTAGGAAAAGCCGAGGCACCTACACCGCAATGGCCTTAATATACGAATCCATCGCAAATGCAGCCAGCAACAGAAACCAATGTAACATAGTACTCAGAGATGTCAGCAAAGCCTTCGACAAAATATGGCATGAAGGACTCAAATACAAGATCATCCAACTCAACATGCCACACAACATCAAGGCTCTCCTCTGCAATTTTCTGGACAAAAGACAATGCAAACTCACCATAGACAACTACATAGGTCAAAACTTCACCCTTTACAGTGGAGTACCCCAAGACAGCAACATATCACCAACACTACACCATATATTCAGCGGTCATGCCCAAACCAAGAAACTCAGAGTACATTGCATACGCAGACGACGTAACCCAAATTATACAATACCCAGGGAAATCCAAACAAATGATGGCAATCAGCACAAGCAGAGAAATAGAAACCATAAACAATTATGAAAGGAAATGGAAAATTAAAACTAACACACAAAAACTGAAGATAATTCATATAGCTAAAACCAGACCCTACCCAATCATGGTCAACAATCAAAACATTCCATACACAGAAAATGGGAAAATTCTCGGCCTCAAAATCACAAGGAACGGCATACTACCACACATCACAGAAAGAATTGCAAAAGCCAAGGTAAAACTAACTAAACTCAGAAGTTTCAGCAAATTAAACACCATACACAACTACACATTTACAAAGCATTAGTCAGACCACACCTGGAATATCCCCAAATTCCACTCAACACTATAACAAAATAAAATAAACTCAAAATACAAGCAGTTCAAAACGTAGACCTCAGAAAAGCAGCAAAACTCGGACCACCATATACAAAAAAATCCAGCGAGCTACACACAGAACATAACCTAACCATAATCAACATCAGAACACATAATCAAACATTAGCAATATGGAAAAAGCTACAGGAACTAGAAGACCCCATATTCCAACAATTAATGCAAGACGACATTACCAGAACACACAACTGGTGGACAAAGAGAATAACATATGACAACACAGAACCAGAACCAATATACCCGAAATGAAACCAAGAGACTCAAAGGACACGGAGGGCCCCCCTCCCCAAACATCACAATCTACCTTAGCTTAGATTAGCTTGGCCTCCCTTCCCTTGCTGTAGTGGACATTCACTGTTGGCATGGCAGACTTAACCTCGTCCCCGCAAGGTGGACAGCCCACCTGCTATCAATCTCCCTCTTCATTTCCCACTTCCTAACCTTTACCTTCCTCCTACACCGTCTTCCACCTCCCTGAGCCAATAGGCTCTCTTCTCTCAATCCCATCCGATCGTATCGGAATTCATTCTACTCTACTCTCCTGAACCAGCAAGACCTCCAAACAAGCTCCTCAGCCAACAGGACCTCTGAGCAAGCTTCTCACCACACAGCAACTCCTCAGCACTGCACTGTACATACAATGAATATACAGAAAACGCATTGTGAGTTTCTTACATCCATCTTGAGTGCGAGATATTTAACATGTACGTACGTATGTGAGCCCATTTAAAGAGAAATAGGCAAACAAAGATAATTTGACAACTGGCCACATACAGTACGATACAATTGGTGACCCCTGGAGCTGTGAACACCACGCTTTCTCTGCAGCCATACCCCTCGGCAACTCAACGCCTGCACGTCTCTGGGACGAGATGTGTAGACTGAACTCCCGGCACACGGACAGGCTTCCCGACACTATCCTGTGCCAGCTTCACGCACAGAAGCTCCCCACAGAAGTTCGCCTCGCCCTGTCTGCAGTAGATTACTCTACGACACCGGATATCTACGCAACCTCGGCAGACAGAATATTCTAGGAGTACACTGCTGCGCACCTCGCCGCCGCGAACAACCCAACGGCCACACCATTACTTACCTCCAATCTTGTCGACCAGATCAACACTCCTCAGTCGAGCAACACCTCACAAGACATCAGGGATCTGCTGCAGTCCTTACGCCGCAGGATGGACACTATTGAGCAGCTCTGCTCCTCCACGCCTGCTGCTGGGCCTGTTCCTGCCCCACTCACCGCGTCCGACAAACCCCGACGTCTTCGTCCTGCCCCGGAAACCGCCGCCAGCTCTCAGCACAGCGGACCTTCCCTCTGCTGGTACCACCGACGCTTCGGTGCCAATGCTAGGCATTGCGAGCCCCCCCCCCCCTGCAACTACTCGGGAAACGGCATCAATGGAGATTGGTAGACGCCACAGCCTCCGTCACTTCAGGCGTCTCACTGCTGCACATCATCGACCGCATCTCCGGCAGGAAATTCCTTGTCGACACAGGTTCATCGGTCAGCATCATCCCTCCATCACCGCCAGACACATCAAAGCAACCCTCTTACGACTTGTTCGCTGCCAATAGTACCCCCATCGCCTCCTACAGTGCACACATCCTCTCCTTAGACCTCGGTCTTCCCAAGACTCTGCGCTGGTCAATCGTGGTCGCAGACGTCTCTCAACCCATCCTTGGCTTCGACTTCCTCACCTTCCACAAGCTCGGCGTCGACCCAAGCCACCTCTGCCTCATCCATGAGCCTACAACACGCACGATCCAGGGTACACGTGCCGCAGACACCGACACTATCACCTGCCTCTCGCAGTCCAACGAGTTCTCCCCCCTGCTCGAGAAGTTCAAGGAACTTTTCTCACTCCCGAGTCTCTCCACCACCACCTACGTCAGGAATTTTCCACCACATCGAAACTAAAGGACCTCCAGTCTTCTCACGCCCTCACCGCCTTCGCCCTGAGCTCCTGAACATAGCCAAGGCGGAATTCAACAGACTCCTGCAAGACGGCATCATTCGACCTTCAAAGAGTCCCTGGGCATCGCCTCTTCACATGGTTCCAAAGCCATCATCCAACGACTGGAGGGTATATGGTGACTACAGATCTCTGAACCTCGTCACCAAACCTGACAGGTACCCTATCCCGCATGTCCAGGACTTCCACCACAAACTCCATGGCAAGACTATCTTCTCGAAGATCGACTTGGAGCGTGCCTTCCACCAGATTCCAGTAGCACCTGCAGATACCCAGAAGACAGCCATCACCACTCCGTTCGGTCTCTTCGAGTATGCCTTCATGAGTTTTGGGCTACGCAATGCAGCCCAGACCTTCCAGAGGTACATGGACCATATGCTTTGTGACCTCGATTTTGTCACTGTCTACATAGACGACATTCTCGTCGCATCTCCGACGCCTGCCGAGCACCGCCACCGCCTACAGCTCCTTCTCCAACGCCTGCAGAACAACAACATGAAAGTTCATCCTGCCAAGTGCGTCTTTGGAGCCTCCTCCATCGACTTCCTCGGTCACAGAGTCTCGCCGAGCGGCATCCAACCCCTACCACAAAAGGTAACTGCCATTAAGGAGTTCCCCCAAACCTGAAACTGCGAAGAAACTCCAAGAATTCCTGGGTTTAGTCAGTTACTACCACCGCTTTATTGCCCACGCTGCTACCGTCCTAGTCCCCCTCTACGATCTTCTTAAGGGACTCCCCAAGACGTCTCACAAGCCTCTCATTTGGACTGAAGAGGCTGTTACGGCATTCATCACTATCAAGCAGCACGTCACACGCTTTACCCTCCTAGCTCAACCTGCACCTAACGCCCGGACAACTCTCACAACAGACCCTTCTTCTACTGCCGGGGGCGCCGTCTTACAACAGGAGATCAACGGAATTCTCATGCCCGTTGCCTTCTTCTCACAACGGCTTCAACCACCACACCTCAAGTACAGCGCCTTTGATCGAGAACTCCTGGCCGTATACCTGGCTGTCAAACACTTCCAGCACTTCCTCGAGGCCCGTCAGTTCACCATCTTCACTGATCACAAGCCCCTCGTCCACGCCTTCGCCTCAGCCTCCCAGTCACATACACCTCGTGTCCTTCGCCACTTGGCTTACATCTCGGAGTTCACCAGCGACGTCCAACACATAAAAGGCAGCCACAACGATATCGCTGACACCCTCTCTCGTTGTACATCCAGCATTCTTCCCTCATCTCCACCCATGGATTACGGACAGCTCTCCTTGGCCCAAGAGAACAACGAAGACCTTGCAGCATACAAGACATTAGTTCACTTCCCTACACTCGTGAATCAGGGACCAAGCGTGCAGTATTATTATTGTGGAAAATTTAGTCCCGCAAGGGGGAAGAATTCCAGGCACAAACCTTTGAACCAAGAAAAGGGAAAGATCTCGGCACAACTGTGGTTCACAGTTTATTAATACGGTTTTCAAGGGAAGCGAGTCACATTTCCGACAGGTTTCAAGAACCTGTAGTGTTAGTGCCGAACTTCCTAATTGGTTCAAGGTTTAAAAGAAAGTTAGACAAGGCTGTATTCTATCTCCTACATTATTATATTATCAATAAAAAATACTGAGAAAGGTAAATATCAGTGAAAGAATAAGTTAGTATTCGGTGTCCAGATGATATTGTTCTTATTATATTGAGTAAAGGAACTAGACAAATGCTGGTGAAGAAATTCGTGGATAGGAGACGAAAGATATGGGACAAGACTTAAAGGTGGAGGTTATGCCTGCTTCCAAATTAGAAATAAATCAAGTTAGGCAAAAGAGATTTAAAGAGATGGAAAATGTTGTTTACATAGTAAGAATAAACAAATTAGAGTGAAGATGTGGAGGTGAGATCAGAGGAAGAGACTTATTTAACCATCTTAGAAAACTGAGGAATATTAAAAAAAATAAATAAATTCAGTTAGGGCGAGGCTGCTAAGATGCACTATTTGGTCAGTACTATAAGTATGTGTCAGAGCATGGACACACTCCAGTATGATGAGAACACTCCAGTATGATGGGAACACTCCAGTATGATGGGAAAACACCAGCAGGATAGGAACACTCAGTATGACAGGAACACTCCAGTATGATGGGAACACTCCAGTATGATGAGATCACACCAGCAGGATATGAACACTCCAGTATGATGGGAACACTCCAGTATGATGGGAACACTCCAGTATGATGAGATCACACCAGCAGGATATGAACACTCCAGTATGACGGGAACACTCCAGTATGACGGGAACACTCCTGTTATCGCCGCTGGCTTCAGCTACAGTGCTGGCGTGTGATGCCATTAAATCTTTCGACCTGTGACCTCGCCAGATGTAGAAGTGTTTACAGACAAGTCCTGATTCTGCTGAGTGGACTGTCTTCGACGGGTGGCGGTGGCTGCCGGCCCCTCCATGAGACAGATCGCCCTCTCTGGTGATGCTGTGAAGACCAGCCTTCTGTCCGAGAATTTGTGCTGGGACGATTAACGTAATACGGTTTTCTCTTGGAACACCATACTGATCTGCATTGACCCGCACTTGTAAGTACAGCCGAAGTAATGACATACCCCTCGGTACTGAAATATTGTTGAATAATTACGCCTACTCGTTTCTGCCTAACCTGGAGTAATAAGACAATGCAGAATGAAGCGAAGCTAAGATTAATAGAGTTATGAACTTTGTGTTATGTCAGTATGTTTAATAAATTGTAATTAAGATAAAATTGTGTGAGACTAACTAATTATGTATCAGATGGATCACCTTGTAATATTATGAGCGCCTTCTCCTCTGCCGGTTTTGACCACATCAATAAATATTGAATGCGTCAAAAGACGGGTTTCAATCATTCCCTTCGACTTGCCCGTAACCTGAACGTCTTTAACCAAGGCGTTTATAACTCCAGTATGATGGGAGCACTCCAGTATGATGGGAACACACCATTATGATGGGAACACACCAGTATGATGGGAACACACCAGTATGATGGGAACACTCCAGTATGATGGGAACACTCCAGTATGATGGGAACACACCATTATGATGGGAACACACCAGTATGATGGGAACACACCAGTATGATGGGAACACACCAGTATGATGGGAACACTCCAGTATGATGGGAACACTCCAGTATGATGGGAACACTCCAGTATGATGGGAACACTCCAGTATGATGGGATTACACTTACTTTTCACCGCCGACCAAGATGATGGGGTGGAAGGGGTTGAAGGCGATACAGGTGGCAGCCACACGCCGCCGCTGCACCAGACTCTGCACACACAGGGGTCGGCACTTGCGTAGGAAGAGGTCGTACACATGAACACGTCCCTCGTCCGTCACAGCCACGAACACGCTGCTGCTATACGGAGACCACGTCACCCCTGCCACGGCACTTCCCAGGTCCAGCACCACCAGCGGCGACCTGTAAAATTACCAGATGAGGAGATGACCTGTTTCTCCCTACCAGGTAAAGTATCACAAACATCACCACCACCTGTGACCTGTAACACTGCCAGGTCCAGTAAAACCACCAATGACCTGTAACACTGCCAGGTCCAGTAAAACCACCAATGACCTATAACACTGCCAGGTCCAGCACCACCACCAATGACCTGTAACACTGCCAGGTCCAGCACCACCACCAATGACCTGTAACACTGCCAGGTCCAGCACCACCACCAATGACCTGTAACACTGCCAGGTCCAGCACCACCACCAATGACCTGTAACACTGCCAGGTCCAGCACCACCACCAATGACCTGTAACACTGCCAGGTCCAGCACCATCACCAATGACCTGTAACACTGCCAGGTCCAGCACCATCACCAATGACCTGTAACACTGCCAGGTCCAGCACCACCACCAATGACCTGTAACACTGCCAGGTCCAGTAAAACCACCAATGACCTGTAACACTGCCAGGTCCAGCACAACCACCTGTGACCTGTAACACTGCCAGGTCCAGCACCACCACCAGTGACCTGTAACACTGCCAGGTCCAGCACCACCACCAGTGACCTGTAACACTGCCAGGTCCAGCACCACCACCAGTGACCTGTAACACTGCCAGGTCCAGCACCACCACCTGTGACTTGTAACACTGCCAGGCAATGTACCACCACCAGTGACCTGTAACACTGCCAGGTAATGTACCTCCGCCAGTGACCAGTAACACTGCCAGGTAATGTACCACCACCTGTAACCTGTAACACTGCCAGGTAATGTGCCACCACCAGTGACCTGTAACACTGCCAGGTATTGTACCACCACCTGTGACCTGTAACACTGCCAGGTAATGTACCACCACCAGTGACCTGTAACACTGCCAGGTAATGTACCACCACCAGTGACCTGTAACACTGCCAGGTCCAGCACCACCACCAGTGACCTGTAACACTGCCAGGTCCAGCACCACCACCAGTGACCTGTAACACTGCCAGGTCCAGCACAACCACCAGTGACCTGTAACACTGCCAGGTAATGTACCACCACCAGTGACCTGTAACACTGCCAGGTCCAGCACCACCAACAGTGACCTGTAACACTGCCAGGTCCAGCACCACCACCAGTGACCTGTAACACTGCCAGGTCCAGCACCACCACCAGTGACCTGCAACACTGCCAGGTCCAGCACCACCACCAGTGACCTGTAACACTGCCAGGTCCAGCACCACCACCAGTGACCTGTAACACTGCCAGGTAATGTACCACCACCAGTGACCTGTAACACTGCCAGGTAATGTACCACCACCAGTCACCTGTAACACTGCCAGGTCCAGCACCACCACCAGTGACCTGTAACACTGCCAGGTAATGTACCACCACCAGTGACCTGTAACACTGCCAGGTAATGTACCACCACCAGTGACCTGTAGCACTGCCAGGGCCAGCACCACCACCTGTGACCTGTAACACTGCCAGGTAATGTACAACCACCAGTGACCTGTAACACTGCCAGGTAATGTACCACCACCAGTGACCTCTAACACTGCCAGGTAATGTACCACCACCTGTGACCTGTAACACTGCCAGGTAATGTACAACCACCAGTGACCTGTAACACTGCCAGGTAATGTACCACCACTAGTGACCAGTAACACTGCCAGGTAATGTAACACCATCAGTGACCTGTAACACTGCCAGGTCCAGCACCACCACCAGTGACCTGTAAAACTGCCAGGTAATGTAACACCACCAGTGACCTGTAACACTGCCAGGTAATGTACCACCACCAGTGACCTCTAACACTGCCAGGTAATGTACCACCACCAGTGACCAGTAACACTGCCAGGTAATGTACCACCACCAGTGACCTGTAACACTGCCAGGTCAAGCACCACCACCAGTGACCTGTAACACTGCCAGGTCAAGCACCACCACCAGTGACCTCTAACACTGCCAGGTAATGTACCACCACCTGTGACCTGTAACACTGCCAGGTCCAGCACCACCACCAGTGACCTCTAACACTGCCAGGTAATGTACCACCACCAGTGACCTGTAACACTGCCAGGTAATGTACCACCACCTGTGACCTGTAACACTGCCAGGTAATGTACCACCACCAGTGACCTGTAACACTGCCAGGTAATGTACCACCACCAGTGACCTGTAACACTGCCAGGTAATGTACCACCACCAGTGACCTGTAACACTGCCAGGTAGTGTACCACCACCTGTGACCTGTAACACTGCCAGGTAATGTACCACCACCTGTGACCTGTAACACTGCCAGGTAATGTACCACCACCAGTGACCTGCAACACTGCCAGGTAATGTACCACCACCAGTGACCTGTAACACTGCCAGGTAATGTACCACCACCAGTGACCTGTAACACTGCCAGGTCCAGCACCACCACCAGTGACCTCTAACACTGCCAGGTAATGTACCACCACCAGTGACCTGAAACACTGCCAGGTCCAGCACCACCACCTGTGGCCCCTAACACTGCCAGGTAATGTACCACCACCAGTGACCTGTAACACTGCCAGGTAATGTACCACCACCAGTGACCTGTAACACTGCCAGGTAATGTACCACCACCTGTGACCTGTAACACTGCCAGGTAATGTACCACCCTCCTTTGCTATTTTCCTGTCACTCGGAATCGAGTATGATGATCATCCAGCTATGATACGAGTTATTAATGTTGTCACCGTTGGTGAGTTCTGATGTGATTTAAAGAGGCCGATACGGAACCGGCAAGGTCAATCACAGATGATGCACATGTGGGGGGGGAGGCTACATTCAGTGAGGGAGGGATGGCGGCAGCGTGCTTCCGGCGTTGGCTCCTGTCTGCCTCGTTATGCAATCGGGCTAACTCGAAAGAAAAGACACCTTCTTATGTGGTGCTCCTCCAAGCGTTACAGTGTGGAGTAATCGTCTCCCAGGTGAGGGGGTCGATTTGGCACTCTTCAGGTTTGTCTTAAGACTATCCTGACAACTTTCATTTGACTGCCAGCGTTACGTTTACTATTCGTTAGGCGACTGTAAAGTAGCTGCTTTGGCAGTCTACTGTCGTCTAAGTGGGTAACATGGCCAGTCCAATGCTCCTACAGTTGGTGTCAGATCGTCACCTGCCCAGGAAGGTCCACAGCAAGGATGGCGCGACTCACTGCTCGGGCAATAGAGGAGATCTCGGAGTATAAAAATAAATGGAAAATAAAATCAAACAAAACCAAATTCGAGTTCATACCCATAGCCAAATTCAAGCCAGCGCCATTGATGATCGACGACGAAGAGATTGAGTACTCTAAACAAGGCAGGTTGCTCGGCCTCATCATCTCTCAGACGGGCATCATTCCCCACGTGAAGGACAGACTAAATAAAGCCAAAATCGCCGCAGCCAAATTAAAACGTTTTAAATTGATGCCTGAGAAGATACAAGTTCACCTGTACAAGGCGCTGGTGAGGCCTGTGTTGGAGTACCCACATATACCACTCGTCACACTCGGGAAGACCAGACTACAACAACTACAGAGCTTCCAGAACAAGCGTTTGAGGTCAGCCAGTGGCCAAGCGCCACCCTACCAGGAGACAGTGGAAACCATCCACCTAAGAAATAAAACAGAGGCCCTCAACTTCAGGTTCCATCGCCTAGGGAAGAAGGTCTGGGACAAGCTCCTGGACGACCCTCACAGCCCAGATCACCTACGCGGGGAAGACATCAACGGAGGGAGACCCCACGCTTGGTGGCCCCGGAGTCTGCCCGCACTACAACAATAGGGTGTGTCATAGGAGGGAAGATCAGCTAAAACTAGTGGCCCATCACTTTTTTGGTAGATTTTAGTGTATATAAACAGAAAATAATTTCAGTTTCAATATTTTGCAACCTTTTGCTCGGTAAATTTTAGCGTGAAATTTATCGAAAATCTAACGTACAGCTGCATTAGTGCATTACAATTAAATAGTGAACATTGCTTTCTGACTTCATTCTTTAACAACCCAACTAACAATATTTTTTTCTGTTTCAGATTCTGATGCATTTATAAGTTGATAATATTTGCGATGGCTGCTTGTGTCAGGACGAGGAACCAAAAATCCAGCCATCTCAGTCACTATCTTGGGTCTGGGAGAGAGCTCCTGAAGTCGGAGTTGCCTACATTGAGAGATGCTTTGAGATACGGTGTTTTAATCAGGCAAATCAGTGAAAAGAACCAAAGAACTTACACAAACAAAGACATTGCCAGTGATATGACCAAAGCTGTCTTGGCACAGTACACTCTGGCTAACGCTCAGTTCAAGCCTCCAGTCATAACAAGTCAGAAGAAGATTAGTGAGAGACTGCTAGCCAGTTGGGAAAAGGCAAGAGATATCTCTCTTGGGAGAGGAAAACTTGCAGTTAAGGACAGCTTTGCCAAGCAACTGGACCAGTTATTTGACATAATTACTTGCAAGTGCCCAATTGTTCTCTGTCCTGAGTTTGGATGCGATCGTGACTGTAAATCCGAGGCCCACATCTCCTGTATTTGCAAGCGTGAACTGAAGATTCCTGTGATCGAACTGGCATTTGTCAAAGCACAGAGAGAGAAGACTGGCAGTATAGGGGCTCTCATGATTTTTAGCCAAGATATTCCGGAGTCCAAGAGACAGGAGGCTGCCACAGAGAGACAGAAGAGGAGAAGAGTTGCCGAGGAGAAGAGTTGCAGAGGAAAAGAGACTTGAGAAGGCCCAGGGTGAGGTAAAAAAGGCCGATGATTGGAGTCAAGCTGATTCAGAGTTTAATGACTTCCCCATGGCTGATCCGAGTGCTGACCAGGAGAATGGTGACTTTGTCCCTAACCCAGAAAATAATGATCCCAAACCTTCCAGGCATAAGATTCGAAATAGGAAAGATATCCCGAGCATAGCTCTGGCCAGCATGCGACACCACACTGGTCTCAGAAAAACTGCAGAGATAGCAACAGCTGCCTGGATTGACGGTGGTTTGATAACACCTGATGATGTTCACCTGGTGATAGATCAAAACAAAGTAAGGAGAGCTCAGGAGAAACTTGTCAGTAACCTAGAAGAGGAGTTTGATAAGGGGATAAGAGAAAATGGAATCAATTGTTTGTTCTTTGATGGGAGAAGGGATGACACTAAAGTGTTCATGAAAGTTGGAGATTCTGACAAGTTGTTCCCTGCCATGGTGAAGGAGGAACACTACTCCTGCTGCAGTGAACCAGGAGGGAAGTATTTGTGGCATTTCACTCCAGAGAAAGATGACATCAGGAAACCAGCTGAGATAGTGGCAGATAACATTGTGAACTGGCTCAGAGAGAGGAACGTAGACCAGACCCTGCAGGCCATTGGAGGGGACAGCACCAACACGAACACAGGGTGGCAAGGGGGGGTCATACAGTGGATAGAGCGGAAGATTGGGAGAAAGCTGGTCTGGATTGTTTGTGACCTCCACACCAACGAGTTGCCACTCAGACATCTGATCCAGGAGCTGGATGGCAAGACTCTTTCAAACAACAGATGGTCTGGTCCTCTTGGCAAGATGCTGGACTCTGCCACTGAGTTAGAAATAAATCCGAGCTTTGAAAAAATCACAGTTGGCCCTCCACTCGTTGAGCTTGCACATACTGTCATTGACGACCTGAGTACTGACCAGTACTATGGTTACATGATTTGCAGTGCCATCAAAACTGGGGTCATGCCTGATAGACTTGCTTACCTGCAGATAGGTCCAGTCTCACATTCTAGGTGGCTCACAGCGGCTCTCAGGTTCTGCAGAATTTGGGTCGCTCATCATAAACTGAAAGGGAACCAGCTTCACAACCTGAGACTTATTGTCCAATTCATCGTGAGTGTCTACTTGCCAAATTGGTTCAACACCAAGGTCAAGTCATCGTTCTCCGAAGGTCCGAGGCATGTTCTCTTCCAGCTTGAGCTCCTGAGGAGTCAGCCAAGGAAGGTTGTTCAGATTGTGGAGCAGACTGTGAGGAGATCTTCCTGGTATGCTCATCCCGAGGCAGTTCTGCAGACAATGCTCTGCAGTAAGGATGAGGAGGAGAGAAGAGTGGCAGTCAAAAAGATCATGGATATGAGAGGATCTGGGCATGACGAATCAGTTGGTGACGATTCCTTCAGGGTCAGGAAGACTCCTGAAGTCAATCTAGGTGCCAAGACCCTCACTGATCTCATAGATCTGGATAACATTCAGGCTGGTAGTGAGCCCCCTCTTACCTGCAGCCTCACCAATGTTCAAGTCAGAGCTTTCCTGGACAACCCCATGCATGTCCCTTCCTGGCCCTTGCACACCCAGAGTATAGAGCGTTGTGTACAGCAAGTGAGCGAGGCCAGCAGTCACGTGTACAGCCAGGAGAGGAGGGAAGGCTACATCCGAGCTCAGGTGGTCAGCAGGGAGGTGATGAGTAGAAACAGAAGCAAGAAAGACATGTTCTCTATGGTGTGCAGCAACACCGGGTCGTAGTAGTAAAACCGGTTTTTGTATTTGATGATTTTGTTTTCTAAAGGAATATTAAATTCAATAAATGTGTCAAGATCATTCGTTTCACTATTCTGGATCATTTTCATCCTAATAGATTAACCTGATACATTTACTTTACTTCAAATAAGCTATTTAGTGGTGTTGGTAAATGGGTGGGAATACTGAATTTTCATAAGATTTCAAGTTAAAATTTACCTAGCAAAAAATAAAAACTTTTCAAATCTGAAGTTATCACATGATTCTGCACATAGAACTACATCATTAATACCATGGGCCGATTTTTCAAACTCAAAAAAAAAAAATTCGCCTCCGTATGACACACCCTAATATATAGGGCACCTTTTCTAGCCCCTCCCCATGTGGTGTAAGCAGAGTGCCTCCTCGAAAGGGCTGCCCAGTTGCACAGACAGGATCGGGTTGCATTGTTGCCTTGATCCCAGTGCATAAACGACCCTCTTATCTGTACCACCCATGTGTAAAGTTGTGACAAGAGTCTCCCAGCAGTCATCTCTGACTGTCCCCGTCGCCACTCGTCCGTCGCCATAGGACTTTTGGCGGTATAGGGGTTTTGATAATGATGATGAGAAGTATGACGAGCTGGATGATGGCTGCGTGTGAATTGATTTATGTGGTGAAGCAGGAGCACAGCTGTGACCACACATCTTGGCTCTCCCATTTCCTGATCCAGAGGAGCAAATGTTGAACGACTGGGGAGAGGGAGAGTTGCAAGGGACTGCTGATAGCCCAGTTTGTTGGGTTTCGCCTTAGTAGTCTGTCGTTGGTTCGCCATAGTGGTCACCTCTTCCGCCTACACCACCGTTGGGGTCATGTTGGAGCTCTGTAAACATGTCTGCCTGATGCTGGGCTCCACCGCAGATTTTTCGTTCGGGGTTTACTCCCGTAGCCTTGTCCCTGCCAAGGTTAATCTGCAAGGCAGCAGGGCAATGGTTGTAGGTGCCAGGACGTGTCCACATGCCAGTGGGGCTATATGCCATCCTTCTGGGGACCTCTGCTACTCCGAGATCCCCTGCTGGTGTAGTGACTACTAGTGACCTGTAACACTGCCAGGCAATATACAACCACCAGCGATCTGTAACGCTGCTGGGTCCAGAAACACCAGCGCCAGTGATCTGTGTCACTCACAGGTAATGTACCACCATTAGTGGCCTGTTTTCATCATCTGAGGTCAGCATGGGAGCTTTTCCCCTTGAATGTGTTTGTGTTATCGAAGGTTAGTGTTTATTGTGTTATTTCCCCCATGGCGTATAACTCCATCTAATAACCGAATTTATGTTGCCTTGTCGTGGTGTGGGGGGCAAGCGAAGCACTTTCACATACTTGGGATGAGTTCCCACCTTGTAACTTTAATTGAGGAGGTATTTATGGACCGTCGTTAAACAAACAAATTTCTCAGGTGATTGGCTTTGTTGTATGACCGACCTCTACACCTCATACTTTATTCCCAACCTTTTCTACTCTTTACTTCATCTTCTGAAGAGAGCTGATTTTGGTCATTCATTCTCATTAATTTCATTTATTTCCCTTGAGTAACCATGGACGATTTTCGGGCGTTCCTGTTGAATCATCGTCACCTAAATGGCCCAACCGCTACCAAGTACTGCCCTAGCAAAACAAAGCCTTTGATATTAAAAACAACTACGGAAAGATGAAGAGTAAACAACCACAAAATCAAAATAGGAACGTGAGGACATTATATGAAGCTGGCAAGTATGCAAATGTCGGTCGAGAAATGAAAAGGCTGCCGCTGGACACTCTGGGGGTTGAAGTGAAGTAACATCAATCAATCCATCAGGGTTGGCGACACCAATCCTCCACTTGAACTACTGTCAGGGGTTTTGTTTTACCAATCCTCCAAGTGTCCGCCTTCTCGCGTCCCTCTTACCATCCAAGTGTCCGCCTTCTCCTGGCCCTCCTACCATCGAAGTGTCCGCCTTCTCCTGGCCCTCCTACCATCCAAGTGTCCGCCTTCTCCTGGCCCTCCTACCCTCCAAGTGTCCGCCTTCTCCTGGCCCTCCTACCCTCCAAGTGTCCGCCTTCTCTTGGCCCTCCAAGTGTCCGCCTTCTCCTGGCCCTCCTACCCTCCAAGTGTTCGCCTTCTCCTGGCCCTCCTACCCTCCAAGTGTCCGCCTTCTCCTGGCCCTCCTACCTTCCAAGTGTCCGCCTTCTCCTGGCCCTCCTACCATCCAAGTGTCCACCTTCTCCTGGCCCTCCTACCATCCAAGTGTCCGCCTTCTCCTGGCCCTCCTACCATCCAAGTGTCCGCCTTCTCCTGGCCCTCCTACCCTCCAAGTGTCCGCCTTCTCCTGGCCCTCCTACCCTCCAAGTGTCCGCCTTCTCCTGGCCCTCCTACCCTCCAAGTGTCCGCCTTCTCCTGGCCCTCCTACCCTCCAAGTGTCCGCCTTCTCCTGGCCCTCCTACCCTCCAAGTGTCCGCCTTCTCCTGGCCCTCCTACCCTCCAAGTGTCCGCCTTCTCCTGGCCCTCCTACCCTCCAAGTGTCCCCCTTCTCCTGGCCCTCCTACCCTCCAAGTGTCCGCCTTCTCCTGGCCCTCCAAGTGTCTGCCTTCTCCTGGCCCTCCTACCCTCCAAGTGTCTGCCTTCTCCTGGCCCTCCTACCCTCCAAGTGTCCGCCTTCTCCTGGCCCTCCTACCCTCCAAGTGTTCGCCTTCTCCTGGCCCTCCTACCCTCCAAGTGTCCGCCTTCTCCTGGCCCTCCTACCTTCCAAGTGTCCGCCTTCTCCTGGCCCTCCTACCCTCCAAGTGTCCGCCTTCTCCTGGCCCTCCTACCCTCCAAGTGTCCGCCTTCTCCTGGTCCTCCAAGTGTCTGTCTTCTCCTGGCCCTCCTACCCTCCAAGTGTCCGCCTTCTCCTGGCCCTCCTACCCTCCAAGTGTCCGCCTTCTCTTGGCCCTCCAAGTGTCTGCCTTCTCCTGGCCCTCCTACCCTCCAAGTGTCCGCCTTCTCCTGGCCCTCCTACCCTCCAAGTGTCCGCCTTCTCCTGGCCCTCCTACCCTCCAAGTGTCCGCCTTCTCCTGGCCCTCCTACCCTCCAAGTGTCCGCCTTCTCCTGGCCCTCCTACCCTCCAAGTGTCTGCCTTCTCCTGGTCCTCCAAGTGTCTGCCTTCTCCTGGCCCTCCTACCCTCCAAGTGTCCGCCTTCTCCTGGCCCTCCTACCCTCCAAGTGTCCGCTTTCTCCTGGCCCTCCTACCCTCCAAGTGTCTGCCTTCTCCTGGTCCTCCAAGTGTCTGCCTTCTCCTGGCCCTCCTACCCTCCAAGTGTCCGCCTTCTCCTGGCCCTCCTACCCTCCACGTGTCCGCCTTCTCCTGGCCCTCCTACCCTCCAAGTGTCCGCCTTCTCCTGGCCCTCCTACCCTCCACGTGTCCGCCTTCTCCTGGCCCTCCTACCCTCCAAGTGTCTGCCTTCTCCTGGTCCTCCAAGTGTCTGTCTTCTCCTGGCCCTCCTACCCTCCAAGTGTCCGCCTTCTCCTGGCCCTCCTGGCCCTCCAAGTGTCTGCCTTCTCCTGGCCCTCCAAGTGTCTGCCTTCTCCTGGCCCTCCAAGTGTCTGCCTTCTCCTGGCCCTCCTACCCTCCAAGTGTCCGCCTTCTCCTGGCCCTCCTTCCATCCAAGTGTCTGCCTTCTCCTGGCCCTCCTACCCTTCAAGTGTCCGCCTTCTCCTGGCCCTCCTACCCTCCAAGTGTCCGCCTTCTCCTGGCCCTCCTACCCTCCAAGTGCCCGCCTTCTCCTGGCCCTCCTACCCTCCAAGTGTCCCCCTTCTCCTGGCCCTCCTACCCTCCAAGTGTCCGCCTTCTCCTGGCCCTCCAAGTGTCTGCCTTCTCCTGGTCCTCCAAGTGTCTGCCTTCTCCTGGCCCTCCTACCATCCAAGTGTCCGCCTTCTCCTGGCCCTCCTACCCTCCAAGTGTCCGCCTTCTCCTGGCCATTCTACCCTCCAAGTGTCCGCCTTCTACTGGCCCTCCTACCCTCCAAGTGTCCGCCTTCTCCTGGCCCTCCTACCCTCCAAGTGTCCGCCTTCTCCTGGCCCTCCTACCCTCCAAGTGTCCGCCTTCTCCTGGCCCTCCTACCCTCCAAGTGTCCGCCTTCTCCTGGCCCTCCTACCCTCCAAGTGTCCGCCTTCTCCTGGCCCTCCAACCCTCCTAGTGTCCGTCTTCTCCTGGCCCTCCTACCCTCCAAGTGTCCGCCTTCTCCTGGCCCTCCTACCATCCAAGTGTCCGCCTTCTCCTGGCCCTCCTACCCTCCAAGTGTCTGCCTTCTCCTGGCCCTCCTACCCTCCAAGTGTCCGCCTTCTCCTGGCCCTCTTACCCTCCAAGTGTCTGCCTTCTCCTGGCCCTCCTACCCTCCAAGTGTCCGCCTTCTCCTGGCCCTCCTACCAGCCAAGTGTCCGCCTTCTCCTGGCCCTCCTACCCTCCAAGTGTCCGCCTTCTCCTGGCCCTCCTACCCTCCAAGTGTCCGCCTTCTCCTGGCCCTCCTACCCTCCAAGTGTCTGCCTTCTCCTGGCCCTCCTACCCTCCAAGTGTCCGCCTTCTCCTGGCCCTCCTACCCTCCAAGTGTCCGCCTTCTCCTGGCCCTCCTACCCTCGAAGTGTCCGCCTTCTCCTGGCCCTCCTACCCTCAAGTGTCCGCCTTCTCCTGGCCCTCCTACCCTCCAAGTGTCCGCCTTCTCCTGGCCCTCCTACCCTCCAAGTGTCCGCCTTCTCCTGGCCCTCCTACCCTCCAAGTGTCCGCCTTCTCCTGGCCCTCCTACCAGCCAAGTGTCCGCCTTCTCCTGGCCCTCCTACCAGCCAAGTGTCCGCCTTCTCCTGGCCCTCCTACCAGCCAAGTGTCCGCCTTCTCCTGGCCCTCCTACCCGCCAAGTGTCCGCCTTCTCCTGGCCCTCCAAGTGTCCGCCTTCTCCTGGCCCTCCTACCATCCAAGTGTCTGCCTTCTCCTGGCCCTCCAAGTGTCCGCCTTCTCCTGGCCCTCCTACCATCCAAGTGTCCGCCTTCTCCTGGCCCTCCTACCCTCCAAGTGTCCGCCTTCTCCTGGCCCTCCTACCATCCAACTGTCCGCCTTCTCCTGGCCCTCCTACCATCCAAGTGTCCGCCTTCTCCTGGCCCTCCTACCCTCCAAGTGTCTGCCTTCTCCTGGCCCTCCTACCCTCCAAGTGTCTGCCTTCTCCTGGCCCTCCTACCCTCCAAGTGTCCGCCTTCTCCTGGCCCTCCTACCTCCAAGTGTCCGCCTTCTCCTGGCCCTCCTACCCTCCAAGTGTCTGCCTTCTCCTGGCCCTCCTACCATCCAAGTGTCCGCCTTCTCCTGGCCCTCCAAGTGTCCGCCTTCTCCTGGCCCTCCTACCCTCCAAGTGTCCGCCTTCTCCTGGCCCTCCTACCCTCCAAGTGTCCGCCTTCTCCTGGCCCTCCTACCCTCCAAGTGTCCGCCTTCTCCTGGCCCTCCTACCCTCCAAGTGTCCGCCTTCTCCTGGCCCTCCTACCCTCCAAGTGTCCGCCTTCTCCTGGCCCTCCAAGTGTCTGCCTTCTCCTGGCCCTCCTACCCTCCAAGTGTCCGCCTTCTCCTGGCCCTCCTACCCTCCAAGTGTCCGCCTTCTCCTGGCCCTCCATCCAAGTGTCCGCCTTCTCCTGGCCCTCCTACCCTCCAAGTGTCCGCCTTCTCCTGGCCCTCCTACCCTCCAAGTGTCCGCCTTCTCCTGGCCCTCCTACCCTCCAAGTGTCCGCCTTCTCCTGGCCCTCCTACCCTCCAAGTGTCCGCCTTCTCCTGGCCCTCCTACCCTCCAAGTGTCCGCCTTCTCCTGGCCCTCCTACCCTCCAAGTGTCCGCCTTCTCCTGGCCCTCCTACCCTCCAAGTGTCCGCCTTCTCCTGGCCCTCCTACCCTCCAAGTGTCCGCCTTCTCCTGGCCCTCCTACCCTCCAAGTGTCCGCCTTCTCCTGGCCCTCCAAGTGTCCGCCTTCTCCTGGCCCTCCTACCCTCCAAGTGTCCGCCTTCTCCTGGCCCTCCTACCCTCCAAGTGTCCGCCTTCTCCTGGCCCTCCTACCCTCCAAGTGTCCGCCTTCTCCTGGCCCTCCTACCCTCCAAGTGTCCGCCTTCTCCTGGCCCTCCTACCCTCCAAGTGTCCGCCTTCTCCTGGCCCTCCTACCCTCCAAGTGTCCGCCTTCTCCTGGCCCTCCTACCTCCAAGTGTCCGCCTTCTCCTGGCCCTCCTACCCTCCAAGTGTCCGCCTTCTCCTGGCCCTCCTACCCTCCAAGTGTCCGCCTTCTCCTGGCCCTCCTACCCTCCAAGTGTCCGCCTTCTCCTGGCCCTCCTACCCTCCAAGTGTCCGCCTTCTCCTGGCCCTCCTACCCTCCAAGTGTCCGCCTTCTCCTGGCCCTCCTACCCTCCAAGTGTCCGCCTTCTCCTGGCCCTCCTACCCTCCAAGTGTCCGCCTTCTCCTGGCCCTCCTACCCTCCAAGTGTCCGCCTTCTCCTGGCCCTCCTACCCTCCAAGTGTCCGCCTTCTCCTGGCCCTCCTACCCTCCAAGTGTCCGCCTTCTCCTGGCCCTCCTACCCTCCAAGTGTCCGCCTTCTCCTGGCCCTCCTACCAGCCAAGTGTCCGCCTTCTCCTGGCCCTCCTACCAGCCAAGTGTCCGCCTTCTCCTGGCCCTCCTACCAGCCAAGTGTCCGCCTTCTCCTGGCCCTCCTACCAGCCAAGTGTCCGCCTTCTCCTGGCCCTCCAAGTGTCCGCCTTCTCCTGGCCCTCCTACCATCCAAGTGTCTGCCTTCTCCTGGCCCTCCAAGTGTCCGCCTTCTCCTGGCCCTCCTACCATCCAAGTGTCCGCCTTCTCCTGGCCCTCCTACCCTCCAAGTGTCCGCCTTCTCCTGGCCCTCCTACCATCCAACTGTCCGCCTTCTCCTGGCCCTCCTACCATCCAAGTGTCCGCCTTCTCCTGGCCCTCCTACCCTCCAAGTGTCTGCCTTCTCCTGGCCCTCCTACCCTCCAAGTGTCTGCCTTCTCCTGGCCCTCCTACCCTCCAAGTGTCCGCCTTCTCCTGGCCCTCCTACCCTCCAAGTGTCCGCCTTCTCCTGGCCCTCCTACCCTCCAAGTGTCTGCCTTCTTCTGGCCCTCCTACCATCCAAGTGTCCGCCTTCTCCTGGCCCTCCAAGTGTCCGCCTTCCCCTGGCCCTCCTACCCTCCAAGTGTCTGCCTTCTCCTGGCCCTCCTACCATCCAAGTGTCTGCCTTCTCCTGGCCCTCCAAGTGTCCGCCTTCTCCTGGCCCTCCTACCATCCAAGTGTCCGCCTGCTCCTGGCCCTCCTACCCTCCAAGTGTCCGCCTTCTCCTGGCCCTCCAAGTGTCCGCCTTCTCCTGGCCCTCCTACCATCCAAGTGTCCGCCTTCTCCTGGCCCTCCTACCATCCAAGTGTCCGCCTTCTCCTGGCCCTCCCACCATCCAAGTGTCCGCCTTCTCCTGGCCCTCCTACCATCCAAGTGTCCGCCTTCTCCTGGCCCTCCTACCATCCAAGTGTCCGCCTTCTCCTGGCCCTCCTACCATCCAAGTGTCCGCCTTCTCCTGGCCCTCCCACCATCCAAGTGTCCGCCTTCTCCTGGCCCTCCTACCCTCCAAGTGTCTGCCTTCTCCTGGCCCTCCTACCCTCCAAGTGTCCGCCTTCTCCTGGCCCTCCCACCATTCAAGTGTCCGCCTTCTCCTGGCCCTCCCACCATCCAAGTGTCCGCCTTCTCCTGGCCCTCCTACCCTCCAAGTGTCCGCCTTCTCCTGGCCCTCCAAGTGTCCGCCTTCTCCTGGCCCTCCTACCCTCCAAGTGTCCGCCTTCTCCTGGCCCTCCCACCATCCAAGTGTCCGCCTTCTCCTGGCCCTCTTACCCTCCAAGTGTCTGCCTTCTCCTGGCCCTCCTACCCTCCAAGTGTCCACCTTCTCCTGGCCCTCCCACCATCCAAGTGTCCGCCTTCTCCTGGCCCTCCTACCCTCCAAGTGTCTGCCTTCTCCTGGCCCTCCTACCCTCCAAGTGTCCGCCTTCTCCTGGCCCTCCCACCATCCAAGTGTCCGCCTTCTCCTGGCCCTCCTACCATCCAAGTGTCCGCCTTCTCCTGGCCCTCCCACCATCCAAGTGTCCGCCTTCTCCTGGCCCTCCTACCCTCCAAGTGTCTGCCTTCTCCTGGCCCTCCTACCCTCCAAGTGTCCGCCTTCTCCTGGCCCTCCCACCATCCAAGTGTCTGCCTTCTCCTGGCCCTCCCACCATCCAAGTGTCCGCCTTCTCCTGGCCCTCCTACCCTCCAAGTGTCCGCCTTCTCCTGGCCCTCCCACCATCCAAGTGTCCGCCTTCTCCTGGCCCTCCTACCATCCACTTTGCTCGCTATTTCTGGTATTATCTCCTCATCTTTAATTATATGAACAAATTACCTAATTTATCTATTTATGTACTGTTCATTTAAGGTATTTCTCCTGAAGTTTTTGCCAGTCTTAGTACTTCATTTGTTTTCCTGTCAGTGTAGCTTATTCTTAGCCTTCGTCGATATCACCACATGTCAAAGGCCCCCAACTTGTTACTGGTGTCCAACCCTCTGACCCATACATCAGTCCTTGCCATATAAAGTCTTTCAGCAACATTTTCCTCAAATTGAAGTTAATGTCCCTTTTCATTAGGTCTTTTAGTTTATTAAATGTTGTTTCTGCTTGACCTATTCTTGTTTTGATTTCTTCTGAACATCAACCATCTCAGATAATGTTACTTCCCAAATACATAAAATTTTCACTTGTGTAAGTTCCCTGCTGCTGACCATAATTTGTATTTTAAGATTTATTTCCAGTTTGTAAACTACCATTACTTTAGTCTTTCCAGGATTAACTATTAAAGAATATTTTTCACCCTTTTCCACGAATTTGTTAACGAATTTCTGCAATGCTTCTTTATTACCTGTGATAACTACAGTGTCACCTGTATGGCGTATAATCGATATTACTTTACCATTAATTTTTAGTCCTTCATTATCGTTGATAACTTCTTTCAATAATAGTTTTGTATATACTGTATATTGTTGGAGATAAAACACAGCCTTATCTTACTCCCTGTCTAACTTTGAAACAGTTAGTAAGTTCATTATTTACTAACTCTGCAGCCTCCTGTCGGCAATAAAAATACTTTAAATTTATAATATCTCCTCTTTAATACAGAGTTTTCCAAGATGTCTATAAAGTTTATCGTGTTTTACCTTATCAAACACTGTTTTCAAAATCAATAAAGCAGATACACAAATTTCTTTAGACAAACTCTCTCACTCAAATTCTCAAACTAAATATAACACGACTTATATGGCTAATTGGTCTAAACTGGACGCACATTGCTCAGTTTCCTCAACGTCTGGCAAGTTAGTAACGCTGTACCCATACCGGAACACTCAGCATGTAAACTTTGTGATAAACCTTTAAAGCATACACTTGAACACTATATTATTGAATGTGACACTGTCAAAGACTTCAGGCCACCTGACTTACTGTATCTTGAACTATGTAATTACTTCATTGAATCAGGTGTGCTTGAGGACATTCTTGCTGTTTATCCCAAATTTGCTAGCCCACACTGAGTGATTAGTCTTCAATTAGAATATGACTCCAATGTATGTGATCCACTGACCCATATATGCTGCTGGTGAATGTGATGTATTTCCTTCTTTGTGTACGAACCTCTGTCCTGCGTGGCAGTGAACAGTGGCATTACCCACATGAATCTGACCTATATATAGTGTCAATGAATATGATGCATTCTTTGTGTACGAACCTCTGTCCTGTATGGCAGTGGAAAGTGACATTACCCACATGAATCTGACCGACGTATATGTATGTATGTGTGCGTGTGTGCATGTATATGTACGTGTACATGTATATGTGTATGTATATACGTATATGTATGTATATGTGTGTATGTGTGTGTGTTTACATATATGTATATGTACTGTCAATGAATATGATGCAAATCTTTGTGTACGAACCTCTGTCCTGCATGGCAGTGAACAGTGACATTATCCATATGAATCTGACCTCTATACATTTATAGTTGTTAATGAATATGATGTATTTCTTTGTGTGTGAACCTCTGTCCTGCGTGACAGTGAGAAGTGATACCACCCTCAGTATCAAGACCTGACTGAATTACTCAGAATAGGCAAACTGTACTACAAGCTCTGCCAATAAATTTGTTAAACTTAAAAAACGTCTGTTTCCACAATTGGCATTTCGATCTTTATTTCCTTTTCGTTTCTTACCTCGACTCTACCCTCATGATTGTACAGTTCTCCGTACTCTGCCCACCTCTTTCACATCTGCCCTAAACATGATCTTTTAGTCTCGTCTTTAATACTCACAACCCATTTATAATCCTTTTCTGGTGAATTTGTTTAATCTTTCTGTATATTTTCCTATAATTATGTATTTTCTATTTTTTGGGATTTAGTTTTTGAAAGCCTCACTTCGCCTATTTATTTCGTTTTGAAGTTAATTTGTCATCCACCGACCTTAAGCCTCGTTCCTCCTGTAAGTTTTTCTCCCACCCTCTAATATTGTTTCTTTGGAATTATTATAGTGATGTCTTGGTTCTTGGTCATCAAAGTCACCGTCTAGTAATAATATAAATCTATTTTCGGTTTCAATTTCATATTCTATTCCTGCTCCTGTTTTGAGTTTCCCGAAATCCCAGTTGATTTTTGTCATATTTTTGGCTTTTTAATGAAGTTTTAGCCTCAACTAATTACTAGGACGTGATCTGACCCACAATCTACCCCTGGAG
This sequence comes from Homarus gammarus, assembly GCA_958450375.1. Lineage (NCBI taxonomy): Eukaryota > Metazoa > Arthropoda > Malacostraca > Decapoda > Nephropidae > Homarus > Homarus gammarus. The sequence continues at coordinate 1,233,440 of CAUDMG010002857.1, forward strand.
AGGTCTTGGTTCGGGTTATTGGACTTCTGAATCTTTTCTAAATTAAAACGTAATCTATTTGATTCCTGAAAAAAATATTTATATTGTCCTGGGGTGAGAACCATGTACGGAGATGCCTAGGGAGTTCTTCAAACCATGTATTTGCAATAATCACCTTGTTTTTCTTACAATAGTCAATTAATATTAATTTTCTCCTCTTTCATTTATATACCCGACCCATTTGGTCCTACTTCTGCTATTTCTTCCCCTTCCTAACTTTAGCGTTAAAAATCACTCGTTATAATCAGTTATTCATTCAACTTTACGGTGTCTTTTGTTTTATTTAAATATTCATATTTTTTTCTCTAAAACTTCATCCTCACTATTATCTGTTGTTGCATAAGCCTTTGCATCACCAAGTCCATGGGTTGGGCAATAAACTTGACGAACAAAACTCCACCTGACTCTGACCAATACCCATTTACACTCTTGATAAACTTGAGGTTTACAGGAACATCACCTAAGACGACGAACGTAATGGTTGTTTATAAATTGGAAATAAATTAAAAAAAACTATGATAGGCAACAAGGAACAAAAATAAGTGAAAATTTTAATGTATTTTAGGAGTAACTTTAGGTGTGACGATAGATGTACGGAAGAAATCCTAAAGTCAAGCAAGACAGCATTTCATAATTTCAAGAGCCTAATGAAAAAGAACAGTAACTACAATATGAGAAAAAGGCTGCTGAAAGACCTCACATAACAAGGGCTAATGTATGGCTCAGAAGCGTGGACACTCTCAGCAGACACCAGAAAGATGTTGGAGGCCTTTGATATATGGTGTTCCAGGTGAATGTTAAGAATAAGTCACACTGACAGGAAAACAAAAAGATCAAGATTAATACTTGATATGTAAAGAAAAATGAGAGGCTTTGGTAATTTAATTCAGGATAAAAAAAACATTTTGATGGGCAAAGTTGAAGGTAGGAGGGCCAAGGGAAGGCAATGACTGGGATGGATGAATGAAATTATAAAATGGGTCCTTAAAGAGATACAAAATCTTGGAGGATTGGTAAAAACTGCCCAAGAACGTGGAGAACTGTGATCTCCAGCCTTAGATATGGGGACGGTACTCTGAGATAGTGTTCACCGTGTAGGAGGCCACTAAGGAATATTTTACAAACAATTCCACCGATTATATTAGAAAGCATTAATTAAATCCTGTATGTTTGCTTCTAAGAGAGTGTGTAGAATGCTTTTAGGTTAGATAACTAATACACACATCCCAAATATATCGACAGTTAGTACTAAGAGAGCCCGAGTGTTCACCAGCTTACCGACTATGTTGTAGCCAGATCTTGATAGTCCAATCAATGGAGCAGGAAAGGAAGACTCTACGGTGATGTGTGTTCCAAGTGACTCTCCGGACCGGGGAGGTGTGTGCGGGGTAGCGGAAGAGGGAGTGCGTGGCAGAGGTGGTACAACACTGAAATAACACGCCTGTGTCCACACCCATCAACAACACGCTCTCGTCGTCTGGTTTGAATGCAATACATGTTGCAACACCTGCAATGAAAATTTTCTTAGCGATATAAATAGTGCTTTTAATATTTATTGGAAGGTGCAAATAATTGAACTTACCTCATGTGTGTGTGTGTGTGTGTGTGTGTGTGTGTGTAAGACACTATCACAAGAATATTAGCTTAATTTTGCTATTATCACAGTATACCTTGATATAAGACATTAACAGTATACCTTGATATAAGACATTAACAGTATACCTAGATATAGGACATTAACAGTATACCTAGATATAAGACATTAACAGTATACCTTGATATAAGACATTAACAGTATACCTAGATATAGGACATTAACAGTATACCTAGATATAAGACATTAACAGTATACCTAGATATAAGACATTAACAGTATACCTAGATATAAGACATTAACAGTATACCTAGATATAAGACATTAACAGTATACCTAGATATAAGACATTAACAGTATACCTAGATATAAGACATTAACAGTATACCTAGATATAGAACATTAACAGTATACCTAGATATAGGACATTACCAGTATACCTAGATATAGGACATTACCAGTATACCTAGATATAAGACATTAACAGTATACCTAGATATAAGACATTAACAGTATACCTAGATATAAGACATTAACAGTATACCTAGATATAAGACATTAACAGTATACCTAGATATAGGACATTAACAGTATACCTAGATATAAGACATTAACAGTATACCTAGATATAAGACATTAACAGTATACCTAGATATAGGACATTAACAGTATACCTAGATATAAGACATTAACAGTATACCTAGATATAGGACACTAACAGTATACCTAGATATAGGACATTAACAGTATACCTAGATATAAGACATTAACAGTATACCTAGATATAGGACATTAACAGTATACCTAGATATAGGACATTAACAGTATACCTAGATATAGGACATTAACAGTATACCTAGATATAAGACATTAACAGTATACCTAGATATAAGACATTAACAGTATACCTAGATACAAGACATTAACAGTATACCTAGATATAGGACATTAACAGTATACCTAGATATAGGACATTAACAGTATACCTAGATATAAGTCATTAACAGTATACCTAGATATAAGACATTAACAGTATACCTAGATATAAGACATTAACAGTATACCTAGATATAAGACATTAACAGTATACCTAGATATAGGACATTAACAGTATACCTAGATATAGGACATTAACAGTATACCTAGATATAGGACATTAACAGTATACCTAGATATAAGACATTAACAGTATACCTAGATATAGGACATTAACAGTATACCTAGATATAGGACATTAACAGTATACCTAGATATAGGACATTAACAGTATACCTAGATATAAGACATTAACAGTATACCTAGATATAGGACATTAACAGTATACCTAGATATAAGACATTAACAGTATACCTAGATATAAGACATTAACAGTATACCTAGATATAGGACATTAACAGTATACCTAGATATAGGACATTAACAGTATACCTAGATATAAGACATTAACAGTATACCTAGATATAAGTCATTAACAGTATACCTAGATATAGGACATTAACAGTATACCTAGATATAAGACATTAACAGTATACCTAGATATAAGACATTAACAGTATACCTAGATACAAGACATTAACAGTATACCTAGATATAGACATTAACAGTATACCTAGATATAAGACATTAACAGTATACCTAGATATAAGACATTAACAGTATACCTAGATATAAGACATTAACAGTATACCTAGATATAGGACATTAACAGTATACCTAGATATAGGACATTAACAGTATACCTAGATATAAGACATTAACAGTATACCTAGATATAAGACATTAACAGTATACCTAGATATAGGACATTAACAGTATACCTAGATATAAGACATTAACAGTATACCTAGATATAAGACATTAACAGTATACCTAGATATAAGACATTAACAGTATACCTAGATATAAGACATTAACAGTATACCTAGATATAAGACATTAACAGTATACCTAGATATAAGACATTAACAGTATACCTAGATATAAGACATTAACAGTATACCTAGATATAGGACATTAACAGTATACCTAGATATAAGACATTAACAGTATACCTAGATATAGGACACTAACAGTATACCTAGATATAAGACATTAACAGTATACCTAGATATAAGACATTAACAGTATACCTAGATATAGGACATTAACAGTATACCTAGATATAAGACATTAACAGTATACCTAGATATAGGACATTAACAGTATACCTAGATATAGGACATTAACAGTATACCTAGATATAAGACATTAACAGTATACCTAGATATAGGACATTAACAGTATACCTAGATATAAGACATTAACAGTATACCTAGATATAGGACATTAACAGTATACCTAGATATAGGACATTAACAGTATACCTAGATATAAGACATTAACAGTATACCTAGATATAGGACATTAACAGTACCTAGATATAGACTAACGTATACTGATAGGACATTAACAGTATACCTAGATATAAGACATTAACAGTATACCTTGATATAGGACATTAACAGTATACCTAGATATAAGACATTAACAGTATACCTTGATATAGGACATTAACAGTATACCTAGATATAAGACATTAACAGTATACCTAGATATAAGACATTAACAGTATACCTAGATATAGGACATTAACAGTATACCTAGATATAGGACATTAACAGTATACCTAGATATAGGACATTAACAGTATACCTAGATATAGGACATTAACAGTATACCTAGATATAAGTCATTAACAGTATACCTAGATATAAGACATTAACAGTATACCTAGATATAAGACATTAACAGTATACCTAGATATAAGACATTAACAGTATACCTAGATATAAGACATTAACAGTATACCTAGATATAAGACATTAACAGTATACCTAGATATAAGTCATTAACAGTATACCTAGATATAGGACATTAACAGTATACCTAGATATAGGACATTAGCAGTATACCTAGATATAAGACATTAACAGTATACCTAGATATAAGACATAACTAATAGTATGATAGAGACTAAAGACGGTTTCTAGGTATTACACAGTAGACCGCACTCCTGTGATCCCAGGCTCTGTATGGTGAACTTCATCCGAGTACACCAGGTGAGGATACGTCATACCTCACCTTCTCGGGCTGCTGTGCGCATGAGTCTAGATAGTTCTTAACCGACCATGACTCAGTAAAGACGCATCGTCGATTACTATAGGCAGGGTCATAGTCACGACAGTTCCTTTGAATAATATAGAGAATAGAAGAATAAAAAATGAGTCACTGACTATACTTCTACCTTTCAGATGACAGAGTGAAGAGGAAAGGAGTGTATGAGCTGTGCCTTCTCATGGCAACACACGGTAACTGGGTGCCTCGTGGGCCCAGGCTAGACCAGCAGGGAATCTCGGAATAGCAGTGGGCCCCAGAGGGATGGCGCATAGGCCAACTAGCGTGTGGACACGTCCTGGCGTCTACAAATCACCGACCTGCTGCCTTGCGGATTAACCATGGCTGGTATAAGGCTACGGGAGTAAACCACGAACGAAAATTCTGCAGTGGAGCCCCACATCAGGTAGACATGCTTACAGAGCTCCAACAAGACCCAACGGCGGTGTAGGCAGAAGAGGTGACCTCCATAGGAACCCAACGACCACACTGGCGGACGAAGGCAATGAATGTTGGACAGACTACTAGGCGAAACCCAACAAACTGGGCTATCAGCAGGCCCTTGCAACTCTCCCTCTCCCAAGTCGTTCAACATTTGCACCACTGGATCAGGAAAAGGGAGAGCTAAGATGTGTGGTTGCAGCTGTGCTCCTGCCTCACCACATAAGTCAACTCACACACAGCCATCACCCAGCTCATCATACTCCTCATCATCATCAAAACCCCTATACCCCCAAACGTCCCATGGCGACGGACGTGTGGCGACGGGGACAGGCAGAGATGACTGCCGGGAGTCTCTAATCCCAACTCTGCACATGGGCGGCACAGATAAGATGGTCATTTATGCACGGAGATCTAGGCAGCGTGCAATCCGGTCCTGTCTATGAGACTGAGCAGCTCTTTTGAGGAGGCACTCTGCTCACCCCACATGGGGAAGGGGGCTAGAAAAGGTGCCCTAAACATAGCTTGCCTAAAACCCAACCTGACTGGGCAACTTGCACCCAGAAAGGTCATCCTTATGCGGAACGAAAACACAAGCATAATCACAGATCCAAATAAAAATAACTAAACAACCTCTTATGTTCGCTGCATGGAATGTCAGGACCCTTTTTGATACTGGCACAAATGCTCGTCCTGAATGAAGAGCCGCCCTTGTGGCAAAAGAGCTGGCTATGTTTAACATGGACATAGCCGCCATTAGCACCCCAAAACGGCAAAGGCAGCAAGCCTCTAGAAGAGGTTTTAAGAATAATAGTCTGGACGATCCAGGGGTAGCATATGCTTTCAGAGAGTCGCTCGAACATGGGCTGATAAACAACCCGAAAACGTACAACCCAAATCCCAGTGCTGAATGAGATATTCTCAACACTGTCATGACAAAAACCTGCAGAGAGACCCTCGGCCAGATCGAAAGAATACACCAGGACTGGTTTGATGAAAATGACCTGGCAATCAATGTACTCATCGATGATAAACGTGCTGCTTTAACTGACTGACAGAACAACCCTCGGTCTTGGATCAAAAATGAGACCTTCCAGTAGAAGAAAGCCGTGGCACAGCGAGAACTTTGAAACCTAAAGAATGACTGGTTTAAAAATAAATCATGTGAATCAAAAATTTGCAATTCAGCACAAGATGCGCGAGTTTTTCAACTCCACCAAAACATTTTTATGGTCCAATCACTTGTTGTGCAGCCCACCTCCGCTCATCCAAAGATAACTCCATAATTAAAGACGATGAAGTCCTCCTTCAGTGCTGGAAAGAGCACTACAATTCACTGCTCAACCGAAACACTGATGTGGATGTCCTGACTACCCAGCAGGTCCCTCAACATCCAGAGCTGACTCACCTCAGCTATCCTCCTTCCCTGTATGAGGTAGCTACCGCCATCAAATAGATAAAAAATAACAAAGCCTCAGGGCCTGATGGAACCCCAGCCGAGGTGTTTAAAGGAGGAAGACCTCTGCCTACCAGTGGTCTCCACTCTCTCCTGGAAATATATGTGAAAAGGAGGAAATCCCCCCCAAGATAGTAAAGACGCCTCCACCGACAATATTTATAACAAGGGAGATCGGTCAGACTGTGGCAACTACAGTGGGATTTCACTGCTGTACGTAGCTGGCAAGATTATTGCCCGAATCCTCGTAAAGGCTTTTTCCCGAGGAAGAAAACTTCCTCCCAGAAACTCAACATGGCTTTAGACAATCACGTGGCACCACTGACATGATCTTTGCTCCCCGCCAGATACAGGAAACGTGCAGAGAACAGCGTCGTGACCTGTACATGACTTCCATCAACCTAACCAAGGCCATCGACTTGGTCAACAGGGAAGTCCTCTGGTGGACCCTCAGCCGTTTTGGCTGCCCCCAAAATTCATCGCCATCGTGAAGCAACCCCACAATGGCATGAACGGCAATGTCCTGCACAATGGCACCCAGTCCCTATCCAAACGGGGTTAAACAAGGGTGTGTACTGGCACCAACTCTCATTTTCTTGTCTGCCTTCCTTATTCGTGCCAGTGTCAAGTTAGCCGGCGGGGTGTACAGTGAGTACCGGATGACGGGTCTTTTCAACACAATATGACTCCAGGCAAGAACAAAGGTGTCGGTAGCTTTCATTACTGAACTTCAGTATGCAGACGACCTCACTTTTGTTGCTTACACTGAACGCGACCTACAGGAGATCCTGAACACCTATGCAGATGCGTATGCACACTTCGGCCTCGAGGTGAATGCAAGTAAGACTCGGACTCTCTTTCAACCTGACCCTGGTTCAGATACCTCTCCCATCCATCCATCCATTTTAATGGTATTACCCTCACTAATGTTACCCACTTTTAGTATCTCGGCTCCCTCCTCTCCTCCACCGCAAACATCGATGATGAATTTCAGCAACGGATAAGATGTGTATCTCTAGCCTTTGGCAGACTGAAATATCGAGCAGTGGTCCTCCCCACCCTGCTATATGGCAGCGAGACATAAGTCATATACAGGAGGCACCTCGAGGCACTTGAAAACTTTCACCTCCGAGTCCGTTGGGAAGACAAGAGAACAAATTATATATTCTTGCTGACAACAACTGTAAGAGCATCGAGGCTACCATTAACAAGTACGATGGACTGGCCATTTTACCCGCTTGGACTACAGTAGACTGCCAAAACAGCTACTTTAGAGTCGGCTAGCGAATAGTAAACGTAACGCTGGCAGACAAATGAAAAGGTATAAGGATAGTCTTAAGACAAACCTGAAAGAAAGTACCAAATCGACCCCCTCAACCTTGGAGGCGATTACTCCACATTTTAATGCTTGGAGAAGCATTAGACGAGAAGGTGTCAATATTTTCGAGTTAGCCCGACTGCAAACCGAGGCAGACAAGCGCCAATGACGTTGAGACGGTGCCACCGCCCCCCCCCCCCCGCACTCGTTGTAGCCCTCCTCATGTGCAACATCTGTAAACGACTCTGCCGGTCCCGTATCGGCCTCTTTAGTCACGTCAGAGCTCACCAATGAAGGTGACATCCCTAATAACTCGTATCAAAGCTGGATGTTCGTCATACTCGATTCAGAGTGACAGAAAAATAGTAGTAGTAGTAGCAGTAGTATATGTGTGTGTGTGTGTGTGTGTGTGTGTGTGTTACAGGCAATTGTAAAGTATCTGGTAAAATCTTCCATCACCTTTAAATGACACGTTTACAACATGCATTTTTTTTATTTATATACTAAACTAAGTCATAATTAAGTTAGGTTAGGTTAGGTTAGGTTATATTCCGTGTGAAGACTGATTAATTTGTCATAAACATTAGCTGACGTAAGCATGTCATATTTCACGAAAACGGAATATTAGCCAAGGCTTTTAAAGATTTGCCTGTAACATGTACTGTATATATTTGTAATAGTTTTAAATTTAACCTTGGAAAATGTTTTACCTCCAATTGAAAATAAATCAGAGATTGGCTTATAATCACGTTGAGTTTATTTATGTAGCAAACATGAAATTATCTAAAATTAATGTACACGATTCCCGAATACGGCAAGTGTTCAGTGTGTCCCAGCCGTGTCTCAGGCTTTAAAACGGTCATGTTGCTCGACAGTATAACCGATTCTCAGTTTTATCACACATGGGAGTTGTCCTGGTAGGCGTACTGTATATACAGTACACACTAGGTTTTTTTTTAGTATAATTGCGTTTATGAACAAATTAATAACTATTCATTTTCAGATAAAATTACCGAATCAAACAAGTTAAATTTCTTTGAGCAAATGAAATTTAAACAAAATCGTTAATAAAGACTTACAAAAAAACGAATAAAAAGCACAAGATATGTGGAGCCCACCCAACTTATCTTGACGTCATTGATACTGAATTAATATTGAAACATTTTATTTAGTCAGAAAAAACATAGAGTGGATAATATTATTAACATTAACATGGCTGAGCCAGAGAGAGCCCGAGTTCTCTTTGTGGCCCCTGAACCACGGCCGTATTCAGGAGTGGGCAAAGTGGGCAGCTGCCCAGGGGCCTCCACATATTACAATATTTTATTTATTTGTTTATTCATTTGGATTATTTTTATTTTCATTCTTTAAAATTCATGTTTATCTATTCCATCACGGCTTCAAAATTCTCCAAAGAAGTGTTTAAATTTCACAATTTTCCCGGGGGGCTTACAGCGCCCCCCGGAACTCCCAGATGTTTAGGCTCGCTTCACTCGCCACCCCACCCTCTTGGGTAGTTATAATGAGGGGGGCCTCCACAAAGAGGCTGCCCATGGGCCTCCACAGGTCTAAATCCGGCACTGCACCTGATATATACGGTATATTTGTTTCAAGGAATTATTTAGCATTTAGTATCATCTGGATTAGTACATATAACCTGACGTTACCACGAATATCATTTCTATTTATTTATTTACATATTTTACATTTACATTATAAGTACTGCCTCGTCGACAGAGCAACTTACATCACCCCTTCACAGGCCTTCGCCGCCTCGTCTGTGTCCATCCACTGTTCTCATATCTGCAGCCTCACGTCCTGGTCCCTCATCCCATCCAGGAACCACCAGACTACCCGTGTACGAACTATGTCATTAGGATCTACAGCGAACGCTTGACCCGCTAGTTGCTGCAAACGGGTCATGAAACCACTCAACTCCTCACCTTGACGTGGCATCAGCAGTCATAAACCTTGCCGTCAGTCTCTCAAATTTCACCGTCACTCTTCCCACAGTCTAGAATAAATGTCGCCTGCTGCTCCACATAAATCGCCGTCGTCCCTCGCAGTTGTAAACGTAACATTGCAGCCCGGTACTCCGGTCTATTCCATGCGTCCACTCTGCGCATGATGTTGGCGTTCTTAACGAGGTTGTAGTGCGTGGCGAAGGCTCGGATCGTTAACGTCAGTGGAATCTCCTGCACTCGAGAGTTGCTGGTAGCGCTATCATCTGTCATCCTCTTGTTGCCGCTGCCAACAGTCAGGGTCAAGCAAACGGGGAGTTCTGGTTTGATTTATTGACAAGGTTACAAGTGGTGTTCTCTCGGTGCTGGTCAGGGTACAACTAGCCTGGCTAGTCGGCAACTGGCGCCACCACACCTTGGCTGACAACGCGGGCCACGGGTCCGAACAACCATGGGGGCAGTTTAACAATTGACAAACAAATACAAAAAATGATCCTCCATACATTTCAGAATGTAATTACAAAAAGCAATATGGATATTACAGTATAATGCATAATACTCACACACACACACACACACACACACACACACACACACACATATGTACAAGTGTGTAATAATAATAATAATAATTAACGGTTTATTGAAAGAGCATGGCATACGGAAGGCTGAAAATATACAGTTACATAATTGGGGAATGTGTGTGTGTGTGTGTGTGTGTGTGTGTGTGAGAAAATCAATACCTTCTAGAAACTCTCTGTCATGTGCAGCCAGGCTTGCGGTGAGTTGGTCGACGATGTTAAAGTCAAGGATGTCTGTATGGTAGAGAGCGGAGGCGTGGAGGTGCCACTGTGTCACCCTGCCGTCCAGCGCCACGGAGAAGAAACTCAAGTCCTCCCCTGGCTCTGTTTGGACCCACCGTACCTGTAGTAACTTATTGTTATATTACCTGTAGTGACCTTTGTATCTTACCTGTAGTGACCTTTGTATCTTACCTGTAGTGACCTTTGTATCTTACCTGTGGTGACCTTTGTATCTTACCTGTAGTGACCTTTGTATCTTGCCTGTGGTGACCTTTGCATCTTACCTGTAGTGACCTTTGTATCTTGCCTGTGGTGACCTTTGCATCTTACCTGTAGTGACCTTTGTATCTTGCCTGTGGTGACCTTTGCATCTTACCTGTAGTGACCGATATTAATATTTTACCACTAACTATATTTATTTTGTTATTAATATCCCTAATAAGCACCGCCCCTCACTTTAGTTTTGGCTTGTGATTGGTGGAGCCAGACGCCTATGATCTCATGAGTTCTGAGTCAAAATGATCAACCAATATTATTTGTCCCTCAGCAGTCAAGTCCACCAGAGGAGGAGCGGTGCGGCTCCTCTGGTGGTCTCTTTCTCTCCACACACACACACACACACACACTCCTGAAGAGCGCTTGGGAACCTCGTCTTTTCTTTTTCCTATGTATATATAAACAACCGCTCACTTGACTGTATTACAATATAGCCCAAAATATCCAGTTTTACCATTTGTCGCATAAAATATAGCGATATATGTATGTATATATATATATATATATATATATATATATATATATATATATATATATATATGTATATATATATATATAACTGCACATAATTATCTATAATAAGTATAAAAATGTTAAAGTAACATGATATATTAAAGCCTAGTCATTTCATTGAACAATTCAACTCAATTAGTTACGAAATCACTAGTATTTGCATAAATTGGCGGAAAAGGGAATTTGCATCTTCTGAACTACACTTTGTGTTAATACCAAATTTAATGAAAAAATCATTATGCAATTTAGTAATAAGTTTACTGAGGTGAAAAATTATAATTTATAGTTAAGAAGATAATTAAAAATAAGAAGTTCCCTCCATTTTGTTACGGCAGTGACGCCAACGAGAGACGCCGGGCGGTGAAGCGGCCACAGGGCACAGCCACACAGGCAGACACACTTAATATAAGATCTGATAGCGACAGGACGCGTGGCGACAGATCGGAACTTGTTGGAAATCTAGAAGCTGACACGTCCAGTCCAGAGCAGATGTTTTCGCATCTCCTAGACCTAGCAACTATTTAACATAGCAATTTAGTTTATTTATTATGTGTGAATCAAGTCTCGAAACCTTCAAAATGTAATCCAACATAGAACTCTACGCATCTGAGGGAGTCTCCACACATCAGACTCAAGCTAAGCACTTTTTTTTACGGGGAATAGCCCGCCCGGGCACAGGTCGTCGACCCACAACGATGCCGGGGGGGGGGGGGGGGGGGAAATGAGAGTAAAAAGAAATTAAAAATAGAAAAGAAAAAGGTTATATTAATCTACACCATGAAGATGCCGGAAAACCAACTTTTTGAAGTGAGACAGATTGTAAGAGCATGGAAACACAGAAGAAGGCAGAGAATTCCACAGTTTGGCTGTGTGAGGAAAGAAGGAGGTACTATAACGGGTTATTCTAGTGTAACCGACATCCACAGAGAAATGGTGGGCACCGCGGGCAAGACGAGTGTTACGAACCCACGGCCGTGCCGGCGGTACACAGGATGCCAAATCCCCTGAACATTGCCCGTTAAAGTACCTGTAAAAGAGAGAGAGAGTGAAGCAACATTGTGGTGAAGAGAAAGGGGAGAGAGATTGTCGACTAAAGGAGGAGAGTTAAGAAGACGAAATGCCTTTGCTTCCACCCTATCTAACAGTTGGACAGAAGAAGAGCCACCCCAGATATGAGAGCAGTACTCCAAGTTAGGACGAATGAATCCCTTATATACTTGAAGCAACTGCTCCGGAGTGAAGTAGCTACGGCATCTGTACAGCATTCCCAACTTTCGGGAGGCAGCTTTAGCAATGTTAAGGATGTGTGTCTTCCATGACATATTGGAGGAAATGGTGAGGCCTAGCATATCTATTTTAGAATTTGGCAGAATGATTGCATCCTGAAATGAGATTGATGGGAGATTTCCTATTTTCAAGTGTAATTGGTAAATACTGTCTTTTATTACTGTTGTATTTAACCAAGTTTCTACCTCCCCATTAGGAGAACAAAGTGGGGGAGAGAAACCATGAGAGGGAAGTTTTGAAAGGAAAGACTTGTGCCATGTCCTGTCAAATGCTTTGGGTATGTCGAGGGCCGCGACAAAAGTTTCCCCATAATCCCTAAGAGAGGATGACCAAAGATGGCTGCAGTAAGAGAGCAGATCACCAGTAGATCTCGCCTGGCGAAAGCCATACTGGTGATCCGACAAAAGAGAATGGCGTTCGAGGTGACGGAGAAATAAGAGTTTAAGAAATATTCGAGAATCTTAGGAGAGGGATGAAGTCAGGGCAATGGGGCGATAGTTAGAGGGATTAGAATGGTCACCCTTCTTCGGGATGGGCTGAACTAAGGCATGCTTCCAAGAAGAAGGAAAAGTTTGGGTTTTGAGGCAAAGGCGAAAGAGGCGAGCAAGCACAGGGGCCAGGGCTTCAGCACACTCCCTCAGAACACAGGGGGTATTCCGTCCGGTCCATGCGCCTTACTCACATCCAACCTGGATAACACACCGGCAACCCTGCGAGTGGAGATTATAGGAAAGTGCATAGGTTCAGTAGGAGGTGCAGGGGTAGGAGGGATAGAGTGGGAATTGTCTAAGGTGGAATTAGAGGAGAATAAGGTGCCAGAGATTGGCTTTGTCAGGAGGAGAGTTGGCTATAGAGTTATCAGGTCGGAAGAGAGGAGGGAAAGAGGGAGGGCAGAAGTTATTACAGATGTTTTTGGTTAAGGACCAGAAGGATTTACTAGAGGAAGAATTAGTCAGGACAGCGGTCTTTATTTTTATAAAATTCCGTTTGGCCCTACGAAGAATAGCCTTACAACGATTCCTAGAAGTAATGAAAGAGGTGTGGGTGATAGGAGAAGAAGATAGTTTCATAGCTCGATATGCCCTATCTCTCACCCTGCGTGCAAAAGAGCAGGAGTGATCAAACCATGATTGTAAAGTGAAAGTTTTGGTAGAAGATGGGATAAATGCACTCATACCACCCTGTATAACCCCAGCAATGCTGTCAGCACATACTGAGGCGTCCCGAGTGGAAAAGCAACATTCATTCCAAGGAAAGTCGGAGAAGAATTCTCGCAAGGATTGCCAGCGTGCCCTCCGATAGTGCCAAAGTTGACGTTTAGAGGAGGGTGGGGGAGGTGGTCGTGCCCAGTTTGAGTATAAATAGTGTGAGGGGTTAGAGGTAAAACAAAGATCAAGAATGTTAGTAAATTGATCGTGTCGATCAGGAACACGTGTAGGGTGTTTAATTATTTGTTCCAGATCATTAAGTAATGAAAGAGAGAGTGCCTCAGCTCCACCTGGGTCATCCCTTGCAGAGCCAAGCCACTCTCTGTGATGTACATTGAAATCCCCAAGGTAGAGGATCTCGGTGTTGGGGTGTGTGGATAGCAACGACTCATGGCAAGAAGTGAGATAGTCAAAGAGTTCGAAATAGTTGGTAGAGTTGGGAGAACAGTATAGGAAACAAAGAAAAATAGTCACAGTTGGCAGAGATATTTTGAGCCAGATGACATCATAAAGGGGAGATTCAAGATCCGTGAGTCGGGCTATAGGTGTACGTGTGTTGCAGTAGGCGCATACACCTCCCTTAGAACGGAAGGAGGTATAAAGGTTGTAGTTTGGGTGAAGCTGCTTTGGTCAGTTGAAGTTCGGAGAGTAGTAAGAGGTCGGGGCAAGAGGTTAATAGATGGTGCTCCACAGAAGAAAAATTGGATCTCAGTCCGCGAATGTTTGAAAAATTAAGTGTGAAAAAAGCTGATCCTCCAGCAACCGCGGTGGCGTCAGTTGAGGCCCCAGTAGCTTGATGATGATCAGGTCGTCCACAACCTTCCCGACCAGTGGGACCCATCCCAGAAGGCCCCACTTTAATATTATTGTCAACTGATATCATAGGAGAATAAGAAAATAGAATGGATAAAACTTATAAAGGGAGAGAAAGGTTATATATGTTGTGTTGTCAATAGTAAGAGAGGCAATTGACCCCCTGCAATTGTGTGTACATGAGGTCATATCGAATCACAAAACGACACGTCATATTGGTAGGCGGTGCTATTCTAGAAAATGAACTTAATGAATGATGTTAGTGATACCGTCTTCTGATCCCTTATACCTTCTTAGTGTTCATTATGACTCGTTTTAGCCTTACACATCGCTGTCTCTATATTTTGAAAAGAATTGAATCCAAATTGACTGAGTATTAGGAGAAAAATATGACATTTCTACAGTACTTATAATTATAATACACAAAAATGGATCTGTGGTTCCAAAGTGGTGGATATATAGAGTTTATTTAAAAAATGTACACAAGAGACGAAGAAGCCAACTGTCTTAACAGAATGACGCAGAATAAGGAAAATTAGGTTGAAAATTGATAACCTATTTAAGTTTCATTGACTAACAGATAAAATAATAGAGTCTACCAGCCTACACAACCACCTAACCACCTTGTTACACCACTCTTATAACTTATTATTTATTTATCAAAATGTAATCTTAAGAACCTGTTCAACGGATGGATGTGCTTGACCTCTTAAGTCATGAGGGAGCTTTACACGGGCCTGCCCACAGACACTTCTCTGAGCTCAGACTGTGTGCACTTTTTTCTGAGTTCCGATGGAGAGATTTCCTAAATATAGTCTTCCCTGTATATAAGCTGTATTATAGTGTTTAACTAATAAAGTAAAAATCACACAAAAGTGCTTCTGAAAATCCCTGCCACTTAAAACTATGTAATCCATACAGTGATAGAAAAGAACAGGCCACAACATTACTCTTTCTAAGGAAAAGGAAGAACCCATAATAGCTAACTACAAGGACCCACCAGCCTCCGTCACCTCCAACACCACCACCTACTACTACTACTTTGCTGTCACTCAGAATCGAGTATGTCGATCATCCAGCTATGATACATTGATAAGAGTTATAAGGGATGGTGAGTTTTGAGGTGGCTAAAGAGGCCGATACGTGACCGGCAGGGTCGTTCACAGATGTTGAACATGTGGAGGGCTACAACTAGTGCGGGAGGGGCGGCGGCAGCGTCTTTCCGGCGTTGGCGCTTGTCTGCCTCGTTATGCAGTCGGGCTAACTCTAAAGTATTGACACCTTCTCGTATGGTGCTCCTCCAAGCGTTACAGTGTGGAGTAATCGTCTCCCAGGTGAGGGGGTTGATTTGCCACTTTTTTCAGGTTTGTCTTGAGACTATCCTTATACCTTTTCAGTTGCCCGCCGGCGTTACGTTTACTGTTCGTTAGGTGACTGTAAAGTAGCTGCTTTGGCAGTCTGCTGTCGTCATGCAGGTAACATGGCCAGTCACAACTATGATTATAACAACCACGACCATGATTATAACAACCACGACTATGATTATAACAACCACGACCATGATTATAACTACCACAACCATGATTATAACAACCACGACCATGATTATAACACCCACGACCATGATTATAACAACCACGACCATGATTATAACAACCACGACTATGATTATAACAGCCACGACCATGATTATAACTACCACAACCATGATTATAACTACCACAACCATGATTATAACAACCACGACCATGATTATAACAACCACGACCATGATTATAACAACCACGACCATGATTATAACAACCACGACCATGATTATAACAACCACGACTATGATTATAACAACCACGACCATGATTAAAACTACCACAACCATGATTATAACAACCACGACCATGATTATAACAACCACGACTATGATTATAACAACCACGACCATGATTATAACTACCACAACCATGATTATAACAACCACGACCATGATTATAACAACCACGACTATGATTATAACAACCACGACCATGATTATAACAACCACGACTATGATTATAACAACCACGACCATGATTATAACTACCACAACCATGATTATAACAACCACGACTATGATTATAACAACCACGACCATGATTATAACAACCACGACCATGATTATAACAACCACGACCATGATTATAACAACCACGACTATGATTACAACAACCACGACCATGATTATAACAACCACGACCATGACTATAACAACCACGACCATGATTATAACAACCACGACCATGATTATAACAACCACGACCATGACTATAACAACCACGACCATGATTATAACAACCACTATAGGAATAGCCGTGTGTGTGTCTGTTCTGGGCAGCCGAAACTGCACAATCGTTTTTCATCAAACTTGTGGAAAAATCGCTAAAAATTCGTAGAGTGGAACAAACCTGTTCCCATATCGAAGGTTTCTTTAGAAAATCATTAATTAACCATTTTATTTATGCTGGAAAACGATGTCGCTGTACACTGCCAGCCTTCCGGCGGTTGCGCGCTAGCCAAGCACGAGTGTTCGAACTTTCACGCTTTGGTAAACTGTACCACCGGACTCGCCACCAGGCACGAAGTACCCACGATCACTTGTTTATTATACTATGTGGCTTTCTGAGTCTACAGGACAGCTGCCAACTGAACTATTTTTGTTCACATCAAGTTTGCATTGCAATAAATTTGTGGTGCCCACTTCCTAGCTGTTTTGATTGAAAATTAATCCCTTCAGTACGACATCTCATCTAATATTTTTATCTGGTTAGTGCTAGACGATTACACTCAGCTGACGGAACACAATTATCAAAGCGTTATTCTGCACTGTAATTTCTCCCAACTGATATACACTTTCCTTCCTCACCACCCAGTACTCCGTCTCATCCCACAAAAAGACTACAAACCCGACACACCCCCCACTCTCCCTCCCGCTCACTAGTGAATGAACCAGTTTCACACTTTAGGGTTCGATGGCTTACACCTGAGGGAAAGAGAGGACTGGCACCGTTTAGTGGTAAAGTCAGGAGTGGAGTCAACTGTACATTCATTGAATAAACAGAGGTTGTGTTTGTAAACACATAGTCCACCACTAGTTACACAATACCAATTATAAAAACGAAGAAAAATGATATACTGTATTTCTTTTATTCACCATTGTGAGGCAACTCCACGATGACATGAATGGCAGTGTCCTGCACAACGGCACCCAGTCTGAGTTCTTCCCAATCCAAACAGGGGTTAAACAAGGGTGTATACTAGCACCAACTCTCTTCTATATTATCTTGGCTGCCTTCCTTACTCGTGCCAGTGCCAGTTTAACCTGCGGGTTGGACATTCAGTACTGGATTAAGGGATTTTTCAATATAAAACGACTCCAGGCAGGAACAAAGGTGTCGACCTCTTCCGTCACTGAACATCAGTATGCAGACGGCCTCACCCTCGTCGCTCATACTGCATGTGACCTAGATGTAGCCCTCCACACGTGCAACATCAATGAACGGCCTTGCCGGCTTCGTATCGGTCTCTCGAGTCACCTCTGAGTTCACCAACGAAAGTGTCATCTTTAATAGCTCATATCATTGTACCATAGCTGGATGATCGTCATACTCGATTCTGAGTGACAGCAAAGTAGTAGTAGTAGTAGTAGTAGTGGTTTCAGCCTTAACAAACAAGAATTTACAGATGCCATTGCTCTTAGGTACGGTTGGCCAGTAGATGGTTTGCCCTCCCAATGCGTGTGTGGCTCTTCCTATGATGGCGATCACGCCATGGTCTGCAAGAAGGGGGGCTTCATATGCATGAGGCATGACGAGGTAAGGGATCTCACAGCAAATATGTTGAAGGAAATCTGCCGGGACGTAATGGTAGAACCGACCCTCCTTCCACTGGATGGCGAGATCTTCCAACACAGGACTTCAAACACGTCTAACGAAGCCCGTGTGGACGTCAGTGCTCGAGGATTCTGGACGCGGGGACAGCGAGCTTTCTTCGACATCAGGATTTTTGATCCCATGGCCGTTTGTCACCGTAACCTAGCTCTCGATGCTGCACACAAGAGGAACGAGAACGACAAGAGAAGGGCATATGGGGAGAGAATTCAAAATGTTGATCAAGGCAGCTTCACTCCTCTAGTGTTCACAACCTCTGGTGGGATGGGCCCAAGTGCAAGATGTTTATACGCCAGACTCGCGGAGCTGATCTCCGAACAGAAGCAGCAGCCCAGAAGTTATGTTACAGCCTGGATGAGATGTTGACTGTCCTTCTCTCTCCTTCGGTCGGCTTTGCTCTGCCTCAGGGGAACGAGAGCTTCTGCCCCTACTCCGACAACTGCTGCAGATATTGACTATGAGGCTACAGTCACTGAATGCCGCATAGATCTGCGGCTCAACTAATTTAACACAGTTAGGATAGCTTCTTATGTATTAGGATATTTAATATTAAGGTAAATAAATGGTGGCGAAGGTGTGGCTATTGGGGGAGGCTGGAGGCCACGTATTTTATTTGAAAAAAAAAAAAAAAAAAAAAGTAGTAGTAGTAATAGTAGTAGTAGTGGTCGCCCGCTAACTTATTTGAACCACCCAAGTGTGCGGCCACCAAAGAAATGATTCGGGACATGACTCGCTTCATGACTGATTACACTCAGGACCCCTTCCTCGCCCCCCTAGCTCTTCGAATACTGGCAATAATACCACATCTATTTTGTCAGAGGACACACACAAAGACTAAGCACAAAGAAAATGTGGCAGCAATGAAGAGAAGATTGACAATGTGGCAAACTGGGGCCCTAGATGATCCCTATGTGAAGCAAGAACACTGCAGGAGAGACTAAAATCTACGGGTGACGGAAAGCAAAACACCGATGATGTGGCAAGAAAATTTGGAAACAAAATGCGTGTGGGAAAAGTGTCTCTCGCGGTAAGATCTCTCACACAGGAATCCTCCGGTGGGGTGATGCCAATAAACAGAGAGACATTAAAACTATTGAAAGAGAAACATCCTCCTGCAAGTGAAGACGAAGGCATCAGGTTCCAGGGTGACTATATCCCACCAAATGCTGTCCTGTTCGAGAAAATAAGAGGAGAGATGGTGTGGAAAAAGGCACTGAAGACTCGAGGAGGGGCCGGCCCTTCAGGTTTGGATGCAAACGGTTGGAGAGTCATCCTCAGCACAAACAAGTTTGGCCCTGTAGCAAGCGATCTCTGCACTGCCATTGCTGCCCTTGCAAGAAAGCTTGCATCCTCTCGCTGCCATCACCTCCAGGCCCTGACGGCCTGCCGCCTTATTCCTCTGGAAAAGAAACCAGGATGTAGACCTATAGGGGTGGGGGAAGTGCTGAGGCGGATCATCGGAAAGTGCATAATGGAGGTGGTAAAGGACGATGTCAGGGCAGCAGCAGGGAACCTACAAGTGTGTGCTGGCCACCAGGTTGGTGGGGAGGAGACCATTCACGCCATGAGATTGATATTTGAGCAGCGTGATTGTGAGGCCGTTCTCCTGGAGGATGCTTCAAACGCATTCAACAACTTAACCGCAAGGCTGCACTGCACAACATCAAGATCAAGTGTCCAAGCTTTGCGATGTATGTTGAAAATTCGTTTAGGAATCCATCAGACCTCTACATAGTAAACAACAAGGCTCTACGAGGTGATACCATCCTACAGTCGACCGAGGGAACAACACAGGGGGACCCCGTTGCAATGGCAATGTATGCAATTGGCCTATGAGTGCTCCAACAATAAATAAAATTTGAAGCAACTGGGGTCAAACAAGTGGCATATGCTGATGACCTTACAGGAGCAGGAAAAGTGGAGTGCATCAAAAAGTGGTGGGACCTGGTAACATCGCGAGGTCCACAAATAAGGTATCACCCAAACGCCAGCAAGTCCTTCCTCATCGTGAAGCCAGAACATTATGAAAGGGCATTGGAGGTTTTTGGCGGAAGTGAGGTCAAAATAACTAAGGACGGCCAAAGACATCTAGGCGCAGTAATTGGCACTACGGACTTCAAGACCGAGTACGTAGCTGGAAAGGTGAATGAGTGGGTTAGAGAAATCCAAGCTCTGTCTGAGATTGCTAACACAGAGCCACATGCGGCCTTTGCAGCATTCACCCATGGAGTCAAGCATCGCTGGAACTACCTGATGCGTACCATCCCTGAGATTGGACCCCTCCTCCACCCTCTGGAAGAAGCTATCAGTGTCAAGTTCATTCCAAACTAGTGAAACACACTCACTTAACCCCAGCAGAAAGAGCACTTCTTGCACTTCCATCAAGACTGGGAGGGATGGGACTAACTAATCCAGAGGAGATTGCTGACACTGAACATCAAAATTCACTTAAGCTCACGGCAGCCCTCACTGACCACATAATAACCCAGAATGCAACAGGGGAAGTGGACACCAGCGAAGTAAATAAGATCCGTAGGTCCATTACAACAGATCGGCAGCACTGCCAAAATGACATGTTGCAGCAACTATTGCTGCAGGTTCCAGAAAATTTGACAAAAAAAGTAGCTATAGCGCAGGAGGTGGGCACCTCGAACTGGTTAACTACGTTACCGATAAGGGCAAATGGTTTCAGCCTTAACAAACAAGAATTTACAGATGCCATTGCTCTAAGGTACGGTTGGCCAGTAGATGGTTTGCCCTCCCAATGCGTGTGTGGCTCTTCCTATGATGGCGATCACGCCATGGTCTGCAAGAAGGGGGGATTCGTATGCATGAGGCATGACGAGGTAAGGGATCTCACAGTAAATATGTTGAAGGAAATCTGCCGGGACGTCATGGTAGAACCGGCCCTCCTTCCATTGGACGGTGAGATCTTCCAACACAGGACTTCAAACACATCCAACGAATCCCATGTTGACGTCAGTGCTTGAGGATTTTGGACGCGGGGACAGCGAGCCTTCTTCGATATCAGGATTTTTGATCCCATGGCCGCATGTCACCGTAACTTAGCTCTCGATGCTGCACACAGGAGGAACGAGAACGACAAGATAAGGGAATACGGGGAGAGAATTCAGAACGTTGATCAAGGCAGCTTCACTCCTCTAGTGTTCACAACCTCTGGCGGGATGGGACCAAGTGCAAGACGCTTCTACACCAGACTCGCGGAGCTGATCTCCGAACAGAAGCAGCAGCCCAGAAGTTATGTTACAGCCTGGATGAGATGTCGACTGTCCTTCTGTTTCCTTATATCTGCTTTGCTCTGCCTCAGGGGAACGATAGCATCGGCCCCAAAGCCGACAACAGTTGCAGATATTGACTATGAGGCAACAGTCACTGAATGCCTCATAGATCTTTGACTCAACTAACTCATCACAGATAGGATAGCTACTTATGTATTAGGATATTTAATTTTAAGGTAATAAAATGGCGGCGAAGGTGTGGCTATTAGGGGAGGATGGAGGGCACGTTTAAAAAAAGAAAAAGAGTAGTCGTAGTGTCTTTTCTCTCCAGGTCCCAAACTTTAGATAAGTTTCACATATACTGTAATAGAATACCATATCCCATACAGCTCAACACTTGCTACCAAAGTTACATGCAATGCATATCAACTTAGAAAAGTTCCTGAACATTTATAACTATATCAATAATATTTATCAAATAAATTTAGGTAAAATAGTGGACTTACATGGAAACTACCCCATGTCTCACCTGAATGACGGGCAGGAGATGCTTGCCAGCTGTAGTGATGGAGGGGATGATGACTGGAGAGATGGCGGAGCGAAAATCGTATGTCACTACTGTTCCGTCACTCCAGCCAGCAGCCACCAGACTCCCGTGCTGTAGGTCATACTCTCCCCTATAATCTATCTATATAAAACAGAGAAGCTATTTGCTCATTATATAATTCAAGTTACAAGAACAAACTTTCTTCTCAGGTGCAATAAATCCAACAAGATTCGTAAGACTGGAGTAGTACAGCACCTGACTGGTACAATTTTGTTTTTGAATGATGTGATTATCCAGTAGCTGAAGAATTCCATTATACACGTGATGAATAGCAAAAGAACCTTCATAACTCGCTTCAGTATTTGTGTGTTGTAATATAAGTCAGAGGAACACAGGCTTGAGTTGTTGTGGGCAGAGAAAGTGTTGTAGTGCTACGGAGACATTGAAGAGTGTTATGCCATAACCAGGGCCGGTTTTAAGCCTATTTGACCAATTTAATCAAATTGGGCCCCGCGCCGCAAGGGGGCCCCGCACACACGTGTGTTAGTTTTAAACTGTATACGATATTGGTAAAAAAGCTAACGTTAGACACAAAATCATTGTTATTGTCATCAAAATAATAGATCCCAGTCACGTGCAAGAATTTTCTGTTTTGTCAAAAGTCCAAGGGAATTAACTCTGGTGTTGGTCCACACGCCCTGACTTTCATAATAATTCACAGGAGCGGGAAGGGTGCGAGCCAATCAGAACACAGTTTTCACTCTCTCCCAACGCTTGGACGGTGTAAGTGTGTCGGGTCTGTATTTTTGGCTGTTTTCAGGGGGAAATACGAGTGATAACGTTGTGCTGTGTATATCAGCATGTCCTGTAATAACCAGTGAATCAGTGATCATCGTCAGACAGTGACAAAACTCCGGTCGTTGCCATAGACATGATTTGAGATGAGTTTTGCAGTGTTGACCTTGAAAATGAGAAGCATGGCCACTGGGTGGCGACCGAGGCGTGGTTTGTTTATAATTTTTGTGCTGGACAGTGATGATAATTGTTGATCCTGAGTACATGATTGATAGCGACAATAGCGATGATGAATCAGAAAATGACTTGTGATTCTGAGCACATGCAAGCACATATAGCTCTATGTAGGTAACCGAATCTTTGCGTACGTAGCGGTGTGCTATCCATGCCAAAGTGTTATATGTCCGGTTAAAGCTTTTTTTGTCCGGTGAAGTGGTGATAAACATTGTGTGGTTTTTATTTTATAGGATCAGTGTTTCGATTTTTTGTTTTAATTATAACATTCATATATGCACATACTTATTTTTTAAGTGCCAGGGACTTCTCATTGTGAATAATTTTGTTCGTTTTTTCATTTCAGTTTATTATATGTCATTTCTGAAAAGATAATATAAAAAGCCCTTTCATCATGGCAAGCACAAGCAGAGATAGAGGCAGAGGGCGTAAGTATTTAAATGGCAACCAGAAGCGAGCACTGGCAAAGGCAAAGGTGGCTGAAAATGAAAAACATCGAGGTGCTATCAAAAAATTTCTTGTCACTCCACCTTTGAAACGCCCATGTATTGAAGATGAAGAAGACAAAAACGATTCAGAAAATGACAATACAGCCATTAGTCCAATTACAGTTGATGAATACAATGAAGAAATTGATATTCAGTTTGAAAAAGTTCAAGTTGACACACAGACACAGTTGAATCAAACTGAAGACGATCTTAATACAACAGAAGACAGTGCCAAAGTGGGAAGTCCACTTATAGCTAAAGAAGAGTCAGAAGGCCAAGCCCAAACACCAAACAGTGATGGATCATCCACAAGTACAGTTGTAATAAACAGTTTGTCTGTAATTGTCTTAACTTGTAATAAAAAATCAAAACTTTTATACTGTTTTTAAACTTTTAGTATATCAAGTAATTAATGCTTTTTGGCTAAGGCGGGCATACTACACGAAATATAAAACATCAATCTTCGACTTTGTAGAGTAGAGGGCCCCACTATCAATTTTCTAATTGGGCCCCGCAATTCCTAGCACCGGCCCTGGCCATAACTTATCAACTTGAATTATGTTAAAGATTAATATACTAATAGTGGCATAACAACAACACAAATTGGCAACTCATCACATCTTGGTCAGGGGTTCAACTACAGTCCTCTCTTTATCACAACAGTTCAGGAGTGAAGGTTTGGTATTATACACATCACGAAGGATTTAAATACAATCAAATAACAAAAGTTTACCATAATAAGTATGGAGGTTCCATAAGACAAATTAAATCAAAAGAATAAAGAATAAACATGATCCTTAATAAACACCTACTATTGACACCGTTCATAAACAATAAACCACCTCGCAAGACAATAATTGATTGCTCTTCACACACCATGGATAATAATAGAGCAGCACTGAATATAATACTCAACTAAACCCTACTTAAAAAGGTATCCACCGCTGACAAACTGGGACGTCCTCCTACTCCCACGGCCAGTGACTGACATAGCTCCATACTCCAGGGGACTACAAACCTTACACTAATATTAATCAACTCCCACATTAAGCTGCAGAAATACCAACATACATAAAAGAAACATTATGTATCATGTACCAGCGCTGCTCACACATAATAATACAAAAATATTCTATTAACATAAGTTGAGATTAACATGCCTAAAGATATTTCACAATGCACCACTGTGTATTACGCCATGCATAACAAGAGGCATCAAGCAAAATGTTCTGGGTAATCTTAGTTATATTATAGTGGACCGGCATCCTTTTGTTAGTAGCTGACACCCATGCTAAATTAGTGTACAGTACAGTCCCCTTCACAAGTGTGTTTACAGCAGCTCGTCATATAAACATTGAAATATTGGTTTTAATATAGTTTTAATTTTTTTCCATAATATGCTTACTATTGCAAGTTTCTTTCTTTCGTATGTAATCAAACACTATGATGCCACACTGCATAAAACCTGTACGCCCACTAGTGGAGGGGACTCTACCTGTGGGTGAGGAATAAATGCAGGTAGAGGCCACCCTCTCTCTCTCTTGGCTTTGAAAGCAATTTTCGAGGTCAAGTTGTGCAAAAAAATATATTGTCTAATTTTATTAAAAAATATTCTAAGCAAATTGGTTTGAATTATTTTTTCATTGTGCCACAATTAGTGATAAACATGAATGATGACACGGTTATTCCATCCGAGTTACCAATTGAGGGTAAAAAACAAACACTGAGCAAGTCTGTTTGTCAAAATAAAAAATATCATAGACAGTGCCAAATAAATTTGACGGCACGAATTAAGTACTCACACCAACAGAATTATCACAACTAAATCACATAGCAGTAAATATAAGTCCACAAGTCTATAGTTTACACACGAGAAACATCTGCAAGTTCACATTTCTTGAGGAGCAGCACCTAAATGCTGCACTGACACAATTGTGTGGATTGCAATTACTTAAGAACAGAGTAATTATTAGTTCCTCTCGATTTCAGCCGGGAGGGAAACAAGGATCTACTCCCCAGCTCTCTTGTCCACACCGGTAGGAGGCTCGCATCTTCCATCTTCCAGGCTCAAGTGTCCACCGGGTCTTCAACAACTACGTTGTCTTTGTTAACCTGGAGCCATATTTTGGCTTGATAGTTTGTTCACTTGGCGTAGAGCTCCAGCGCATCTTTGTCGATGGGAGCATTTCCAGAGGCTTCCTGGCCTTCCCAAAAGGTGAACTCTGGCATCTTCAACTGTGTGTTGTTCCGTGGTGCCATACAAATGACACACAAACTTCTCAACATCTGTGATATCCCCATCTCGACCAATGGCGTACAGCAAGAGTGAGTGGTCACTGAACACCTTCCAGCACTTATTTTTACCATGACCACTGAAGGATGAGACTGTGTCACACCCGGTCAAAGCGTGGAAGCTGGCCAGGTTGTCCCTGACTTCTCCATTGCCTCCACCCTGTGCAAATTTCTTTGTGGTTTTAGTTTGACAAAGCATGCCGAGGGTCCACTCAGTCACTGGTGTTGAACTTCTATGCCTTGCGGGAAAAACCTGAGAGTCTGTACTTTTGTGTGGTCTCCGATCACCCATGGTCTGCCGCTGACTTCATAGCCTTGTGAGTTGCCTTCAGAGGTGAATAAAGAGTAGCATGATTTATGCCACTTGAGTTCCAATGCATTGAAATCATCTTTGGGATGACTTTCCAGTCTTTGTAAAACATCAAGACAGTAAGCATCTCCCAGGTTCTTTCTCTCATAGCTCACAGTTACAGCTTTTGCTTTTCCTTCTGCTGATGCTGTGCGCATGTCACCAGCGCTGCTTTGGCAGAAGTAACAATCCTCACTGATATCCTGACTTCTTCATTATTATTTTTATTATTATTATTATTATTATTATTATTATTATCATTATTATTATTATTAGTAGTAGTAGTAGTAAATTAAGTAGTAGTAGTAGTAGTAGACAATGCATAGGGACCCTGTTGCAATGGCAATGTATGCAATAGGCCTATCAGTGCTCCAACACACAATAAAATTTGAAACAACTGAGGTCAAGCAAGTGGCGTACGCTGACGACCTTACAGGAGCAGGAAAGTGGAGGACATCAAAAAGTGGTGGGACTTGGTAACATCGCGAGGTCCACAAATAGGGTACCACCCAAACGCCAGCAAGTCCTTCCTCATCGTGAAGCCAGAACATTATGAGCGGGCAATGGAGGTGTTCGGTGGAAGTGAGGTCAAAATAACAAAGGATGGCCAAAGACACCTAGGCGCAGTAATCGGCACGACGGACTTCACGACGGGAAAGGTGAATGAGTGGGTTAGGGAAATCCAAGCTCTGTCTGAGATTGCTAACACAGAGCCACATGCGGCTTTTGCGGCATTCACCCATGGAGCCAAGCATCGCTGGAACTACCTGATGCGCACTATCCCTGATATCGGACCCCTCCTCCACCCTCTGGAAGAAGCTATCAGTATAAAATATCATTCCCAAATTAGTGAAACACCCACACTTAACCAAAGCAGAAAGATCACTCCTTGCACTACCACCGAGACTGGGAGGAATGGGATTGACCAATCCAGAGGTGATTGCTGCCACCGAACATCAAAACTCAGTTAAGCTCACGGCAGCCCTCACGGACCACATAATAGCTCAGAACGAAACATGGGAGGTGGATACCAGTGAAGTAAACAAGATTCGAAGGTCCATTACGACAGAACGACAGCACGGCCAAAGTGATAAGTTGCAGCAACGGTTGCTGCAAGTACCAGAGAATTTAAAAAAAAAGTAGCTATAGCACAGGAGGTGGGCGCCCCGAACTGGTTAACTACGTTACCGATAAGGGCAAATGGTTTCAGTCTCAATAAACAAGAATTTACAGATGCCATTGCTCTAAGGTACGGTAGGCCAGTAGAAGGTTTGCCCTCCCAATGCGTGTGTGGCTCTTTCGATGACGTCGAACACGCCATGGTGTGCAAGAAAGGGGGCTTCATATGTATGAGGAAGTAAGGGATCTCACAGCAAATATGTTGAAGGAAATCTGCCATGATGTCAGGGTAGAATCGACCCTCCTTCCATTGGATGGTGATAATTTCTAACATAGGACTTCAAACACATTCAACGAAGCCCGTGTTGACGTCAGTGCTCGAGGATTTTGGACGCGGGGACAGCGAACCTTCTTCGACATCAGGATTTTTGATCCCATGGCCGCATGTCACCATAACTTAGCTCTCGATGCTGCACACAGGAGGAACGAGAACGACAAGATAAGGGCATATGGGGAGAGAATTCAGAACGTTGATCAAGGCAGCTTCACTCCTCTAGTGTTCACAACCTGTGGTGGGATGGGACCAAGTGCAAGACGCTTCTACGCCAGACTCGCGGAGTTGATCTCCGAACAGAAGCCCAGAAGTTATGTTACAGACTGGATGAGATGTCGACTGTCTTTCTCTTTCCTTCGGTCGGCTTTGCTCTGCCTCAGGGGAACGAGAGCTTCTGCCCCTACTCCGACAACTGCTGCAGATATTGACTATGAGGCTACAGTCACTGAATGCCGCATAGATCTGCGGCTCAACTAATTTAACACAGACAGGATAGCTTCTTATGTATTAGGATATTTAATATTTAGGTAATTCAATGGTGGCGAAGGTGTGGCTATTGGGGGAGGCTGGAGGCCACGTTAATAAAAAAAAAGAAAGAAGTAGTAGTAGTAGTAGTAATAGTAGTATTTTACCAGCTCGCACTGTTTGAGCGTTTAGTTGCATATACCAAACCAATGTCTGGCCAGCCAGTCCATTGAAAATATTCAACCTGTGAAAGTATGCGAAGACTTGTACTATGGTAGTAGTAGGCTCATGTGCACCTCACTCAGCTTGCTAAATGTATTTTTAATGGACATAAAGACACCCAGAGTCATAGTTCTATTCATTATTTTATTTCTTAAATCACAAAAATACACTTTATGATCTAATGATATACCTTAAACACGTTGTTACATAGAGCCACCACTGAAGCATAAAAAAGGATCGGAATTTTTCAGAATTTGACTTTTGTGACCTTGTATGTGACCATCACACCCAAAGTCTAGAGTGACATCCACCCACATCTTGTTTGGCATTCTCAATACTACTTATCTAAGGTCGGTTCCTGCTATTAATAAAAAACGCCGTTAAAGTTTTTTCTGGAGGACTTTTCAAATTTTTGGCCGCCTACAATTAAAACAAAGGGAATTAATTTAAATACAGATGTTACATTTGTGTAATCACAACAGATAATGAAAATAAGATTTGATGTTAAGGCTAAAAACGTGTTTGTGATGTGGGTGATAAAGTGTAGTTGTTTTTGCCTGTATAGGGTCAACCTCTTAGGGTTAAGTATTTTGGTCCATATGATATCATCAAGAAGATTAATGTTGTAAATTATGTGGTCAAAACTCCAAATAGAGGTAGAGAGGAAAGAGTGTGCCATGTTAATGTGATGAAAGAGTATCATAGTCGGGAGCCTAAGAAGAGGGAAGATGTCTTTTTGGATTTAAAATTATATAACAGTTATGTTGTGGAAAATTTGCCAGAAAAGTTTCAGCATTTGTCTAAGAATCAAAGTGGGGAAATGCGTGCATTAATTTGTAAATATTCAGCGATTTGCCC
This sequence comes from Homarus gammarus, assembly GCA_958450375.1. Lineage (NCBI taxonomy): Eukaryota > Metazoa > Arthropoda > Malacostraca > Decapoda > Nephropidae > Homarus > Homarus gammarus. The sequence continues at coordinate 1,263,164 of CAUDMG010002857.1, forward strand.
AAACCTACATCATTAGTACAATATGATTCAGATGTAGGTAATGCAATCCCTATACAACAAACACTGTATCGACTGAATTCTGTTAAGAGAGATTATCTTAAGCAGGAGGTATATCCTCACACTCATTGACTTCAACACAAGGTGGGCAGAAGCCGTACCGCTGAAGAAAATCGAGGCTGTAACCGTTGCCGAAACATTGATGAAAATATTCTGCAGAACTGGCATTCCCAAGCAAGTGCTAAGAGACAGAGGTAGTCAGTTTACCCCCACCATGGTGGAGGAAGGATTCTGTCTGCTGTCGGTAAAAGGACTGCGCACATCACCCTACCAGCCGAGTTGCACCGGACTATGCGAGCGATTCAATGGGACGCTAAAAACATGCTGAGGAAGATGGCAGCTGACCGACCAAAGGAATGGCCTCCCTACGTTGCTCCCTTGCTTTTTGCTTATCGCGAGGTTCCGCAGAGTTCCCTTAAGTTTTCGCCATTCGAATTGCTGTGTGGGAGAACCGTTCGAGGACCCCTGCATATATTACGTGAATTGTGGGATGACAAGCAGCCTGACCCAGAAGTAAAGACCACTTACGTCTATGTCATTGACCTCGCTGACCGTCTTCAAGCGACAAGAGGAAAACAAAGCTTCGTCAGTTGAACGTTGGGGACAAGTGTCTGGTCTTACTCCCCACTGTGTACAACAAACTACTGGCGCAGTGGAAGGGCCCTTACGACATTATCCAACGTGTATCTGACTACAATTATATTATCAAAGTAGGAAATCATCGGAAAAGATTTCACATAAATATGATAAAACGATACTAACTACTCCCGTGTTAGAAGGCGGTGCGGCTATTGTAGGCTGATGTAGTCCAGAATATTACCAGCACGATTATCCATCCATAGGAATACCTGGATTCCGTGAATGGTCACCTGAACAACAGCAGTACTAGTGAGGGTCACGACTGCCCGGATAACTCCACCATTGGTACAGCCGCCGTGGTCCCTACCAGTGACGATGAACACGAACTTATTGTATGTATATTATGTATGTATATTATGTATGTGCTCCATTTATATACATTATTTATTCAGCCTAGCTAGCAGCGTGTGGCAATGTGTTTACCATATCCCACATGCTTAATTAATGTGCCTGGCGACATATGGAAGCTGCTAATGTATCACTTACCACTTGTCCCCTAGAGGCTAGTTGACCCCCATACAGAGTAAGGAGCGCCACCTCGCTTGTGTATCTCTGTTTATCCAGGAAATAGAACCTACGAAGGCTCTACAGGTGTTTGTGTTCGCTCCTGTAGATAGAACTTGATACCCAGAACACATGCACTTATCACTGTACAAGCCCAGCAGGTGGAGACAGTTGATGATATAACCCTGGGGACAAATCTCTCTGACCGGGAGAAGGAACAAGTTATGACCTTTCTACGCCGATTTTCAGATATTTTGTCGGACAAGCCTAAAGTTGGCTTGGGTGATAATAATCATACCATACAATTCATTAGTTCAACACCTGTACGGGTAGCACCATACATCATTCCTCAGGGACTGGTGGAGCGGGTCAAGCAGGAAATTGGACAGATGGAAGCAGCAGCCATAATTGAAAAGTCCTCATCATCGTATTGCAGTCCCCCGTAGTAGTCCAGAAGAAAGAGGGAGGTGTGAGAATTTGCGGTGATTACCGGCGGGTGTGCAGAGCTGATGTGTGACCAGAGGGTTATATTCTCCGGACTATCCGGCTCAAAGGTGTTCTCTAAATTAGATCTAACAAAAGGTTTTTTCCAAATCCCTCTTCTTCCAGACAGTCGACCAATCTCAGCTTTCAGCACTCCTAATGGGTTGTACCAGTATACAGTTCTCGCTTTAGGCCTCGTTAACAGTCCTGCTGTTTACAACAGAGCAATGTGGAAGGTCCTGCACGATGTTCGCGGAGTGGAAGTCTTCGTGGATGATATCCTCATTCACACGGCCACAACTGAAGAGCATATCAGTATCCTTGCACAAGATTTCCAGAGGCTTCAAGATTTCAACCTTACCGTTAAGCCCAGCAAATGCGAGATCGGCCGAGATCAAGTTAAATTTTTGGGACACACTGTAGGAGGAGGTAGATGCAGTTGGCAGCGAGACAAGATCAAGAAGGTTCAGGACGCTGAGAGGCCCACCAGGTAAGACCTTTCCCGGCCCTTGCCGGATACTACAGGGATTTCATCCCAACCTTCGTAGTGATCGCGCTACAACTCTACGAACTTTAAAAAAAACATGCACCAAACAAATTCCAATGGACTTCTCTCCACGAAGATTCAATCAAAACCTTGAAAAATCTGCCGTGTAAAACAATCAATTTTTCAGTTGCCTGATTTTGATAAAACTTTCATTCTCAGAACAGACGCTTCTCTGGACGGGACCGGAGCTGTACTTCTACAAGAAAACGAGGGCGAGGTATATCTGGTGGCATACCATAGCAGAAAACTAAAGCCAGCAGAGAAGAATTACACCACGGCTGAAAAGAAATTACTAGCAGTAGTGGAAGGCATGAAGATATATTATTTTTATTTATATGTTGGGAAATTTTCTTTAGAAACAGATCACCTGCCCTTAACAAGCCTCCGCACATCTAGAAACCCAAATGAAAGATTAACACGGTGGGCGTTATTCCTCCAACAATACAATTTCATGATTCGATATATCAGAGGAAGAGCAAATGTCGGAGCAGATCTTCTTTCTGGACTAATGGTAAAGGATACAGGTAATCAGAAGATGAACCAACGTCAGAAACAGGGTTCAAGCAGCAATTACTGACGTCAATCAACGTCACATTGAGTCATAACGGGACTGGCCAAAGTGCTATGGGAGTCTTGTCGTGAGCCGTGAGCTGTGGGAGTCCTGCCGTGAGCCGTGAGCTGTGGGAGTCCTGCCGTGAGCCGTGAGCTGTGGGAGTACTGCCGTGAGATTGTGTGCTGTGGGAGTACTGCCGTAAACTTTGTACTGTGGGAGTACTGCCGTGTGCTGTGGGAGTCCTGCCATGAGCTGTGTGCTGTGGGAGTCCTGCCATGAGCTGTGTGCTGTGGGAGTACTGCCGTAAGCTTTGTACTGTGGGAGTACTGCCGTGAGCCGTGTGCTGTGGGAGTCCTGCCATGAGCTGTGTGCTGTGGGAGTACTGCCGTAAGCTTTGTACTGTGGGAGTACTGCCGTGTGCTGTGGGAGTCCTGCCGTGAGCCGTGAGCTGTGGGAGTACTGCCGTGAGATTGTGTGCTGTGGGAGTACTGCCGTAAGCTTTGTACTGTGGGAGTACTGCCGTGTGCTGTGGGAGTCCTGCCATGAGCTGGTTGCTGTGGGAGTCCTGCCATGAGCTGTGGGAGTACTATCGTGAACCGTGTGCTGTGGGAGTACTGCCGTGAGCCGTGTGCTGTGAGAGTACTGCCGTGAGCCGTGTGTTGTAGGAGTGCGGCCGTGCGTCGTAGGAGTGCGGTCGTGCGGCGTGGGAGTGCGGCCGTGCGTCGTGGGAGTGCGGCCGTGCGGCGTGGGAGTGCGGCCGTGCGGCGTGGAAGTGCGCCGTGCGTGTGGGAGTGCGGCCGTGCGTCGTGGGAGTGCGGGCGTGCGGCGTGGGAGTGCGGCCGTGCGTCGTGGGAGTGCGGCCGTGCGGCGTGGGAGTGCGGCCGTGCGGCGTGGAAGTGCGGCCGTGCGTGTGGGAGTGCGGCCGTGCGTCGTGGGAGTGCGGGCGTGCGGCGTGGGAGTGCGGCCGTGCGTCGTGGGAGTACAGCCGTGCGTCGTGGGAGTGCGGCCTTGTGCCATACCAGTGTTGTGTGTTTGAATTATTAAATAGTTAAGTCCACCCTTACACGTTGTTAAAACCAATCCTATTATTCTATTGGTAATGACATAACATCTGGCTTTAAGTTTATTGTGAAAAACTTATACTGAGGATTTGAGGAGAGTTGTGTATGGAACAAGAAATTTATTGTGAGTGGAAGTGAAAGGTGAGAGTATAACGATGATTGCATGAGTGGCATATGGACAGTAATATATCAGCAACGCCTTTCAGAGGAATGAGCAAGTATTTTACAAACATCACAAACTCTGTATATTCAACACGTTTCACGGTAAGTGCTCCTACATTTAACTCGTAGCAGGATACCAGAAGTAATATTTCTAACAACAATGGAAACTTGAGAAGAAAGATCCAAGAGAGGCCAGCTTACGGCAGTCGGCCCAATGAATGCCGCTGAGTCTCAAGTGTTCACGATAGAGGAGAAGTTCTACAAATAAGTAATTTAATTCATATGAAATCTTGGAAACATCGTAGAGCAAGATCTTCCATAACACCAATTTTGAAATACAGAAGCCGATGAAAAAAACCTAAATATCTGTGAACGGCGTAAGAGGAATTGAGATTTAGATGATGTTGATAAAGTGAAGACAGGAATCTACAGGACAAAAGAGCAGTACTGAAGGGACGCCATCTCACTACTTTAATATTAGATTTTTCTCAGTTTCATCCCTACTCAAGTCTCAGGTTATGATTCATTATCCAGGAAGGAGAACCATACTCAGCAAGATTAATTAATATAACTTTAACACTCATTGACCATTTTATAATTAGTGGTGGCCAGTGCAGGTAGTTGTCTAATGACGGAAGGAAGAGGCGACTTGGAATGGAAGATTCTACTAATAGCTGCAAAAGCCTCAGAATTTTCCAGAAAAGTTTACCCAGAGCCAAGAGTAACCACAATAACTCAGTGATGATACAACAATTTTTACTTGAACCAAATGTTAGAATAACAAGTAAGAAGGAACCTTGAGTACAGAGACAGGATAAAGCATCTTAATTTGCACTCCCTCGAGAGACGTAGAGTGAGGGGCGATGTGATAGAGGTGTATAAATGGAAGTCAGGGCTGAACAAAGGTGATATAACAAAGGTACTCAAACTATCCAACCAGGAGAGAACTCGTAACAGTGGTTTTAAATTAGACAAATTTAGATTTAGGCACAAAATAGATAAACATTGGTTTGGAAATATAGTAGTGGATGAATGGAACAAGTTACCAAACATCATCATTAACTCGAATATGCTGGATAGCTTCAAACACAGGTTGGGTGGATAGATGAGCAATAGGGGTTGGGTGTAAACGGGACTGCCCAGTATGGGTCAGTAGGCCCGCTGCAGTTTCCTTCATTCATATGTTGTTATGTACAGATGGCACGGTTACCTTGGGGTGAAACTGGAGGGAGAGGATGCCGCAGGGTGTGTGGAAGACTCTCTCAGGCGTTGCAGGGTTCTTGAGGGTGTAAAGACACAACATGCCTGTTCCTTCTGGTCCGCCGATGTCTCCTGTTAACACAAATTTCTCATATTAATTACATAGATTTACCACTCTCTCTAATTCTACAACAACAAAACAACTAGAGCATTAGATATGTCCACAATACTAGTGGAGCTGCCTTCTTCATAGTTAACTATATAATGATAATAAATGAAGAAACATGTTCAGTATCACACCCAAAGTATCGCGCCGACAGTTATCCCCAAAAGACACAGAGCTGGACAACAGTGATACTGCTCTTGCTAGCTTTAAGAATAGTAGACCTCATGAAATACTCTTTAGGTGTTCCCAAATACTCAGTTATGGCTGAAAAATAAAATCCTGGGCAAAATGGACTAACAGAAAGACTCAGGTAAATTACCTTATTTATATATAACTACAAATAAAAGGTACAAGACATAATATAAATGCACTTTCTACCTAGTTGGGATTTCAGCATGAGCACCACTAACATTCCCGAGTACAGGAAGGACAAACCTTAACAGCATAGTGGCCCAGAAAGACAGAGAGAGACAGCCTTTCGACCTTGACTAATGCTGCTCAGTTAGCTCAGCCCATCAGCGCCTGCCAGATCAACGTTATATAATTTACCAAGGAAAGATTTTAATGGGGGGAGGTAGGACTCTTCATGGGAGTGCAATAGGTAATCAACATGAGCTAAAATATATGGTATAACAATAGGAACATATAAATTACAACAATTAAATATCTGGCAATTCAGGTGGACATGCCCATGACCTAGGGGGTAACAAAATCTGACCACGTGGTCTCAAGCACAGTGGGCCACGTGGTATGACTGATCTCGGCAACCTCTACCTTCCCTCCCAGCCGCTGCCTCCCATGGGGCAGAGCACCCTCCTGTCTCTGCTGTGGTCATCTACATCTACCATCTCACGACCGCCAGTTGTCACTAGGTCTTACCGACCTACCCCTGACTCTGCCATGCGGCGTTTCGGACAATGGGTGACCCGGTATCCCTGGATTGAAGTGATCACGGTAGACGATGTGCAGAACAAGTGGGATAATTACCTGGACACTATCACCAAGGCCTACCACCACTTCTTTCCAGCCAAGACATTGAGGATCCACCCGGATGATGTCCCGTGGATTACGCCCCGTATCAAAAGACTTATTGAGCAGCGCAACAAGGCATACAACACCAACAACCACCTGTACAAAAGTCTTCGTAACCAGGTCATCAGGGAAATCAAGTCAGCCAAGAAGTCTTATAATCCCAGGAAGTGCACGGCCTCAAGGAGGTCGGCATCGGTCAGTGGTACTCGAAGGTAAAACATCTCTGTGGTCTTAACCGCCAGTCTCCCACACTTCCTTTTATCTCACATTTACCTAGTGAGGAGGCAGCTGAGACAATTAATAACCACTTTGCTACCATATGTCATACCTTACCCAGTCTTGACCTCACTCTCCTCCCGGCTTACTTACCTTCCCCCTCCCCCCCTCCCAGTGTCCAACCATATGAAATCGCCAACAAACTCCTGAAATTTATATATAAATGCTCTACAACTCCAATTGACCTCCCAATCAAAATTTACAAGGAGTTTGCAGTCGAACTTGCCACCCCCCTCTGTTCTATTAATTAATGCATCCCTCAGACAAAGCAAATGTCCTAATGAAAGGAAAACCGCATTTCTCACCCCTATCCCCAAGGTCCCCACCACACAGTCCCCTATTGACCTCAGACCAGTTGCCATTACCCCCATACCCAGTCTACTCTGTGAAGATTTTGTTTTTGAATGGGCATTTGCTGGTATTTATCAGTCAATTGATCCACAGCAATTTGGCAATATGAGGACCTCCTCTACATCACACTGCTTAGTTAGCTTCCTGGATTTTCTGCAAAAAACCCTGCAGAAACGTAAGACATCACTGGCCGTTGCCCTTGTTGACTTCAGGAAGGCGTTTGACCTTGTTGATCACTGCACTGTTATCAACAAGGCCATTGCACTAGGGCTGCCCACCAACCTGGTCTCATGGCTCACTAATTTCCTGAGTGAGAGTCGTCAGGCAGTGAGGTACCAGGGTTCTGTCTCCACATTCCAACACCTCACCTGCGGTGTTCCCCAGGGGACCAAGATGGGACCACTGTGCTTCCTAATCCTGATCAACGACGCTCTATAGGACACTCCTCACAGGTGGAGGTATGTGGATGACTGCACTGTGGGGGTTATAGTGGACAACACCTCACTGGACTACACATAGCTACAAAGCACCCTGGACAGGCTACAGGCATGGCCTACAGTGAACAAGGTCACCATCGATCACACCAAAACCGTAGTCATGCACTACAATACCGCCACCACTCCAGTGTAAGCTCCAGCAGTTACAGTGGGTGCCCACCCTCTCCAGTTAGTGAAGTCTGCCAAACTCCTGGGGATAACTATAGACCACAAACTGGACTGGAAGGCCCATGTACTCACCCCTGAAGATGTGAATTACACGAAAGCGCTTGGGAACTTCCTTTTTTTTTCTTTCCTTGTGGTTATCAGCATATATATATATATATATATATATTTCATTTTTAGTCCATTTAACACGCGGACTTTGAACATACAATCAACGACCTCACCAGCAAGGAATCGAACCCTCGACCTACTGGGTGTGACTAGGGAACGCTTACCGGCTAGGCCACAAGGACACTAAAAGCAGTTCTAGACTCGTTATATTTCACACAAAGCCTGTTCATCGAGCTGATGGCGCCGTGAACCTCATTGGGAAACTGCCCGTGCCTCGTATGTGGTGTCAGTAGCATTTTACCGAATCCAGCTGGTATGAAACGCGAGGTACATATATATACTTCATTTTTAGTCCATTTAACACGCGGACTTTGAACATACAATCAACGAGGTTCACGGCGCCATCAGCTCGATGAACAGGCTTTGTGTGAAATATAACGAGTCTAGAACTGCTTTTAGTGTCCTTGTGGCCTAGCCGGTAAGCGTTCCCTAGTCACACCCAGTAGGTCGAGGGTTCGATTCCTTGCTGGTGAGGTCGTTGATTGTATGTTCAAAGTCCGCGTGTTAAATGGACTAAAAATGAAGTATATATATGTACCTCGCGTTTCATACCAGCTGGATTCGGTAAAATGCTACTGACACCACATACGAGGCACGGGCAGTTTCCCAATGAGGTTCACGGCGCCATCAGCTCGATGAACAGGCTTTGTGTGAAATATAACGAGTCTAGAACTGCTTTTAGTGTCCTTGTGGCCTAGCCGGTAAGCGTTCCCTAGTCACACCCAGTAGGTCGAGGGTTCGATTCCTTGCTGGTGAGGTCGTTGATTATATATATATATATATATATATATTTATATATATGTATATATATATATATATATATACTTCATTTTTAGTCCATTTAACACGCGGACTTTGAACATATAATCAACGACCTCACCAGCAAGGATTCGAACCCTCGACCTACTGGGTGTGACTAGGGAACGCTTACCGGCTAGGCCACAGCCGGTAAGCGTTCCCTAGTCACACCCAGTAGGTCGAGGGTTCGAATCCTTGCTGGTGAGGTCGTTGATTATATATATATATATATATATATATATATATATATATATATATATATATATATATATATATATATATATATATATATATATATATATATATATGCTGATAACCACCAGGAAAGAAGAAAACACGAAGTTCCCAAGCGCTTTCGTGTAATTCACATCTTCAGGGTGAGTACAGACTAGTCTGTACTCACCCCTGAAGATGTGAATTACACGAAAGCGCTTGGGAACTTCGTGTGTTCTTCTTTCCTGGTGGTTATCAGCAAATACCTAGATCACGCGCACCTACAGTGATTTACTTGCATATATATATATATATATATTTATATATATATATATATATATATATATATATATATATATATATTATATATATATATATATATATATATATGGAGTTCTGCAATTCAGTCAAGTCCATCAAGTATGTCTGCAAATACGTCAACAAAGGCTCTGACCAAGCGATCTTTGCATTGGAAAAGGATGGAAATCATGATGAGGTGACACAGTTTCAGCAAGGCCGTTATATATGCAGCAATGAAGCCCTATGGAGAACTTTTAGTTTTCCCTACACGAACGATGTCCAACAGTAGTTCATCTGACTGTTCACCTGGAAAATGGACAAAGAGTATACTTCACAGAAAAGTCCCTCCAAAATCAAATGGCAAATCCTGCTGATACGACCCTCACTGCATTCTTCAAACTTTTACAGGAAGATGAGTTTGCTCAAATACTCCTGTATGTTGACGTACCCAAGTTCTACTTTTGCACCACATCCGTGGCCCAACATCATATGCAGCACTCAAGACAGTGAATGGACAAGTCTGCAGAACTTATCAGGAAGCGTGCAATCTCCTTGGCGTACTGGAAGATGATGGTCACTGGAATGACACATTAGAAGAGGCAGCAGCTACTCAATCGCCAATGAGAATGAGGAACCTGTTTGCCATCATGATTGCTACATGTGGACTTTCCAACCCAAGCCAGCTCTGGGAAAACCACCAAGAAAGTCTTTCAGAGGATCTGTTTCATCAAGCAAGAAGAGAACATCCTGGTCAAGAGATTGAGTTCATGGATGACATGTTCAACAGGGCTCTGATCACGCTGGAAGACAAAGTGATGGAGCTATGCGGAAAAAACCTGACTGATTTTGGATTGCCTTCCCCAAACAGTGAAGAACCAGTAACTGCAAACAGGGAGTTGCTCAGAGAGACAGACTACTCAGTTGAAGTTCTGGTGAACTTTGTTGAAGAAAATGAGCCTCACCTGGTGCCTGATCAAGCAAATGCTTATGAACAGATCTTGCAAGCGATACAAGCGGAGCAGGGAGGTATGATCTTTCTCGCTGCACCTGGTGGGACAGGAAAAACATTCCTGATCAACCTTCTGTTGGCCAAAGTACGTCATCAGGGGAAAATTGCACCAATAACAGCAGCCGGTACGAACGTCAGAAAATTTACAGAGTCCAGGAAGAAGAGAACAACGGTAAACGCGCGCGATTGAGTGAACCTTTCCCCATATCACATTATTGGACGTATCTAATGACATTCGTTTAAAAACTGAATGACAACTTGAAAAAAAACAATCAATAAGGAAATGGATGACACATTATAATAATCATTAAATAAGGGTCCTCACCTGTTACTCAATCAAGCATGTAAACCGGAGACAATATAGTGAGAAAAAATAGTACGCCTATCCTTCTCATCCTTCTTTCATGAATTTCCCTGGTTTCTTAAATCCCTTCTTCTCTGAGGAGCAACTTGCATCGCATACCACCCCCTCCCCCCCAACAAACGGCCCTCTCCTGAGTCGACCATCTCGCTCTCCAACCCACGAGTATTGCCCCACAGAAAGGATGCAACCAGGCACGTGGGTCAGGTGGTGGCGTGGATGATCACTTGTGACTGCCACTGTACATATTTTTTTTTACTTCCCCAAGAGCAGAAATTATTATATTTCATCTTAAAATAGTAATTATTTCTTAAAATTTTCAGAATAGTAAGGAACTGCAATGAATTTTCCCAAGTCCATCCGTCAGTCATTCAGGAGCCTTGTTACACACTGACCCTAGGCCTCAGTTGTAAGCTTCCAGCGAGCAGACTATAGTTGGTCCATCTTAAATAAGACTTTTAGTGCTGCCTCAAATGGAGCTCTACACTTCTCTTTGGTCTCCAAGATATACCGAAGACTACTAAATGACTGATAACGTCCAGTATATTTAAATTCAGTATAAAGAAGACAGAAGCCAATTGGTGCCATATCATACACACGTCGCTCATCAAAAGAAAATTAAACGTTTACTGTATAATTTACTTTTGTATACAATAAAAGACAAGGAGTGAGACTGATAATAGAGGTGTATAACAATTGCTCAGGCAAATGTACGCGCCTGGTAGTAGGTAGTAGGCAGCTACCACACAGGGAGGTACTACCGCCTGGGAAGATATTGGAAGCATAATGTGTTGTCTAATGGTGGATCCTGATGCCACATGTGACCAAGTCCCAGGTTGATGATCTGACTTTCTGCCTCATTTACACACAATTGTAGGGTCTCAATTGTTTCTCTTACCTTGACAACACAACAGACATATATTGTTTCTCACTATTGATTTTTTGTATTTCTTTATTATTATTATTATTATTATTATTATTATTATTATTATTATTATTATTATTATTATTATTATATTTTCGCCCCCCAGGCCCCGATGTGGGTTAGTGACCTGTGACTGGGTGGGCAAATACACGTAAAAAAAAAGAAAAAAGAGTGAAAGAAGCTGTCTTCGCTGTAAGAGTCGTGAAGCTGGGCAGTAATGTTCTAACAAATGCTGTGATATCAAAAATTCAGAGTTCTTTAATGTCTAGCCTTTCAGTAATACTGGAGTATATTCAGGTAGACACAAACACACAGGAGTACACGTCCAGTACTCAGGCTCAGAAGAGTACAAAAGAGAATGCCCGACGACTCGACCAGCTAGTCAGCCGACCAGTGGTGAGGAAGATATAGGCAAGTGCATGATGAAGCAACAAGGTGAATGATTTTAAGTGTTGCACTAAAGAAGAGTATTATATATATTTCCTACTACAATTTATATCAACAGTAAAGTTACTGATCTATAACAGAAGAATATGTGAACCCAAAATAAGAAGTTGGCTTCCAAAATCATTATTTATGTCCTTGTATATACACTTATGTGTGTATTGTTCATAAGAAATCTCTACTTCATACTCCTCGCCGCGTACTGTCCTGGTGAATATTATTGATGAGGTTATTATCAACACTCGATATTTTCTTACAAAAACCATATATAAATAGTTTACTTTTGTTCCCTTCTGCTGTTACCTCCGTCTTAGCTTCCTAGCTGTAGGAATAGACAGAAGCAGAAATATCGACATCGACTCATGTCGGACACCTGCTGCCCACCATCCGGAGTCTATCACCCATTCTGTCCATAATATTCATCCCCATCGAAATATTATTAGCCGGTGAAATGGTCTGGACTGTTGGATTCCAGACCATTCTATATACAGTATACTACTCACCCACCAACACTGAAAACCTATCCTTCGCCCACTGACCGGCCGTGTAAGCCGCGGCGAAGAGGTCGGGGTAGATGGGGCTCCAGCATACGTCAGAGACAATGAGTGAACGAGACTTGTCGTGATGGAACTTCCACAGCGGTAACAACGACCCCTCCAGCGGCCGGAACTCATCTCCTCCATCCTCCCAGTACTTGAAATCTGAAACATATATACAGCTCTTGCTAACAAGTTTCTCGTTGATCCAAAGTGTGTGTATAGGGGGGGGGGGGGGGTTCTACTGACAATGACAATAATAAATGAAATATGAGGGGCATAGTTATTTCAGTTAATATAATAGTAACTTTGAATTATATTTGTATTGCACAGTAACTATGCATTTTGTTGTGATTATTACGAAAGTACTTGTAAACATTTAAAGTGTCGAGGATGGAGCAGAAGCTTCTCCCCAAATTTGCAGATGAAGTGATGGTGATGCTCAGAGAGAGGGTCAGTGTGTTGAGCGCCTTCTGATATGTGGAGTAGGAAGGGGAGAGAATAATGGTGTACGCCCACTTCTGTACTTTTTCTAGGTGTTTCCGTTGTGTGGCTATTAGGGAGGAAGACAAGGCAGGGAGGCATAGGTAAGCTTGGGAAGTATAAATGTTGAGTAAGCACTGAGGAGCTCGGGCGAGGGAGCTCCGAGTGACTTAAGACGGCGGAGGAGGTGGAGACAAAAACTGCAGGATTTGACAATTGCATTGACGTTGTTTTCCAGGTTAGTTTGTTATCTATAGTGACGCCGAGGAGCTTAGTGAAGCACACAACCTGGAGTGTGTTGGGACCTAAAGTGATGGAGGGAGGTGGGACAAGGTCACAGGAGAGGTTGATGTGCATAACCATGGTCTTGGTATGGTTGATGGTGACATGGTTGTTGGTGGCCCAGTTTTCGAGACAATATATTCTGGAAGGCGCTGTAGTCGGGAGCCAAGTTGTTCACGCTGCCCCAATGGTGAAGTCGTCGACACATTTCCAACGAGCGGGAGTTTCTCTCAGGGCATCATTGATAAGGATGAATCAGTCGAACGGTCCCATCTTGGTGCCTTGGAGGACGCCTCAAGTGATTGACTGAAAGGTGGAGACAGCCCTTCAGAAGTATGTAAGCCATGGTATAAGGCTTCTCCGAAACCCTAGGTCGATAGATTTGTTGATGATTAAATTGTGGGCGAATAGGCCAAATGCCTTGGTAAAGTCATTGAAGGCGACAGCCACAGACGTCTTTCAATTTTTCAAATGGCGGTATATACAGTCGAGAAAGCTGACAAGACAATGAGTGGTGGTGAAAGTTTTCACATTGACAAATTGCTGAGAATCTATGACATCTGGAATATCAGCATAAGCCCAGTCAAAAAGAAACTTTCACAGATTAAGCTGGGTATTGGGGGTGATGGCAATGGGTCGTATCTCATTTCAGGATTGTGGGTTCGTTGACTTGGGCACTGGTGACATATATAAGGTCTTCCGGTCTGCTGGGCATCTTTCTTGCTGAAGGAAGCATTGATGATGGAGCAGAGGGGTTTAGCTACATGTAGTTCCGGGGAGAACTCCTTGTAGAGTTTCATCAGTAAGTCAATGGGGGTGGTGGAGTGCTTTAACTTCAGTTTGTCCTAACGTCTTGTTGCTTAAAATTCTTCCATTAAGGTTGTTAGATAGCTCAGCTGCATCACCATTAGTGAGGTGGTTTAGGAAGGGGATGGATCTTATTGTCTAGTCCACATAGTTCTTTAAGCTTCCCAAACCATTGACTGATGTTGGTCTGCTTCAGGTGTTGCAGCTTGGTTGGGTAGTGGGACTTCTTTGCAGCGCGCATTTCACGGATGACTTGGTTGCGAAGGAACCTGTAGCGGATGTTTTCATTGAGATAAAATGTGCTGTTCTTTTATGCATAAGAATTTTGATCCGAGGTGTGAACCAGGGCAGGTCAGCTGGGTGTGATCTGACGGACTTCTCAGGGAAGAAGTGGTGGTGAGCTTCCGTGGTGGTGTTGGTATAATTTATCCATTTGGTGTCCACGTCATCCACACTAAGTACTTCAGTCCAGGGATGGTGAACTATCCACTGCCCGAATATAAGCATTGCAGAGTCAGTAATCGGTCTGTAGGGTTTGATGTAAAGGCTGGAGGCCAAAACACTAACAGGTGTGTACTACACCCGATAGGAGGCAGTGGCTGATTCCTCTAAGTCAATTAAGATAAAGTTAAGGTGTTTTGACCGTGTATAGGCAAGTTGTGATAGTAGTAGTTGTTCCTCGATATCAGTGGTGTCAATTTCATTAGAATTATCACCTAGTACTAGCAAGGCACACAGGTACCTAACGCTGAGGTGGTCTGAAGGGTAATGAGGTGATTGGTAAGGGCGTCTCTGGTGGATGAGTGAGACGGGTGGTATACCACACAGTGCCTCCACATTAGCTTGCTAAAACATCCATGCACGACGGCTATAGTTCATCTTAACAGAAGAGGGCATATGTACGGAGGTGGAGGAAGTGTTGATATCCCTCAAGTTTCAGGGACAATTTGCCACACCTCACAGATGGCAACGACGTTAGCAGTAACTGACCTATCTGTGGTGGGCAACTCGCCAAATTTGATGTTGAGGGAGGTAACGCTGGAGAGTAATAAGGAGGAGAAAATGTACAATAATTTGGGAACTTCAGTGTATTAGTATGGTGTGTCAGGAGTAGGGTTCCTAGGTGTCCACTGGAGGAGATGGTCCGGATGGGCTCCTGTATATAACGTCCTTGTCCATGACTACGAGATTAAATATGTTCGGTGATTTATAACATAATACCACTGCTGTGTGTGTGTGTGTGTGTGTGTGTGTGTGTGTGTGTGTGTGTGTGTGTGTGTGTGTGTGTGTGTGTGTTTGAAACACAAAAATTTGCAGATCAGCACACAATGTGCAAATATTTCAAATCCACCAAAACATTTTATAGACCAATCACTCGTGTGGCAGTCTCCTTCCTCTCATCCAACGGTAACTCCATACCGGAACACCGATGTGGCTGTCCTGACTACCTAGCAGGTCCCTCAGCATCTACAGTAGAGCTGACCCACCTCAGCTATCCTCCATCCCTGGTCGAGGTAGCTACTGCCACCAAACAGATGAAAAATAACAAAGCCTGAGGGCCTGATGGAATCCCAGCCGAGGTGTACAAAGCAGGAAGACCTGTACTTACCAGCCGTCTCCACTTTCTCCTGAAGAATATATGGGAAAAGGAGGAAATCCCCCAAGCTCTTAAAGACGCCTCCATCGTCAATATATATATAAACAAGGGAGACCGGAACGATGCTGCGGGTCTTGTATCGGTCTCTTTAGTCACTTCAAAACTCAGTCACCTAGGTCACATCCCTAATAACTCATATCATTGTATCATAGCTGGATGATCGTCATACTCGATTCCGAGTGACAGCAAAGTAGTAGTAGTAGTAGTATGTGTGTTTGTGTGTGTGTGTGTGTGTGTGTGTGTGTGTGTGTGTGTGCACAGGGTAGTGTAGTGCACTTAGTGTGGCAGCATTATATTAGTGTTAAAGTGCAGGCACTGATTGCTTCTTCTTGCTTTCAGCTACCGCCGCTGGCTAGCCCTCATGGCGAAAAGGGAAGCAGCCTTGTGTAAGTCTTCCCCTGCCAGTACACAGTCTCATCACCATCAAGACTCCTGCTGTGCCTCTTCATGGCAACACATGGTAACAGGGTGCCTCGCTGCCCCATGCTAAACCAGCAGGGGCAGTGGGCTCAAATGGGATGGCACATGGGCCCACTGGCATGTGGTGCCTACCAAGCACTGCCTTGCTGCCTTGAGGATTAACCTTTGTAGGTATAAGGCTATAGGAGTAAATGCCAAACAAAAAATCCTGTGGCAGAGGCCCGCATCAGGCACACATGGTTATAGAGCTCCAGTAAGACCACAACGACAGAATAGGCAGAAGAGGTGACAAACATGGGAACCCAATGGCTAGACCGGCAGAAAAAGGCAATGCATTGCTGGACGGGCTGCTAACACGAGACCCAACAAACTGGGCTATCGGCTGTCCTTGCAACTCTCTCTCTCCCCAGTCGTTGCATCTTCCTGCACCACTGTATCTGGAAAAGGGAGAGCCAAGATGTGTGGGCGCAGTTTGCACTCCTGTCTCTCCACATAAATCACCGCCATAATCCAGCTTATAATACTCTTCATTATCATCAAAACTCCTATACCCCCAAAAGTTCTATGGCGACGGACGAGTGGCGACGGGGACAGGCAGAGATGACTGCCAGGAGTGTCTGGTCGCAATTCTGCACATCGCCGGCATAAATAAGATGGTTGCTTATGCACTTGAATCTAGGCAGCAGTGCAATCTGGTCTTATCTGTACGAGTAAGCAGCCCTTTCCAGAAGCCACTATGCTCACCCCACATGGGTAGGGGGCTAGAAAGAGTACCCTAAACATACCCTTCCATAAACAAGCAACCTCTATGGGCAACTGCACCCAGTAAGGTCATTCTAATGTGGTCGAAAACATAATTATAACCACAGATCAAAGCAAAAACAAACTATACAACCTTTTATGGTCGCTGCATGGAATGTCAAGACCATTTTGGATTCTGGCACAAATGAGCGTCCCGAAAGAAGAACCGCACACGTGGCAAGAGTGCTGTCTAGAAATAGCATCGACATAGCAACCACTACTGAGTCTTGACTCTCAGACAGGGTCGACTCACAGAACTGGGGTCCGACTATACTTTATGCTGCAGAGAGAAACAGCATTTATGGATCTGGCTTTGCCATTCGCCAATCCATCCTACATAGGGTAACTGAAATGCATCTTGGGATAAATGAGCGCTACATGATGCTTCGAGCCTCACGGGATCACTTACGTCAAGCCTTCTTCATCAATGCATTACCCCCTAACACTGGATGAAGAGGACGACATCAAGGAGGCCTTTTATCCCGATCTTGATAGTGCTAATTTCTATCCCAGAGAAGATAAGTTTGTGCCCTTAAGTGACTTTAAGGCCAGAGTTGGTAGAGATGTTGACATATGACAGGGATAGGGAGAAACGGAGTAGGCAAGAGTAATCCCAACGGCCTCCTCCTCCTCCTCAACAAGCGTGCTGAACACAACAGTGTTTAGGCAGTCCGACAATTTCAAGGGTTCTTGGCAACATGCACAATCCAAACATTGGCATCTCATTGACTACATCACTGTCAGAGAAAGAGATTGCCGAAATGTCCTCATCACTCGAGCCATGTGTGGCTCAGACCACTCCAACACAGATCATCGGCTTGTAAGATCCAAACTCTCCCTTCCCGTCACCTCAAAACGGCGAAGGCAACAAGCCTCCAGAAGAGGTTTTAATAGCAAGCGTCTGGAGATTCCAGTTGTAGCACATGCTTTCAGAGAGAAGCTCGAGGATAGGCTGATGAACAACTAGACAACAAAGAACCCAAATCCGAGTCCCGAATTGGGTATCCTCGAAACTGTTATGACAAAAACCCACAGAGAGACACTCGTCCAAATACACCAGGACTGGTTTAAAGGAAAGGACCCAGAAATCAACCTACTGACTGACAGAAAAACCATCAATCTCAGACCAAAGCTGATACCTTCCGCAAGAAGCAAGCAGCGGCCCAACATGTGAAGCAGAAAACGCTTGTAGATCAACACAAGATGGGCGAATTTTTCAATTCCACTAAAACATTTTATGGCCCAATCACTCATGGCGCGGCCCCCCTCCGCTCAGCCAACAGTAACTCCCCAATTAAAGACAAAGAAGGCATCCTTCAGTGTTAGAAAAAGCACTACTATTTTCAGCTTAACCGAAACACCAATATGGTTGTCCTGGGTGCCCAGGAGGTCGCTCAGCACCCAAAGCTGATCCACCTTAGCCATATTCCATCCCTGGATGAAATAGCTACTGTCATCAGACAGATGGAAAATAACAAATCTGAAGTACTTGAAGGAATCCCAGCTGAGGTATATTAAGTAAGAGGACCTCATCTTACCAGCCGTGTCCACTCTCTCCAGAAGAATTATGGGAGAAGGGGAAAATTCCTCAAGCTCTCAGGGCCGAGTTCAAAACGGTGATTTGAACTCGGCTCAGGTCTGCGAATCTAAATTCTTCGATCCGAGATTTCCTGCAGTGGATTACCCATATTCAGAACACCGACTTGAACCCTGGATCGGGTAATCTGTTGTACTATCTTCAATTACGAGCAAGGATCGAACACTGAAATTCCAGACTATCACGTTTCAGTTACACCATTACGACAGCCAATCAACATCGAGAGTATTGTTTTAAAGATTATGGCGGCAACTGTGACCCCACGAGTTTTTACAGAGGAGAAATCTCTCCTTGCACACCACAAGTTACATTTATTACTATAATTACAATCAAATTATAATCAAATTATAATGATTTATGGTACTGTGTTACAACGTGGTTGTGTTGTTGTATGATAACAAAGAAATTCATAGAGGAAGAACAATTACATACACATTGTAGATATAATCCGGGACAGGTGTTAATATTCATAACCAAAGTGAGATGAATCAATGCAGGGCGTAATAACCTGGCTAGTTCGGTTAGGTTAGGTTTCTTTTTCTTCTTTATATCCCACATTTTCCTTATTAGTAATGTTAAGAAAGGACTTTCCTTTATTAATACATTAACATCAAAATACACTCAGCATTTATTCAATTATATTGAAAATACATCATAACAGCTTTCCTACAAAAACACTCAATATAAAGAAGCGTCAGCGTTCTTTACATTTACCCGCTTGATCTTCATGGACCCTAAACACTTAAGTGTTGTAACACATTACCATAACTCATTCACTAACCAGAATCTTTCTTACCTGGAAACTATTCGTTGAGAAGAATCTGAAAACAATCATCAGCTGATGAATAGGAGGTAGAGGTGAACCATAGCCAACAGGTCTGTCAGGTAGAGGCTCCATAACAGAAAATATCAAGGAAGTCTCCCGTGCTTAACCGATATCGTTGTTTAAATTGTGTCATCATAAAATTTGATAGGATTCTGCCCATCTACCACCAGTCTTTTCTCTACAAAATTTTCAATTTGATGATATCGCCAAACACAGCTCTCTGTCAAAATTCATGTTGACTTGCTTGAAGGAAGGACAGCCAAACCTGCCTCCAGGATGGATTAACGCGAGGATAGACAATTTCGATCTCAAACCCGGTTTGAATCTTTGTGTTGGCTCAAGCCAGCGTTCTGAATACCAACAATCTTCAATCTTCGCTCGATCCGTGGTTTAAACCTTCAATCGGGAGACGGGTCAGACTGTGGTAACTACCGCTGGATCTTGCTACTGTCCGTAGCTGGCAAGATTATCGCCTGAGTCCTCCTCAACAGATTTCTTCCCAAGGTGGAAAACTTCATTCCTGACTCTCAATGTGGCTTTAGACTATCACGTGGCACTACTGGCATGATCTTTGCTGCTCGCCAGATACAGGAAAAGTGCAGAAAACAGCGTCGTGACCTGTAAAGTCCCGGATGAAAGTTCTCGCTACAGTCAAAGTGGGTGGTGTAAATTCCGCCAACCCTTACTGGACGACGGGTTCGCTGTTCAGCCATTGCCTCCCTCCCTCCTCCCTACACACACACACACACACACGCAAACAAGCACCCTAGCAGTTCAACAGTAAAGACGAGAGAACGATGTCACGGTTTTGTTAATAAATTCGACATAATAAGTTACACCATTATCAGATAATCAGGACATAGTGCAGAGTGTGTTTTTGTGGCTAGGGGTCACAATAATATCATAATCCTCCAAGCTGTATTGTCCCTCAGAATGGTGGCCAGAAAACTAAGCATTAATGTGAGGAATAATATGGTTCATAAGAGACTGTTATCACCCTCCGTGATAATGGTCTCATCATGGGGTCTACTGCAGGTAACCTTGGCCTGATCCCTTCAATGGATGACATGATGGGACTATGGCTCAGTCATGAGCGACACATTTAATATATAAGTGTGTCACAACAAAAAGTTTTTTTGGTTCTGAATTAATCATGAAATAATTACAAATAGTAAAATTCTAAGTACATAAAAAAAATGAGGGGATATTGCGTAGAGTCAGGACTATAACTAATGTAGTTGCAATACTGTACAAGATAACTTGGATTTAGGAGTCTCGGCCCGCACTCTCAGACGGCGGCTTCTTGAAGGGGACACACCACCGGACACCCGCCAAAAAATAATAGTTGACGGACCAACCTCGTGCCAATAGGCTACTGTACTCCCAACAACATGTGGAGGAAGACCTGTATTTCTGGGGATGGATATCTTCACTGACGAGAAAACCTTGTCCTTCACTTCACGCAAGACGCAATGCTGGAGGAGGAATGATGCCAGGTAAGACATACTACCTTACCACATTGTTTGGAGCATTACGGACGTCAACATAAAGTAGCCTAGGTATTGAATTGAATTAGAAATTTAGTAATGAACAATGCACTTATGGCTAAAATGTTGTATGTTTTCGCAGGTAGACTATACTGAAGCCGCCTCAATAATAATAGGGAGAAGCGCACAGCAGCTATGTCCTGTGCTATGTGCAGGGCTGGGTATGTCTCCATGGCGGGGAGGACCTAACCCACATCCAAGGATGGTTCACCGCAGCCAAATATATGGAACTGCATTTCAGTGGGCCAATTGTGTTAGTTCACGGCAGATGTCCCATACACACAGCTCGTATTATCCAACGATGATTTGTGGACAATCCCAACCTGGACTCCTTGACTGGCACAGTAAGGGCTGCAACATGATCCCCAATGGTAGTATGGGCAAACACGGACAACTCCTGGAAACCAGCAGGAGAGGACACCAGAACAACTTAGGTAACTCACGCAGGAGCAGTGGGAAATGTTCTGGGCCATCCCCCGACTTGTTTATAACCATATATCCAAAATACCTGAAAGATTGCCACTGACAAGGACGAGTGAATGGAGAGGGTATTGAGAAACTCGAAATTTATATGAAATTTGTATTATGAGGTGCGAGTTGCACAGTCTCATTTATTACAACAACTGGCAATGAACCTCAACTAAAACCTGCGGTGCTGCTGCTGCTCTATGAGGCGAGAGTCTGTGTAACTCAGTTTGACAGCCAATGTATATAGGAGCGCCGTCCCATGTTGGGGGCGTAAATAAAGACCTAAGAACTAATATTTGTATTAATTGATTTATTTTTACGTATAATAAAGTAATGCCTTGCCCATGATATATAGCATCACTACCTAATAAACCGAAGAGCATTAAGAATGATGTAAAAAAAGAAACTAAGAGAATATTAATTTTATATTCAAATGAGATAAAAAAAACTGACGAGGAAACTTGGCTGCCAATTACACTATATCAGTATTAATGAAACACATGTAAAACATAAGAACATAAGAACATAAGGAGTCTGCAATAGGACGGTTGGCCTGTGCATGGTAGCTCCTGTCGAGAGTTACTACCACTCTCTATCATCCATGAATCTATCCAGCCTCCTTTTGAAACTTTCCAGCGTTCCCGCACTTACTACAAAGTTGCTAAGCTTGTTCCACTCGTCCACCACCCTATTTGTGAATCAGTTTCTTCCTATCTCCCTCCTAAACCTAAACTTATCCAACTTAAATCCGTTGTTCCGAGTCCTATCCTGCTCGGATATTTTAAGAACTTTATCTACATCCCCTTTATTGATTCCTTTCACCCACTTAAATACTTCTATCATATCTACCCGCACTCTTCGTCTTTCTAGGGAATGCAAGTTTAGTTTCTTTAACCTATCCTGATATGGAAGGTTTCTAAGTCCCGGAATCATTTTCGTCATTCTTCGTTGCACCGACTCTAGTGAATTGATATCCATTCTATAATAAGGACACCAGAATTGAACCGCATAATCGATGTGCGGCCTGACTAGCGCAAGATATAGTTGCAATAAGACATCAGCACTCTTGTTACTTACACTTCTAGATATAAAACCCAATACTCTGTTTACCTTGTTTCGAACATTAACGCACTGTTTTCTAGGCCGTAGGTCCGGGCTTACAAGTACCCCTAGGTCTCTTTCACAAGTCGACTTCTCTAGGTTGATGTTGTTAAGGCTGTATACATTGACAGCATTTGTTCTTCCAACATTAAGTACGCTGCACTTGCTGGTGTTGAATTTCATTTGCCATTTCTCAGACCACCCCTGCAGTTTATTTAGATCCTCCTGTAATGCATTTGCATCCTGCCCTGAATTAATCTGCCGCCCTATTTTGGTGTCATCCGCAAACTTGCTTATGTCACTGCTGATCCCAGTATCTAGATCGTTTATGTAGATTATGAACACGAGTGGGCCTAGTACTGACCCCTGGGGAACCCCACTGGTTACACGACCCCACTCAGATTTAACACCATCTACGCTGACCCTCTGCGTTCTATCGGTGAGCCATGATTTTATCCAATTTAAAATTTTCCCCTCGATACCATGAGCCTTAATTTTTCTCAGAAGCCTCTGATGCGGTACTCTGTCAAATGGTTTGCTAAAGTCTAAGTAAATAACATCGTAATTTTCGTCATTATCTACTACCTCGAAGACTTTTCTAAAAAATGTCAGCAGATTTGTTAGACAAGATTTTCCCTTTGTAAACCCATGTTGAGAGTCGTAGATTAATTTGCTTTTCTCTAGATGCGATCGGATGCTATCTGCTATAATTGATTCAAGAAATTTCCCCACTACTGACGTCAAACTGATCGGCCGGTAATTTGACGCTGATGCTCTGTCTCCCTTTTTGAATATGGGTACTACATTTGCCTGTTTCCACAAGTCTGGCACAACTCCCGTGTCCAATGATTTTGTAAATAAGTTTACGAGGGGTCCGCTAATCTGTTCCCTACACTCTTTCAAGACTCGAGGGAAAATTCCATCCGGCCCTGGGGATTTTGTTTTCTTCAGTTTATTTATCTTCTTAAGAACATCCTCTTTTCTGATAGTGATATTCTTTAATTTCTCTTCTTCCTTTCCCTTAAATATCAGTTCCACCTCTGGAATTTCATCGGGAATTTCCTCTGTGAAAGCTGATAAGAAGTAGCTGTTCAATGCTTTGCTTATTTCTTCACTGCCATTTATCACTTCTCCCCTCCCTGACTTTAAAGGCCCAACTTTGTCCTTGACCTTTGTTCTATATACCTGGAAAAATCCCTTGGGATTCGCCTTGGATTCTCTTGCTATTTTTGACTTCATAGTCTCTCTTTGCTTTCCTTAAATTTTTCTTAACATTCCTAGATAGTTCATTATACCTGTTTCTGAGCTGCTCCTCCCCTCCCTTTAATTTCTTATGTATTCCTTTCTTTATTCCTATGTCATGTTTAAGTTTTCTTAACATACAACAGGTGCAAGTAAAAACTATATGTTAAAACTCAGTATGATAAAATACAATTGATAATTCTTCAACATAAAGATGCCAATTGATATAAAACAAAAAATAAAATTTAATTATTCGTTTATTTATTTACGGAAAACTAGCTCACCACTGAGGCGCCCTCCTCACACTACCACCTGACCATCCTCATCACTGCTCCCCACAACCTCCCCACACTACCACCTGACCATCCTCGTCACTGCTCCCCACAATAAATGCATGTTTCCTCATTTCATGGTCATTATTCTCAAATAAAGGAATAAAATTTTCCTCTTCATAATCATCCAAAACGCTCTGTACTTTACTGGGGGTGAGGAGAGGGTACGGCCTGGTCACTGAACACAGCAACGCGCACGGCTCAAGCAGGTCTATCTAAGCCTGACTCTTCCTTCATGTTTCCACTTTGTCACTAATAACAATTACTGACCACCTGATTTTTCAAAAAGGACTGAAAAAAAATTAATTCAGTAAGTCATTCGTCTGGCAGTCACTTTGATGCTTGAGACTCTGGGTTCTGAAGCGTGGAGGTGACCTCACTGGGCACAGAAAATCAACGTCCTCTAACTTTTATTTTTTATTTGTTTTCGCTGACCAGTGAGGTGGCTGGCGGTCACCTCCCCCGTGCCCTCAAGTGTTGTGTCAATCTCTAATATAAAAAACAACAGAAAAACGAAATAACATAGAAGTTAAGGAAAATATACGAGCGCGCACACACACACTTACCAGTCTTAGGGTAGGTGTAATGTAGAAGTCAGGCAGTGCTTAACCAAATGACAAAAAAAGATACAGGAAGAGTAATGTTGAACACGAAGGAGCAAATTTATTCTCTTTTCCTTATTATATTAAATATTAATAATAGTCAGCCATGTGTAAGCAGGAAGACGGAAATTTTCCATACATGTACGACATCTGTTGGTTGGAAGCCAAACTTCGTTTCGGCCTTTATTCTCCGTTCCTTGACTTACAACTAACTGTAATGAATTGTGGCGAGCAGTCAACCATTGCTATGGTGGAATAAGTCTAAACTCATTTGTCGGCGTCTGTACAGTCAGCCAAAGGTGCACCGACCCCACCCTGGGTCTCGTGCTCGCAATTTTACCTGGCAATACTTGGTAAAGGAAGGCTGTATGTAAAGGCGATTGTGATTGGTGGATCTGTTTTCGGCTATATCACTGTCAGGATAAATATTAAACAAACCAAAGGTAGAATTATTATAATAATAAACGCTTCATTGTTATTTAAGGTCATGAGAAGTTTCCAAATGTTCTCATATTTGCTAAAATAATGAAGAAAATTTGATGTGAGAATCTTGTGGCAGCTGTGGTTGTAGTTGAGTTACTAATTCATTAATACAATTTTCTTCATTATTTAAGCTAATATATAAGCATTTGGAAACTTCTCATGACCTTGAATAACAATGAATAGTTTATTATTATAATAATTCTACCTTTGGTTTGTTTAATA
This sequence comes from Homarus gammarus, assembly GCA_958450375.1. Taxonomy (NCBI): domain Eukaryota; kingdom Metazoa; phylum Arthropoda; class Malacostraca; order Decapoda; family Nephropidae; genus Homarus; species Homarus gammarus. The sequence continues at coordinate 1,288,484 of CAUDMG010002857.1, forward strand.
TTTATCCTGACAGTGATTTCGCCGAAAACAGATCCACCAATCACAATCGCCTTTACATACAGCCTTCCTTTACCAAGTATTGCCAGGTAAAATTGCGAGCACGAGACCCAGGGTGGGGTCGGTGCATCTTTGGCTGACTGTACAGTTGCCCTCAGATATAGTTCCACCCGTCGTCCGTGGCCTCTCCGAACATGTGGTAATGTCGGAATCATAAACGAACTTTCTTTACAGATATTACAGCTATCATAATTATCATTTACCACAAATATAGAGTAAAAATATTACCGAAAAAATATAATGTTGGCCACATGTTGGGAAAGACGACTGAGTGATTAAGCACTATACATTGGTTTTTGTATTACCAGGTGTAAGACTTTGCAAATGCAATTTTATAAACAATGTATGCCATCACGTTAAAAATTACAATACAAACATATATTATCTAACATGTGTGTATAAAAGAACTAAGTTTTATGACTTGATGCTCAGTATACAGAACAAGCTTTGCTAATCACCTCTGTTACTCTCACCTTGTGAAATATCATCGTAGATGTTTTGATTGACCATCCTCTCAATGATCCTGGCGGCCAGGGGTAGCCCCGGTAAGTTAAGGTACTCCGTAACAAACGTCTCACGGGGCTGTGGACTCGGCAGCTCGATGGGATCCAGCGTCTCCGGAAAAAAGTGTTTCATCATTAGCAACAATGTGAAGGTACTGTAATGCGGAGGGCAAACTGACAGAGTTTCTTAAATCAGTGTCAGAATAGTGGAGTTCATATTACATCACTCACAGTCAGGTCTCTTAAGCTACACATAACTTATACACCAGTCACAGTCAGGGCCACTTAAGTTCTTTCTGTTCATCTACGAATCAAGAACTAGCCTCTCCACGTCCCAGGTCTGCCCGTGACCAAGGCCGTCTTACATCACAGATAATTCCAACAATTACATTCGAAGGATAATTTGTACCCAAGTGGATAACGAAGATCATTAGTGATAGATCATCCACTCATTTATTAGTTTATATTTGTTATATTATGATTATGAGGGAACAGTAATAATAATAATAATAATGATAATAATAATAATAATAATAATAATGTCAAATATTCGCCAGACATAGGTACACAATAGCTATTAACTAAAACAGAAAATAGCCAGTCAGTCAGCCAATCGCAGATCAAGGTGGGATTGTTCAGCCAATCAGAGGCCAGTTAGTAGGAGTGTGGTCCCTCCAAAGTAGCAAACTGTGGGGAGAATTGGTGATGGTGTGGTTTGGGTTGTTTACTTGTGCCTATTCAAAGTGTTGGGTTACTCGTTCACTGGGATTCTTTCGAGGTATTGTGAGCCCTAAACAGAGGCGACGTGCGCTGGGCAGGTAAGTGGGTTGGTCACAGAGGGCATCGGTAAGAGAACCCTTCACTCATATCATTGATTGTCTATGGTATGTTTGTTTGTGGTACATTTCTGTGTTGATTGTTGAGGTGTTCTATGTCGGGTGTTGTTAATACTGTGAGAATTTTAGCGAAATATTATGAATATTTTGATAAGTTGTTGAGGAGAAGGACTCCCACATCAAGTGTTCGGCAGTCCTTGTCCTCTAGGGCAGAGTTTCTCAACCTCTTCTTGCCCTAGGCCCCTTTCTGAGCCTCACCTACCTCTGTGGCCTCCCTCATACTTGGAAAAAAAATAACCATCTGCACTGTGTATTAATCTGAACTGTATCATACAGAATTATATAGACAAGGTGTTTGTAGCACCTAACAAAAACTATTAATTCTATAGACATAATTGTGTACAAGTAAACAAATTTCCATAAAGACATAAAATGTAAAATGCATAGTAGCAGCATAACGCCTTCCAACAAACAACACTCCAATTGGTAGGTTTAATAAATTTCATCTGCTTACTACTTTACGAGAGTAATTTTCTATGTATAAGCTACTGAACTTAGCACAAAGAATGAGATGTGTCAATGTTGACAAATTGATCATACGCCTGGCAGTGAAGAAAACAGATTAAGAGAGATAGTAGTGACTTGTAACGATGTCAATAAACAAATGGATAAACTTAAACATAATAAGTCGCCAAGTCTCGACGAGATGTTTGCCAGAGTATTAAGGGATGAAAGGAAGAACTTGGTTTGCCCTTAACAAATTTATTTAACAAGTCATTAAAAACCAGTGTAGTAAATAAAATCTTGGGGGATAGCGGATGTGATACCAATTTTGAAGGGAGATAGATTACTATCCTCAAGCTACCGGCCAATTAGTGTAACATCAATTGTAGGCAAATTGCTGGAAGCAATAATTTAAAAAAAGGTTCAAAATCACCTCGCGAAACACACATTGATCAATGATTCCCAGCATGGCAGCACAGGTGGGTGGTCATGTCTAACAAATCTACTAATATTCTTTTCAACTGTTTTCGAATAGGTTGATTATGGACACGATTATGATGTGGTTTACCTCGACTTTAGCAAAGCCTTCGACAAAGTCCCCCACGAAAGACTTAATATTTAAAGTAGAGGCTCATGGCATTGGAGGATCTGTGTTATAATTGGATCTCGGTGTGGTTACAGAACAGGAAACAGCAAATAAGCATTAGCGGCACTAAATCTGATTGGGGTAATGTCAATAGTGGAGTACCCCAAGGCTCAGTACTTGGGGCATTAATATTTATTATATACATAAACGACAGATATTATAGCCGTAGGCAGCAACAAAAGTAAATTTGCTGATGACACTAAAATAGGGCGTGTGATTAAATCTGACGATAACTCCGCAAAACTACAGGAAGATCTAAAAAAAATTTCCCATGGTCTGAAAAATCGCAATCAGATATGAGATGAACAACGTTGTTATAGAGAAATCCGACTGTGAGAAAGATTTACGGATAATGATTAGTAGGAATATTAAACGAAGTCAATAATGCACATTTGCTCGAAACAAGGGGGTACTGACTGGCGCCACTCTGGTCACCCTCTGAATTTTGGAGATTTCTTCACCGGCAGGCAGCATCCTGTTTTAGCGTCAGCTGAGAATTTGTTGGAAACATGTCGAAGCGAGGAGACAGTGGGAGGAACTGGCTTGCACTTCTTTTGTGCCAGTGGACTCTAGAGATTTAAGAACGTTGTGTTTTCTTGTTTCCTGTGAGGTTATCAGCATATACAAGGATCACGCGCACCTACAGTGATATATATATATATATATATATATATATATATATATATACTCAACGACCTCACCAGCAAGGAATCGAACCCTCGACCTACTGGGTGTGACTAGGGAGCGCTTACCGGCTAGGCCACAAGGACACTAAAAGCAGTTCTAGACTCTGTTATATTTCACACAAAGCCTGTTCATCGAGCTGATGGCGCCGTGAACCTCATTGGGAAACTGCCCGTGCCTCGTATGTGGTGTCAGTAGCATTTTACCGAATCCAGCTGGTATGAAACGCGAGGTACATATATATACTTCATTTTTAGCCCATTTAACACGCGGACTTTGAACATATACTCAACGACCTCACCAGCAAGGAATCGAACCCTCGACCTACTGGGTGTGACTAGGGAGCGCTTACCGGCTAGGCCACAAGGACACTAAAAGCAGTTCTAGACTCTGTTATATTTCACACAAAGCCTGTTCATCGAGCTGATGGCGCCGTGAACCTCATTGGGAAACTGCCCGTGCCTCGTATGTGGTGTCAGTAGCATTTTACCGAATCCAGCTGGTATGAAACGCGAGGTACATATATATACTTCATTTTTAGTCCATTTAACACGCGGACTTTGAACATATACTCAACGACCTCACCAGCAAGGAATCGAACCCTCGACCTACTGGGTGTGACTAGGGAGCGCTTACCGGCTAGGCCACAAGGACACTAAAAGCAGTTCTAGACTCTGTTATATTTCACACAAAGCCTGTTCATCGAGCTGATGGCGCCGTGAACCTCATTGGGAAACTGCCCGTGCCTCGTATGTGGTGTCAGTAGCATTTTACCGAATCCAGCTGGTATGAAACGCGAGGTACATATATATACTTCATTTTTAGTCCATTTAACACGCGTGTTAAATGGACTAAAAATGAAGTATATATATGTACCTCGCGTTTCATACCAGCTGGATTCGGTAAAATGCTACTGACACCACATACGAGGCACGGGCAGTTTCCCAATGAGGTTCACGGCGCCATCAGCTCGATGAACAGGCTTTGTGTGAAATATAACAGAGTCTAGAACTGCTTTTAGTGTCCTTGTGGCCTAGCCGGTAAGCGCTCCCTAGTCACACCCAGTAGGTCGAGGGTTCGATTCCTTGCTGGTGAGGTCGTTGAGTATATGTTCAAAGTCCGCGTGTTAAATGGACTAAAAATGAAGTATATATATGTACCTCGCGTTTCATACCAGCTGGATTCGGTAAAATGCTACTGACACCACATACGAGGCACGGGCAGTTTCCCAATGAGGTTCACGGCGCCATCAGCTCGATGAACAGGCTTTGTGTGAAATATAACAGAGTCTAGAACTGCTTTTAGTGTCCTTGTGGCCTAGCCGGTAAGCGCTCCCTAGTCACACCCAGTAGGTCGAGGGTTCGATTCCTTGCTGGTGAGGTCGTTGAGTATATGTTCAAAGTCCGCGTGTTAAATGGACTAAAAATGAAGTATATATATGTACCTCGCGTTTCATACCAGCTGGATTCGGTAAAATGCTACTGACACCACATACGAGGCACGGGCAGTTTCCCAATGAGGTTCACGGCGCCATCAGCTCGATGAACAGGCTTTGTGTGAAATATAACAGAGTCTAGAACTGCTTTTAGTGTCCTTGTGGCCTAGCCGGTAAGCGCTCCCTAGTCACACCCAGTAGGTCGAGGGTTCGATTCCTTGCTGGTGAGGTCGTTGAGTATATGTTCAAAGTCCGCGTGTTAAATGGACTAAAAATGAAGTATATATATATATATATATATATATATATATACCATTTTTATATTTACGTTCTCAAAGTCAATATTCTCGAAGGTTTTAATATAATTTGTTGTTCAGCATCAGCCTCCAAGTTTGAAATATTTAACAACAATTCACCAACACCTAACATTATTGTTCTTGCATCATTACACAGGGTATAAGTGGGAACGGTAAACTTGACAAGACGAAATCGATGATCCATACATCGCCGTCACTCAAATACTGTATATGGCATCCTTCATCTCTTAGGTTCAAAATCAGAGAGATTAACACAGAGGGCCTAAATGTCTTTATGACGTAGTGGCTAGAATGACGTGATTGTGTTTAGGTGTTCACAGGCGGCGAGCTTTTTTTTTTTACTAAAACACTCGAAGACTCTCCAAGGCGAATGCTTTGGTGCAAACTGCCCTGTGTAAATAGCCAAGACCATCTGTAAAAAAGTTCATATGTGTTTAAAAATTCAGTTCATTCTTGTGAACAAGAGAAATCAGTCTATTACTTTAAGAGAAGCTATGTTTGGTTGAGGCAGGGTCAAAGAAGGTGACTTGAGATATGTAAGATCCAAACTGGTCTTGCAGCAGCTTGGGAATCCACAGAAGAATGTTGAAAAGATTACAACCAGCAGGAATAGTGATATGGAAGAGGGGGGACATAGGCTACGACTCGATGAAAGTAGGAAAACACAAGAAAAGATGGAAGTTTCAGAATATCTGAGCATAGGCTCTGAACCTGTCACCTGCCACTCGCGAGGATAGAACAGAAGTAGGAGAATAAATCCTTCCCCGTCAGTATCAGATTAGAGAGTGAGGAAAAAAGTGGAAAATTATTCGGCAGGTAAAAACAATTCCAGGAAGCACAATATTTTAGGACATCTTCGTAAGTCCAGGTTGCACAAAGGGAGCAGCACACAGAAGAAAGCCTGATGTGCTTGAAGCAGAAGAAGGAAGATTCAATGAAAAATGGGAATGGATTTAGGTGGGTTATCTACAAGGGAAAAGTAGTGGAGGCCGCTGCGCTTGTACAGAGCCAAGGGACAACGAAACACTCCCCGCCCCTTCGACCTCCCATCCAGGAGGAGACGAGCACCATGTAAACAATGACATTTGTAGCCACACCCTATACATAATATGGTGAGTTTAGTAAACGAGGCAGTTACTGAAAATGGAAAGAAAGCAGAGCCACTACCAAGCTCGGAGTTGCTACCGAGAACTATTTCCAGCTTGAGAGTTATATACATAAATACTGACACTTTCCTTGACAAGAGAGCGGAGTTTGAAACTGTACTCAAGATCACTAACCCAGTATAGTGGGTCTTCAAGATCACTAACCCAGTATAGTGGGTCTTCAAGATCACTAACCCAGCATAGTGGGTCTCCAAGATCACTAACCCGGTATAGTGGGTCTCCAAGATCACTAACCCGGTATAGTGGGTCTACAAGATCACTAACCCGGTATAGTGGGTCTTCAAGATCACTAACCCGGTATAGTGGGTCTCCAAGATCACTAACCCGGTATAGTGGGTCTCCAAGATCACTAACCCGGTATAGTGGGTCTACAAGATCACTAACCCGGTATAGTGGGTCTACAAGATCACTAACCCGGTATAGTGGGTCTCCAAGATCACTAACCCGGTATAGTGGGTCTACAAGATCACTAACCCGGTATAGTGGGTCTTCAAGATCACTAACCCGGTATAGTGGGTCTCCAAGATCACTAACCCGGTATAGTGGGTGTTCAAGATCACTAACCCGGTATAGTGGGTGTTCAAGATCACTAACCCGTTATAGTGGGTCTCCAAGATCACTAACCCAGTATAGTGGGTCTCCAAGATCACTAACCCGGTATAATGGGTCTCCAAGATCACTAACCCGGTATAATGGGTCTCCAAGATCACTAACCCGGTATAATGGGTCTTTAAGATCACTAACCCGGTATAATGGGTCTCCAAGATCACTAACCCGGTATAGTGGGTCTTCAAGATCACTAACCCGGTATAGTGGGTCTCCAAGATCACTAACCCGGTATAGTGGGTCTCCAAGATCACTAACCCAGTATAGTGGGTCTTCTTGATCACTAATCCAGTACAGTGGGTCTTCAAGATCACTAACCCGGTATAGTGGGTCTCCAAGATCACTAACCCGGTATAGTGGGTCTCCAAGATCACTAACCCAGTATAGTGGGTCTCCAAGATCACTAACCCGGTATAGTGGGTCTTCAAGATCACTAACCCGGTATAGTGGGTCTCCAAGATCACTAACCCGGTATAGTGGGTCTTCAACATCACTAACCCGGTATAGTGGGTCTCCAAGATCACTAACCCAGTATAGTGGGTCTTCAAGATCACTAACCCAGTATAGTGGGTCTCCAAGATCACTAACCCGGTATAGTGGGTCTCCAAGATCACTAACCAAGTATAGTGGGTCTTCAAGATCACTAACCCGGTATAATGGGTCTTCAAGATCACTAACCCGGTATAGTGGGTCTCCAAGATCACTAACCCGGTATAGTGGGTCTTCAAGATCACTAACCCGGTATAGTGGGTCTACAAGATCACTAACCCGGTATAGTGGGTCTACAAGATCACTAACCCGGTATAGTGGGTCTTCAAGATCACTAACCCGGTATAGTGGGTCTACAAGATCACTAACCCGGTATAGTGGGTCTCCAAGATCACTAACCCGGTATAGTGGGTCTACAAGATCACTAACCCGGTATAGTGGGTCTACAAGATCACTAACCCGGTATAGTGGGTCTACAAGATCACTAACCCGGTATAGTGGGTCTACAAGATCACTAACCCGGTATAGTGGGTCTACAAGATCACTAACCCGGTATAGTGGGTCTCCAAGATCACTAACCCGGTATAGTGGGTCTACAAGATCACTAACCCGGTATAGTGGGTCTCCAAGATCACTAACCCGGTATAGTGGGTCTTCAAGATCACTAACCCGGTATAGTGGGTCTTCTACGTAGAACTGTTAAAAAAGAACAGGATAACCTACCCGGAGGATTGTGAGTTTAATAGAGAAGGATACGACTCATTTACGAACCTTTCTCAGGCAACTTGGAAGGGGTGTGGTTATTTATGCTAGAATAGGACCTTGGGGCCAGCCAGGTGAGGGTGCAGGGGAGGATGTTCGAAGAATCGAATTGGTGTAAAATTAAACTAAAGGGGAGAGACTTACTCGCTGTTGGACGCATTTATACATCCCCAAATTTCATTATATTAAACCAAGATAACATAAGACTTCCATAGACAACATAAGGGCGCACAACTCTAAACACCACCTTGTCATTGAGCCCTCAACTATGGCGACATCGACTGGAGGAATGAATTTACACCAAATAACCTTAATAACCACACAACTTATTGTGTAGAAACTCTTAAGAGACAATTTTCTATTCCAACATGTGAAAGAAAGGTCTGACTCACTATAGAGGGGAGTAAACACCCAAACCGCTGGACGTCATCTTAACTAACGAGTTGGAACATTCGGCCCCCGTTGGCACCAGTCATCACGTGATATTGTTCTTCAGATTTAACTGTTACTTGGTTCAGGTCAAGGTTCAAATATTACAATGGTGATTAAAACGGGATGAGGGAGAAGATAAGGGGTATTCACTGGCCTGACTCACTGAGAATAAAAAACACAGACTTAATGTAAGGAATCTTCTTACATATGTTAGATGACTAGCTCGCAGCGACGGGGAGTGGTGGAGAGAATGTGACAGTCACCCCTTAGACATAGTCACCCCAACAACAGTGAGGGATGTTGAGAAAGTAAGAGAAACAATTGAGACCCTACAATAATTGTGTGTAAATGAGGCAGAAAGTCAATCGGATCAGCAACCTGGGATTTGGCGCAATTGCCGTCCCTGGAGGTGCCATATTCAGACTGAGGCCAGGCACACAATACTTTCTCAACCAAAACGACCAAAATTAATTTCGGGCGAGGAACATGAGATAAAGTTGTATTATTTATTTTTATTATTTTTTTTTTTATCTGGGAACAGCCGGCGGAATTTTTTTAGGAACTTCCACTGTAAAAGTTCCTATTCTCCAGATGCCCGAGTCGAAGGCATCACTGATCATCAAAAGGGCGGGAAGTGCAATATGGTGCAAATAGTACAGCTTTTGTGGTGGAACATATAGGAGCACACTTCCTGATCAATGTGAGATTGGAGGAGCAATGAGAAAAAATAATATTATTTGATATAAAGCGTAAGGCAAGAAACATTATTATTTCTAACGTGTTCCTTTGGGTGAAAATTGACGATACTTGCTATGTTGACACCTTCCATTAACTATTCCCTCTGTCCTATCAGCTATTTCTTCATTCTTAGTGTGACTCTCTTTTCCAACTTACTGGAGCCTGGGAACCATCCAGCTTTGTTGACTTTAGTTATACTGAACAGTTGGGGGCATTACCAGCAACAGCCTCAAGACTTTGATGCATTCTGCAGTGTCCTAAATCCACTCTTGCCCCCTTGCACATAACCCTCACGAGACGTCTCCTCACAGTAAGTGCATGTCAACAAACTTTCTGGTTGCTCTGATGTTGTACTCCCTGATTCACTATTCCTATGCATGTCTCGTCTCATTTTTTCCAACGAGCGTACTTATACCTGTGGGACGCGTAGCATATGACAGCTGTGACCAAAAACGAGTTTGAGGGGGGAAGGGAGCTAGCGGGAGGGGGTGTGTTAGGCGAGTGTTTGTCGGATGTTATGACACAAGACTCTGTAATGTATAGGAATTTTCTGAGTCTTGAGCAAAATTTACGATATGATACAATAATTTTACTCCAGTTTTGTTATTACTAAATTTTTGGTCTTGATGATAGGACTTAGTGTCAAGGACCTTAAAGTTCGCGACTCAGTTACATTCTCCCATAGGTCTCAGAGCCTGTGTGGAGGTGGGGGGGGGGGGGGGGTGCTAACTTCCGTCACCTCTCACTTTATTCTGAGGAAGAAATTACCACGTAACTAGGATGACTTCCTTTATAATAGCATCACCTACTAGATGTAATTTCAATGTACTAAGACATGTGTGAGTTTGTACCCTAGTGGCAGGATAGTCACTTATCTGTCTTGCTGGTGTTGACCTCCCTGGCACCCTCGTTCGCCTACTGTTACTGTCTGGGAAAGTTCAGTTTTGTCCACTATTTTTTTCCAGTTTTCCTCGACGGGTTGTTGGTACCTCTATGTGCTGCCTTTAAAGTAAATCTCGCCACTCTAGATCTTCCCACGAGTGGTGGATCATATGGGCAATCACAGACCTTGAGAAGAAGATAAATATTCCTATCCTTGTGGCACTAATAATGCTTCTCCGTTACTTTCTGCTCACTGCGTCCTCCAAATTATTCCACTTAAATTTTTTTCGAGTTTCCCCAGCAGTTACCGTTATCACTATGAGCTGTTCTAGCTGTTGGCACAGTAATACACTCTGGTCGCCCTACGAACGGTCAATCACAGCCGTGGATACAACCCCATTAAAATTTTATGTAATTATCTTGACACATGACAGTGATTTTATGGTTTTACCTACACAGCCTCGCTCTACACAGCCTCGCTCTACACAGCCTCGCTCTACACAGCCTCGCCGCTCTACACAGCCTCGCTCTACACAGCCTCGCTCTACACACTCGCTCTACACAGCCTCGCTCTACACAGCCTCGCTCTACACAGCCTCGCCGCTCTACACAGCCTCGCTCTACACAGCCTCGCTCTACACAGCCTAGCTCTACACTCGCTCTACACAGCCTCGCTCTACACAGCCTCGCTCTACACAGCCTCGCTCTACACAGCCTCGCCGCTCTACACAGCCTCGCTCTACACAGCCTCGCTCTACACAGCCTCGCTCTACACAGCCTCGCTCTACACAGCCTCGCTCTACACAGCCTCGCCGCTCTACACAGCCTCGCTCTACACAGCCTCGCTCTACACAGCCTAGCTCTACACTCGCTCTACACAGCCTCGCTCTACACAGCCTCGCTCTACACAGCCTCGCTCTACACAGCCTCGCTCTACACAGTCTCGCTCTACACAGCCTCGCTCTACACAGCCTCGCTCTACACAGCCCACGGGTTGACACATTCACATCACCAAAGGATCTTGCTGACCTTATGAATTCACTGCCCAATTTGTAAGTTATTTGGAATTATATGAGAAGGCGATTATAGCACTAGTATTACCTAACACTGAATTTCATCTACGCATTAACTCCTCAATAGTAACCTCGAACCCAGGATAACTAGACTCCCAACCCAGTGAGCTAACCACTCCACCGATTCATTGTTCCCCTATACATATACAATATCACTTAAGTCTATGGTTGTCTGAGTGGCAATAGATGTGCCTCCAGAAGAAGTTAAGTATGTTAGATAGAACAGTTTGCACTCGAGTGTGACTGGGTGAGCACAAGAGGTGAAGAAGAACTTTTTGATGTTTGTACACAGTGTGAGTGAAGAGGGAAACAAAGAGATTAGAAAAAATGAAGAAAATAGATGACTGCTGGAAGGCTCAGATGATCGATAAGTGGATGACAGATAGAATCAAGGTGAGTAAAGTGAAGGAATACTCCAACGTGAGGTGGAAGGATAGTGCTAAGCTACACGAGAGTAAGATATGTGTTTGTGAGGTCAACCAATTATGATATGTGTTCCTTCGTGATATTAAGAGTTACAGTTACTAATACTTGAAGCAATTAAACAAAAAAACCCGTAGTTCTATAAATATTCCACACAGTGATTGATGATACTAAGGTCTCAGTGTTCGTAATATTAGACTCACTCTTTTTGGTTTAGTTGGTCCTCTCTCCCTCTCCCTTTCCTTCTCCTTCTCCCTTTCCATTTCTAGTTCTCGCTCGAGCACCTTGATGTAGTCCTCTTTGTAGGCATGGTAGATGTCCCACAGACCCACGTTGATGCTGAAAGTGGTGCTTGGGGGAGACTGTGTCTGGATAGCCAAGTTCTGGTGAGGTAAACAGAAACATGAATAAGAGCAGCCTTGATGCATCACTTAACTCCAGTGTCTTCATTCAGTCGATATTATATGTAAGGCTTCGATACTGTCACACCAGGTGAGAGTTGGTGCAATTGGTGCATACCAGCTCACAGCTTCCCGGCTTCTTCAGGCATCTATTAATCCTCACAAATGGGCTCAAACCTGTGAGGCTGGCAAGATCTCAAAGAGTTGATAAAGAATAAATTTCTCACTTGTTAAATAGAAGAAGCTAATACAGTTTTGTCTATACATAAATTAGTTGTTGTATATGGAAGAAAAAAGATGTACTGCGCAGTATATACTTCATTAAAAACTCTTACAATACTAAACAATGAACATCTGTTAACTATTGTATTCAGTAGGTCTAGTGTTGGCGGGAAAATACCCGTGTTGTATGTGTGTTTACAGTAAAGCGAGTCCAGACTAAGTGAAGACACAACCTAATCATGTCTTGTGGAGATTCAACACCAAACGACTCCCTTAAAGGAAGTCAGTAAATGCGTGTTCCTGTGCATCCATGTCTGTAAGAGTCTTTAAGATAATAACTTCATTGAAGAAACAGATATTAATTTATGGTTTTGACAATTTAGTATTAGAAAGGATGAATTTGCTCTTCGTGTTATCATCAAACATTATGACATCTGACGTATTTATTTACTTAAGTTACGTTCTTACATGAATATATTACCCTTCTGATTTATTTAACATTGTCTGCTGTAAATACCTGTCTTGCTGTAGCCTTAATGGTACAGTACTTAATGTATCAAATGTATCTCACTTTAGTCGTGCTCAACTTGATGATATAATATACCTACCTTCTGTGTGAGTCTGGTTGTTTGTGAGACTCGCTCGCTGAAATTGAAAGGGTTGGGCTGTGAGTCTATCCTGGCCAGCTCCTCCCTAGACACAACACCATCATACAGCTCCTCCATCTCTCGCCGCGACACCTGGGCACATTCCTCCGCCTCTGAATCTGTGTGTTGCAGCAAGCAGCTTAATACACACTGTTCAAGGATTACAAAGTGCATGTAAATACCTACAATACAATACTTGCAGTGTTATTAACCCTTAAACAACAATTAACAACAGCATCCATGGAACATATTTATGTACCTGTTTCCGGTTATCTGGGAATCACTAATGAGAGGTAACTTTACAGTAACATTCACAAAAGTTTATGGGTTAAGTTTACAAACCCAAATGGTCTTTTCTCCATTTATTTAGAAAAATATATGTATGCACAATTAACTAGGAGATCACCGTAATTAACACTATGAGCAGTAAGCGTTAATGATAGACAGAGCTTATCAATTAATAGCTTTGTGTCAGTACGTCCAACAGGTGTCAGAGGTGAGCAGAGACTCGGGAGAGCCGGCTTACTTAACTGTTGACTCTATCGCGTCTAGAGGAGAGGCAATTGCAGTGGATCACATGATGAAGGCTGGACGGCTCACTGCTCATGGAAATTTCCGTGGGTGATGTAGTTATATAAACCTAATGTATATAACCCACATTTATATAGGTACTACTGACTGTTAGACAAGGGCGAATGCATTAAATTTATATTGTAATACACAGTAAATCATTGGCTTCTATGACTTCTTTATAACTAATAATGACAGTACACTCAGCTGAAAACTTTGAAGTCTCAATTATTTTATATTTTTGCTCCCCATCACTACATCCTGACCCCCCCCCCCTCGTCTTCCTCCTCTCGTATACTTCATCCTCTCTATTCCACTCCCACTTCTTCTCTTCCACCATACATTTATTCTCATAACACAGTCTCATAACTATCGGCCTTCACTCTACAACTTGGTTTCAATTTTGTTTTCTCTTTTTACATTCTCCCTGTCAATTGAATCTAATACTACCCATGTAACCTTCTTCAATGTATGGGAGCAGGATGAACTATACCACCCAACACACTTCTACACCTCTTCTACTTTTTGAAGGATGAACTGTGTTATGTTATTACCAATAGAATAATAGGGTTGGTATTAACAATGTGTAAGGGTGGACTTAACTATTTAATAATTAAAACGCACAACACTGGTATGGCACAAGGCCGCACTCCCACGACGCACGGCTCACGGCAGGACTCCCACAGCACACGGTTCACGGCAGGATTCCGACAGCAAACGGTTCACGGCAGTACTCCCACAGCACACGGTTCACGGCAGGACTCCCACAGCACACGGTTCACGGCAGGACTTCCACAGCACAAAGCTCATGGCAGTACTCCCACAGCAAACAGCACACAGTTCACGGCAGGACTCCCACAGCACGTGGCCAGTAAGCAGAGGTCCTGCTGCTTTATACACCTCCCTTGCTGTCTTTCAACTGTTTGATGGCAGTAGCTACTGTACCTCATCCAGGGATGGGGGATAGCTGAAGTGGGTCAGCTCTGGTCACCTCTTCCCCGAATATCGCTGTTGGGGTCTTGTTGGAGTTCTGTAAACATGTTTGCCTGATGCGGAGCTCCACCGCAGATTTTTCGTTCCGGGTTTACTCCTGTAGCCTTATACCTACCAAGGTTAATCCTCAAGGCAGCGGGGGAGTGGTTGGTAGGCGCCAGGACGTGTCCACATGCCGGTGGGTCAATGCGCCATCCCTCTGGGGCCCACTGCTGCTCCTAGTCATGATGGTAAAGAGGCTGTGTACTGGCAGGGGAAGACTTATGCAAGTTGCTTCCCTGTTCACCATGAGGACAGCCAGCAGGGGCAGCTGAAAGCGTGAGGGAGCAAGCAGTGCTTGCACCTTAACACTAACATAATGCTGCCACACTAGACGCATTATACCACCCTGTGTGTGCGCGTGCACACGCGCGCGCATGTGACTACTAACCTTGATCACTCACGTGATGGTGACTACTACCATGAGCACTCACGTGATGGTGACTACTACCATGAGCACTCACGTGATGGTGACTACTACCATGAGCACTCACGTGATGGTGACTACTACCATGAGCACTCATGAACTTCCCTGAGCTGATATTGTCATGGAATTCAGTATGTGCACAGTTTTATGAGTTTCCCCATGGTGACAGTGTGCTACCATGAGCTATCAGGTGTATGGAGACATATGATGAAAAAAACATCATTATTTCAGGTATGGGGAGGGAGGGGGGGGGGGGGGGCAATTATCACCACAAACTCACTCCTGTTTCCAAACCTCCCGTTAATACGGTATATCTACCTGCTAATGGACCAAAGGACAACATATCCTTCACTATAATATATCTACCTGCTAATGGACCAAAGAACAACATATCCTTCACTATAATATATCTACCTGCTAATGGACCAAAGGACAACATATCCTTCACTATAATATATCTACCTGCTAATGGACCAAAGAACAACATATCCTTCACTATAATATATCTACCTGCTAATGGACCAAAGAACAACATATCCTTCACTATAATATATCTACCTGCTAATGGACCAAAGGACAACATATCCTTCACTATAATATATCTACTGCTAATGGACCAAAGGACAACATATCCTTCACTATAATATATCTACCTGCTAATGGACCAAAGACAACTATCCTTCACTATAATATATCTACCTGCTAATGGACCAAAGACAGCATATCCTTCACTATAATATATCTACCTGCTAATGGACCAAAGAACAACATATCCTTCACTATAATATATCTACCTGCTAATGGACCAAAGGACAACATATCCTTCACTATAATATATCTACCTGCTAATGGACCAAAGAACAACATATCCTTCACTATAATATATCTACCTGCTAATGGACCAAAGAACAACATATCCTTCACTATAATATATCTACCTGCTAATGGACCAAAGAACAACATATCCTTCACTATAATATATCTACCTGCTAATGGACCAAAGAACAACATATCCTTCACTATAATATATCTACCTGCTAATGGACAAAGACACACCACATATCGCTTCAACAACATATCTTCACATAATATCTACTGCTAATGGACCAAAGACAACATATCCTTCACTATAATATATCTACCTGCTAATGGACCAAAGACAACATATCCTTCACTATAATATATCTACCTGCTAATGGACCAAAGAACAACATATCCTTCACTATAATATATCTACCTGCTAATGGACCAAAGACATATCCTTCACTAAATATCTACCGCTAATGACCAAAAAACATATCCTTCACTAAAATATATCTACCTGCAAAAGGACCAAAGACAACATATCCTTCACTATAATATATCTACCTGCTAATGGACCAAAGACAACATATCCTTCACTATAATATATCTACCTGCTAATGGACCAAAGAACAACATATCCTTCACTATAATATATCTACCTGCTAATGGACCAAAGAACAACATATCCTTCACTATAATATATCTACCTGCTAATGGACCAAAGAACAACATATCCTTCACTATAATATATCTACCTGCTAATGGACCAAAGAACAACATATCCTTCACTATAATATATCTACCTGCTAATGGACCAAAGAACAACATATCCTTCACTATAATATATCTACCTGCTAATGGACCAAAGAACAACATATCCTTCACTATAATATATCTACCTGCTAATGGACCAAAGGACAACATATCCTTCACTATAATATATCTACCTGCTAATGGACCAAAGGACAACATATCCTTCACTATAATATATCTACCTGCTAATGGACCAAAGGACAACATATCCTTCACTATAATAGAACAATTCCTAGATTCTCGGTAATGTTGTGATAGCAGAAATCTTTAATATGCTCTACCTTATTGTTCTTAAGAACGTTTTCAGTAATGGTAGGGAACTCCTTAAACGACTCAATAGTTGATACAGGAGCTACTCATTCAGAGTACTTACCAAATTCTCAGGTACTAATATGGTCAGGTATGGTAGGTTCTGTACTATTTAGTCAGGTGTGGTAGGTTCTGTACTATTTAGTCAGGTGTGGTAGGTTCTGTACTATTTAGTCAGGTATGGTAGGTTCTGTACTATTTAGTCAGGTATGGTAGGTTCTGTACTATTTAGTCAGGTGTGGTAGGTTCTGTACTATTTAGTCAGGTGTGGTAGGTTCTATACTATTTAGTCAGGTATGGTAGGTTCTGTACTATTTAGTCAGGTATGGTTGGTTCTGTACTATTTAGTCAGGTATGGTAGATTCAATACTATTTAGTCAGGTATGGTAGATTCAATACTATTTAGTCACGTATGGTAGATTCAATACTATTTAGTCAGGTATGGTAGATTCTGTACTATTTAGTCAGGTATGGTAGGTTCTGTACTATTTAGTCAGGTATGGTAGGTTCTGTACTATTTAGTCAGGTATGGTAGATTCAATACTATTTAGTCAGGTATGGTAGATTCAATACTATTTAGTCAGGTATGGTAGGTTCTGTACTATTTAGTCAGGTATGGTAGGTTTCTGTACTATTTAGTCAGGTATGGTAGATTCAATACTATTTAGTCAGGTGTGGTAGATTCTGTACTATTTAGTTAGGTATGGTAGATTCTGTACTATTTAGTCAGGTATGGTAGGTTCTGTACTATTTAGTCAGGTATGGTTGGTTTTGTACTATTTAGTCAGGTAAGGTAAATTCAATACTATTTAGTCAGGCATGGTAGGTTCTGTACTATTTAGTCAGGTATGGTAGGTTCTGTACTATTTAGTCAGGTATGGTAGGTTCTGTACTATTTAGTCAGGTATGGTAGATTCTGTACTATTTAGTCAGGTATGGTAGGTTCTGTACTATTTAGTCAGGTATGGTAGGTTCTGTACTATTTAGTCAGGTATGGTAGGTTCTGTACTATTTAGTCAGGTATGGTAGATTCAATACTATTTAGTCAGGTATGGTAGGTTCTGTACTATTTAGTCAGGTATGGTAGGTTCTGTACTATTTAGTCAGGTATGGTAGATACAATACTATTTAGTCAGGTATGGTAGGTTCTGTTGTATTTAGTCAGGTATGGTAGGTTCTGTACTATTTAGTCAGGTATGGTAGGTTCTGTACTATTTAGTCAGGTATGGTAGGTTCTGCACTATTTAGTCAGGTGTGGTAGATACAATACTATTTAGTCAGGTATGGTAGATACAATACTATTTAGTCAGGTACGGTAGGTTCTGTACTATTTATTCAGGTATGGTAGGTTCTGTACTATTTAGTCAGGTGTGGTAGATTCAATATTATTTAGTCAGGTATGGTAGGTTCTGTACTATTTAGTCAGGTATGGTAGGTTCTGTACTATTTAGTCAGGTATGGTAGGTTCTGTACTATTTAGTCAGGTACGGTAGGTTCTGTACTATTTAGTCAGGTGTGGTAGATACAATACTATTTAGTCAGGTATGGTAGATACAATACTATTTAGTCAGGTATGGTAGGTTCTGTACTATTTAGTCAGGTATGGTAGGTTCTGTACTACTTAGTCAGGTATGGTAGGTTCTGTACTATTTAGTCAGGTGTGGTAGATACAGTACTATTTAGTCAGGTATGGTAGATACAATACTATTTAGTCAGGTATGGTAGGTTCTGTACTATTTAGTCAGGTATGGTAGGTTCTGCACTATTTAGTCAGGTATGGTAGGTTCTGTACTATTTAGTCAGGTATGGTAGATTCATTACTATTTAGTCAGGTATGGTAGATACACTACTATTTAGTCAGGTATGGTAGGTTCTGTACTATTTAGTCAGGTATGGTAGGTTCTGTACTATTTAGTCAGGTATGGTAGGTTCTGTACTATTTAGTCAGGTATGGTAGGTTCTGTACTATTTAGTCAGGTATGGTAGATTCTATACTATTTAGTCAGGTATGGTAGGTTCTGTACTATTTAGTCAGGTATGGTAGGTTCTGTACTATTTAGTCAGGTATGGTAGATACAATACTATTTAGTCAGGTATGGTAGGTTCTGTACTATTTAGTCAGGTATGGTAGATTCTGTACTATTTAGTCAGGTATGGTAGGTTCTGTACTATTTAGTCAGGTATGGTAGGTTCTGTACTATTTAGTCAGGTATGGTAGTTTATGTACTATTTTGTCAGGTATGGTAGTTACTGTACTATTTAGTCAGGTATGGTAGGTTCTGTACTATTTAGTCAGGTATGGTAGGTTCTGTACTATTTAGTCAGGTATGGTAGGTTCTGTACTATTTAGTCAGGTATCGTAGGTTCTGTACTATTTAGTCAGGTATGGTAAATTCAATACTATTTAGTCAGGTATGGTAGGTTCTGTACTATTTAGTCGTGTATGGTAGGTTCTGTACTATTTAGTCAGGTATGGTAGGTTCTGTACTATTTAGTCAGGTATGGTAGGTTCTGTACTATTTATTCAGGTATGGTAGGTTCTGTACTATTTAGTCAGGTATGGTAGGTTCTGTACTATTTAGTCAGGTATGGTAGGTTCTGTACTATTTAGTCAGGTATGGTAGGTTCTGTACTATTTAGTCAGGTATGGTAGGTTCTGTACTATTTAGTCAGGTATGGTAGGTTCTGTACTATTTAGTCAGGTATGGTAGGTTCTGTACTATTTAGTCAGGTATGGTAGATTCAATACTATTTAGTCAGGTATGGTAGGTTCTGTACTATTTAGTCAGGTATGGTAGGTTCTGTACTATTTAGTCAGGTATGGTAGATTCAATACTATTTAGTCAGGTATGGTAGGTTCTGTACTATTTAGTCAGGTATGGTAGGTTCTGTACTATTTAGTCAGGTATGGTAGGTTCTGTACTATTTAGTCAGGTATGGTAGGTTCTGTACTATTTATTCAGGTATGGTAGATTCTGTACTATTTTGTCAGGTATGGTAGGTTCTGTACTATTTAGTCAGGTATCGTAGGTTCTGTACTATTTAGTCAGGTATGGTAGGTTCTGTACTATTTAGTCAGGTATGGTAGGTTCTGTACTATTTAGTCAGGTATGGTAGGTTCTGTACTATTTAGTCAGGTATGGTAGATTCAATACTATTTAGTCAGGTATGGTAGGTTCTGTACTATTTAGTCGTGTATGGTAGGTTCTGTACTATTTAGTCAGGTATGGTAGGTTCTGTACTATTTAGTCAGGTATCGTAGGTTCTGTACTATTTAGTCAGGTATGGTAGATTCTGTACTATTTAGTCAGGTATGGTAGGTTCTGTACTATTTAGTCAGGTATCGTAGGTTCTGTACTATTTAGTCAGGTATGGTAGGTTCTGTACTATTTAGTCAGGTATGGTAGGTTCTGTACTATTTAGTCAGGTATCGTAGGTTCTGTACTATTTAGTCAGGTATGGTAGGTTCTGTACTAACCGAGAGTATGGAGGATGACTGGACGGTGTTGGTGTTGTCTGGGCGGCATCTCACTGGTGTGGACTATCCGGGAGGGAAGTGTAAGGATGTGCAGTAGTGGGTCGTCCTCACGTACCACCTCATACACTCCTGTCTTGAAGTTGTACACAATCTCAGTCTGCTTTCGCTTGTTTACAGATGTGAGTCGGATTAGTATGTCCGGTTCACGAACTCCCTGCTGGAGAATGGGGGAAAGAAGTAGCCGATAACTCTTACCTGAGCTTATGGAAGAAAGTGGTAAATTAAAGAAAGGTTACATTATCATATGTCTGGTTCATAAGTAACCGATTGTACCACACTGCTAATATTAATGATGTATTCTGTGAACCTGTAGGACAACTGTTTCTCCTGTGAGCATCGTTATGATGGCTTACTGGGAGTTAATTGTTCACCACCGAGACTCCATTCTACGAGTCTTGTGCGAGATGAAGACGGAAAGGTGACAAAGGATACATGAGGAAGGGAGAGGATTGAGTGAATGTAAAAGTATGTGTTTGAGAGTTATGAAGACTGGGAGGTTCTTCAAAGCCAATATTTATTATATATATATGTGTGCTATGCTTAATCTGATGTTTAGTGGAATATAAGGGTGAAAGAGGTGCGTGATTATATGGGCAGCGTGAACACTTTGAGATCTAAAAAAGTTTATCTCTAAACTCTGGTAACACTAACACTAAATCATTAACTGGTTGGTTGAAGAAAAGTGGTCATTCACCTCCACACGCTCCCCACCACTTCTCAGGGGGAGGTGTTGGGTGAGGGGAAGTAAATATGATATGTAAAATCGTTGTACCTAATCTAACCTAACCTAGCCTAAGCTTACCTCCCCCACCCAACCCTAACCTACCCTACCCCACCCCACCCCACCCTACCCAACCCCACCCCACCCTACCCCACCCCACCCCACCCCACCCTACCCCACCCCACCCCAGCGTTTCTACCAGCCACCGACGGTGTTGTACAGTATAGACGGTGTTGTACAGTGTAGACGGTGTTGTACAGTATAGGCGCAGTACAGTGTTGTACAGTATAGACGGTGTTGTACAGTGTAGGCGGTGTTGTATAGTATAGACGGTGTTGTACAGTATAGACGGTGTTGTACAGTATAGACGCAGTACAGTGTTGTACAGTGTAGACGGTGTTGTACAGTGTAGACGCAGTACAGTGTTGTACAGTATAGACGGTGTTGTACAGTATAGACGGTGTTGTACAGTATAGACGCAGTGCAGTGTTGTACAGTGTAGACGGTGTTGTACAGTATAGGCGCAGTACAGTGTTGTATAGTATAGACGGTGTTGTACAGTATAGACGGTGTTGTACAGTATAGACGCAGTACAGTGTTGTACAGTGTAGACGGTGTTGTACAGTGTAGACGCAGTACAGTGTTGTACAGTATAGACGGTGTTGTACAGTATAGACGGTGTTGTACAGTATAGACGATGTTGTACAGTATAGACGGTGTTGTACAGTGTAGACGGTGTTGTACAGTATAGACGGTGTTGTACAGTATAGACGGTGTTGTACAGTGTTGTACAGTGTAGACGGTGTTGTATAGTATAGACGGTGTTGTACAGTGTAGACGCAGTACAGTGTTGTACAGTGTAGACGGTGTTGTACAGTATAGACGCAGTACAGTGTTGTACAGTGTAGACGGTGTTGTACAGTATAGACGGTGTTGTACAGTATAGACGGTGTTGTACAGTGTAGACGGTGTTGTACAGTGTAGACGGTGTTGTACAGTATAGACGCAGTACAGTGTTGTACAGTATAGACGCAGTACAGTGTTGTACAGTATAGACGGTGTTGTACAGTATAGACGGTGTTGTACAGTATAGACGGTGTTGTACAGTATAGACGCAGTACAGTGTTGTACAGTATAGACGGTGTTGTACAGTATAGACGAGTACAGTGTTGTACAGTATAGACGGTGTTGTACAGTATAGACGGTGTTGTACAGTATAGACGGTGTTGTATAGTATAGACGGTGTTGTACAGTATAGACGGTGTTGTACAGTATAGACGCAGTACAGTGTTGTACAGTGTAGACGGTGTTGTACAGTGTAGACGAGTACAGTGTTGTACAGTATAGACGGTGTTGTACAGTATAGACGGTGTTGTACAGTATAGCGGGTGTTGTATAGTATAGACGGTGTTGTACAGTATAGACGGTGTTGTACAGTATAGACGCAGTACAGTGTTGTACAGTATAGACGGTGTTGTACAGTATAGACGCAGTACAGTGTTGTACAGTGTAGACGGTGTTGTACAGTATAGACGGTGTTGTACAGTATAGACGCAGTACAGTGTTGTACAGTATAGACGGTGTTGTACAGTATAGACGCAGTACAGTGTTGTACAGTGTAGACGGTGTTGTACAGTATAGACGGTGTTGTACAGTATAGACGCAGTACAGTGTTGTACAGTATAGACGGTGTTGTACAGTATAGACGCAGTACAGTGTTGTACAGTGTAGACGGTGTTGTACAGTATAGACGGTGTTGTACAGTGTAGACGCAGTACAGTGTTGTACAGTATAGACGGTGTTGTACAGTATAGACGCAGTACAGTGTTGTACAGTATAGACGGTGTTGTACAGTATAGACGCAGTACAGTGTTGTACAGTATAGACGGTGTTGTACAGTATAGACGCAGTACAGTGTTGTACAGTATAGACGGTGTTGTACAGTATAGACGGTGTTGTACAGTATAGACGCAGTACGGTGTTGTACAGTGTAGACGGTGTTGTACAGTATAGACGGTGTTGTACAGTGTAGACGCAGTACAGTGTTGTACAGTATAGACGGTGTTGTACAGTATAGACGCAGTACAGTGTTGTACAGTGTAGACGGTGTTGTACAGTATAGACGGTGTTGTACAGTATAGACGGTACAGTTAGACGGTGTTGTACAGTATAGACGGTGTTGTACAGTATAGACGCAGTACAGTGTTGTACAGTATAGACGGTGTTGTACAGTATAGACGCAGTACAGTGTTGTACAGTATAGACGGTGTTGTACAGTATAGACGGTGTTGTACAGTATAGACGCAGTACAGTGTTGTACAGTATAGACGGTGTTGTACAGTATAGACGCAGTACAGTGTTGTACAGTGTAGACGGTGTTGTACAGTATAGACGGTGTTGTACAGTATAGACGGTGTTGTACAGTATAGACGCAGTACTGTTGTACAGTATAGACGGTGTTGTACAGTATAGACGCAGTACAGTGTTGTACAGTATAGACGGTGTTGTACAGTATAGACGGTGTTGTACAGTATAGAAGGTGTTGTACAGTATAGACGCTGTTGTTTGTTGTACAGTATAGACGGTGTTGTACAGTATAGACGGTGTTGTACAGTATAGAAGGTGTTGTACAGTATAGACCAGTACAGTGTTGTACAGTATAGACGGTGTTGTACAGTATAGACAGTGTTGTACAGTATAGACGGTGTTGTACAGTATAGACGGTGTTGTACAGTATAGACGCAGTACAGTGTTGTACAGTATAGACGGTGTTGTACAGTATAGACAGTGTTGTACAGTATAGACGGTGTTGTACAGTATAGACGGTGTTGTACAGTATAGACGGTGTTGTACAGTATAGACAGTGTTGTACAGTATAGACAGTGTTGTACAGTATAGACGGTGTTGTACAGTATAGACGGTGTTGTACAGTATAGACGGTGTTGTACACTATGTACAGTGTTGTACAGTATAGACAGTGTTGTACAGTATAGACGGTGTTGTACAGTATAGACGGTGTTGTACAGTATAGACGGTGTTGTACAGTATAGACGCAGTACAGTGTTGTACAGTATAGACGGTGTTGTACAGTATAGACGCA
This sequence comes from Homarus gammarus, assembly GCA_958450375.1. NCBI lineage: Eukaryota > Metazoa > Arthropoda > Malacostraca > Decapoda > Nephropidae > Homarus > Homarus gammarus. Next base: position 1,312,621 of record CAUDMG010002857.1, read on the forward strand.
GTACAGTGTTGTACAGTATAGACGGTGTTGTACAGTATAGACGGTGTTGTACAGTATAGACGCAGTACAGTGTTGTACAGTATAGACGGTGTTGTACAGTATAGTCAGTGTTGTACAGTATAGACGGTGTTGTACAGTATAGACGGTGTTGTACAGTATAGACGGTGTTGTACAGTATAGACGCAGTACAGTGTTGTACAGTATAGACGGTGTTGTACAGTATAGACAGTGTTGTACAGTATAGACGGTGTTGTACAGTATAGACGGTGTTGTACAGTATAGACGCAGTACAGTGTTGTACAGTATAGACGGTGTTGTACAGTATAGACAGTGTTGTACAGTATAGACGGTGTTGTACAGTATAGACGGTGTTGTACAGTATAGACGCAGTACAGTGTTGTACAGTATAGACGGTGTTGTACAGTATAGACAGTGTTGTACAGTATAGACGGTGTTGTACAGTATAGACGGTGTTGTACAGTATAGACGGTGTTGTACAGTATAGACGGTGTTGTACAGTATAGACAGTGTTGTACAGTATAGACGGTGTTGTACAGTATAGACGGTGTTGTACAGTATAGACGCAGTACAGTGTTGTACAGTATAGACGGTGTTGTACAGTATAGACGGTGTTGTACAGTATAGACGGTGTTGTACAGTATAGACAGTGTTGTACAGTATAGACGGTGTTGTACAGTATAGACGGTGTTGTACAGTATAGACAGTGTTGTACAGTATAGACGGTGTTGTACAGTATAGACGGTGTTGTACAGTATAGACGGTGTTGTACAGTATAGACAGTGTTGTACAGTATAGACGGTGTTGTACAGTATAGACGGTGTTGTACAGTATAGACAGTGTTGTACAGTATAGACGGTGTTGTACAGTATAGACGGTGTTGTACAGTATAGACAGTGTTGTACAGTATAGACGGTGTTGTACAGTATAGACGGTGTTGTACAGTATAGACGGTGTTGTACAGTATAGACGCAGTACAGTGTTGTACAGTATAGACGGTGTTGTACAGTATAGACGGTGTTGTACAGTATAGACGGTGTTGTACAGTATAGACGGTGTTGTACAGTATAGACGGTGTTGTACAGTATAGACGGTGTTGTACAGTATAGACGGTGTTGTACAGTATAGACGGTGTTGTACAGTATAGACACAGTACAGTGTTGTACAGTATAGACGGTGTTGTACAGTATAGACGGTGTTGTACAGTATAGACAGTGTTGTACAGTATAGACGGTGTTGTACAGTATAGTCAGTGTTGTACAGTATAGACGGTGTTGTACAGTATAGACGGTGTTGTACAGTATAGACGCAGTACAGTGTTGTACAGTATAGACAGTGTTGTACAGTATAGACGGTGTTGTACAGTATAGACGGTGTTGTACAGTATAGACGGTGTTGTACAGTATAGACGGTGTTGTACAGTATAGACGCAGTACAGTGTTGTACAGTATAGACAGTGTTGTACAGTATAGACGGTGTTGTACAGTATAGACGGTGTTGTACAGTATAGACGCAGTACAGTGTTGTACAGTATAGACGGTGTTGTACAGTATAGACGGTGTTGTACAGTATAGACAGTGTTGTACAGTATAGACGGTGTTGTACAGTATAGACGGTGTTGTACAGTATAGACGCAGTACAGTGTTGTACAGTATTGACGCAGTACAGTGTTGTACAGTATAGACGGTGTTGTACAGTATAGACGCAGTACAGTGTTGTACAGTATAGACAGTGTTGTACAGTATAGACGGTGTTGTACAGTATAGACAGTGTTGTACAGTATAGACGGTGTTGTACAGTATAGACGGTGTTGTACAGTATAGACGCAGTACAGTGTTGTACAGTATAGACGGTGTTGTACAGTATAGACGGTGTTGTACAGTATAGACGGTGTTGTACAGTATAGACGGTGTTGTACAGTATAGACGCAGTACAGTGTTGTACAGTATAGACGCAGTACAGTGTTGTACAGTATAGACGGTGTTGTACAGTATAGACGCAGTACAGTGTTGTACAGTATAGACGGTGTTGTACAGTATAGACAGTGTTGTACAGTATAGACGGTGTTGTACAGTATAGACGGTGTTGTACAGTATAGACGCAGTACAGTGTTGTACAGTATAGACAGTGTTGTACAGTATAGACGGTGTTGTACAGTATAGACGGTGTTGTACAGTATAGACGGTGTTGTACAGTATAGACAGTGTTGTACAGTATAGACGGTGTTGTACAGTATAGACGGTGTTGTACAGTATAGACGCAGTACAGTGTTGTACAGTATAGACGGTGTTGTACAGTATAGACGGTGTTGTACAGTATAGAGGTACAGTGTTGTACAGTATAGACGGTGTTGTACAGTATAGACGGTGTTGTACAGTATAGACGCAGTACAGTGTTGTACAGTATAGACGGTGTTGTACAGTATAGACGGTGTTGTACAGTATAGACGCAGTACAGTGTTGTACAGTATAGACGGTGTTGTACAGTATAGACGCAGTACAGTGTTGTACAGTATAGACGGTGTTGTACAGTGTAGACGGTGTTGTACAGTATAGGCGCAGTACAGTGTTGTACAGTATAGACGGTGTTGTACAGTATAGACGGTGTTGTACAGTATAGACGCAGTACAGTGTTGTACAGTGTAGACGGTGTTGTACAGTGTAGACGGTCAGTTGTACAGTACAGAGTGTTGTACAGTATAGACGGTGTTGTACAGTATAGACGGTGTTGTACAGTATAGACCAGTACAGTGTTGTACAGTATAGACGGTGTTGTACAGTATAGACGGTGTTGTACAGTATAGACCAGTACAGTGTTGTACAGTATAGACGGTGTTGTACAGTATAGACGGTGTTGTACAGTATAGACGGTGTTGTACAGTATAGACGGTGTTGTACAGTATACACGTGTGTTGTACAGTATAGACAGTGTTGTACAGTATAGACAGTGTTGTACAGTATAGACGGTGTTGTAAAGTGTAGACGCTGTTGTAAAGTATAGACCAGTACAGTGTTGTACAGTATAGACGGTGTTGTACAGTATAGACGGTGTTGTACAGTATAGACGGTGTTGTACAGTATAGACGCAGTACAGTGTTGTACAGTATAGACGGTGTTGTACAGTATAGACGCAGTACAGTGTTGTACAGTATAGACGGTGTTGTACAGTATAGACGCAGTACAGTGTTGTACAGTATAGACGGTGTTGTACAGTATAGTCAGTGTTGTACAGTATAGACGGTGTTGTACAGTATAGACGGTGTTGTACAGTATAGACGCAGTACAGTGTTGTACAGTATAGACGGTGTTGTACAGTATAGACGGTGTTGTACAGTATAGACGCAGTACAGTGTTGTACAGTATAGACAGTGTTGTACAGTATAGACGGTGTTGTACAGTATAGACGGTGTTGTACAGTATAGACGGTGTTGTACAGTATAGACGGTGTTGTACAGTATAGACGGTGTTGTACAGTATAGACGGTGTTGTACAGTATAGACGCAGTACAGTGTTGTACAGTATAGACAGTGTTGTACAGTATAGACGGTGTTGTACAGTATAGACGGTGTTGTACAGTATAGACGGTGTTGTACAGTATAGACGGTGTTGTACAGTATAGACGGTGTTGTACAGTATAGACGCAGTACAGTGTTGTACAGTATTGACAGTGTTGTACAGTATAGACGGTGTTGTACAGTATAGACGGTGTTGTACAGTATAGACGCAGTACAGTGTTGTACAGTATAGACGGTGTTGTATAGTATAGAGGGTGTTGTACAGTATAGACGCAGTACAGTGTTGTACAGTATAGACAGTGTTGTACAGTATAGACGGTGTTGTACAGTATAGACAGTGTTGTACAGTATAGACGGTGTTGTACAGTATAGACAGTGTTGTACAGTATAGACGGTGTTGTACAGTATAGACGGTGTTGTACAGTATAGACGCAGTACAGTGTTGTACAGTATAGACGGTGTTGTACAGTATAGACGCAGTACAGTGTTGTACAGTATAGACGGTGTTGTACAGTATAGACGGTGTTGTACAGTATAGACGGTGTTGTACAGTATAGACGGTGTTGTACAGTATAGACGCAGTACAGTGTTGTACAGTATAGACGGTGTTGTACAGTATAGACGGTGTTGTACAGTATAGACGGTGTTGTACAGTATAGACGCAGTACAGTGTTGTACAGTATAGACGGTGTTGTACAGTATAGACGGTGTTGTACAGTATAGACGCAGTACAGTGTTGTACAGTATAGACAGTGTTGTACAGTATAGACAGTGTTGTACAGTATAGACGGTGTTGTACAGTATAGACGCAGTACAGTGTTGTACAGTATAGACGGTGTTGTACAGTATAGACGCAGTACAGTGTTGTACAGTATAGACGGTGTTGTACAGTATAGACGCAGTACAGTGTTGTACAGTATAGACGGTGTTGTACAGTATAGACGCAGTACAGTGTTGTACAGTATAGACAGTGTTGTACAGTATAGACGGTGTTGTACAGTATAGACGCAGTACAGTGTTGTACAGTATAGACGGTGTTGTACAGTATAGACGGTGTTGTACAGTATAGACGCAGTACAGTGTTGTACAGTATAGACGGTGTTGTACAGTATAGACGGTGTTGTACAGTATAGACGGTGTTGTACAGTATAGACGGTGTTGTACAGTATAGACGGTGTTGTACAGTATAGACGCAGTACAGTGTTGTACAGTATAGACGGTGTTGTACAGTATAGACGGTGTTGTACAGTATAGATGGTGTTGTACAGTATAGACGCAGTACAGTGTTGTACAGTATAGACGGTGTTGTACAGTATAGGCGCAGTACAGTGTTGTATAGTATAGACGGTGTTGTACAGTATAGACGGTGTTGCACAGTATAGACGGTGTTGTACAGTATAGACGGTGTTGTACAGTATAGACGCAGTACAGTGTTGTACAGTATAGACGGTGTTGTACAGTATAGACGCAGTACAGTGTTGTACAGTGTAGACGGTGTTGTACAGTGTAGACGCAGTACAGTGTTGTACAGTACAGACGGTGTTGTACAGTATAGACAGTGTTGTACAGTATAGACGCAGTGCAGTGTTGTACAGTATAGACGGTGTTGTACAGTATAGACGCAGTACAGTGTTGTACAGTATAGACGGTGTTGTACAGTATAGACGGTGTTGTACAGTATAGACGGTGTTGTATAGTATAGACGGTGTTGTACAGTGTAGACGGTGTTGTACAGTATAGACGGTGTTGTACAGTGTAGACGGTGTTGTACAGTATAGACGCAGTACAGTGTTGCACAGTGTAGACGGTGTTGCACAGTATAGTCAGTGTTGTACAGTATAGACGGTGTTGTACAGTATAGACGGTGTTGTACAGTATAGACACAGTACAGTGTTGTACAGTATAGACGGTGTTGTACAGTATAGACGGTGTTGTACAGTATAGACAGTGTTGTTCAGTATAGACTGTGTTGTACAGTATAGACGGTGTTGTACAGTATAGACGGTGTTGTAGAGTATAGACACAGTACAGTGTTGTACAGTATAGACAGTGTTGTACAGTATAGACTGTGTTGTACAGTATAGACGGTGTTGTACAGTATAGACGGTGTTGTACAGTATAGACGGTGTTGTACAGTATAGACGGTGTTGTACAGTATAGACGCAGTACAGTGTTGTACAGTATAGACAGTGTTGTACAGTGTAGACGCAGTACAGTGTTGCACAGTGTAGACGGTGTTGCACAGTATAGTCAGTGTTGTACAGTATAGACGGTGTTGTACAGTATAGACGGTGTTGTACAGTATAGACGCAGTACAGTGTTGTACAGTATAGACGGTGTTGTACAGTATAGTTAGTGTTGTACAGTATAGACGGTGTTGTACACTATAGACGGTGTTGTGCAGTATAGACGCAGTACAGTGTTGTACAGTATTGACGCAGTACAGTGTTGTACAGTATAGACGCAGTACAGTGTTGTACAGTATAGACAGTGTTGTACAGTTTAGACGGTGTTGTACAGTATAGACAGTGTTGTACAGTATAGACAGTGTTGTACAGTATAGACGGTGTTGTACAGTATAGACGCAGTACAGTGTTGTACAGTATAGACGGTGTTGTACAGTATAGTCAGTGTTGTACAGTATAGACGGTGTTGTACAGTATAGACGGTGTTGTACAGTATAGACGCAGTACAGTGTTGTACAGTATAGACGGTGTTGTACAGTATAGACGCAGTACAGTGTTGTACAGTATAGACAGTGTTGTACAGTATAGACGGTGTTGTACAGTATAGACGCAATACAGTGTTGTACAGTATAGACAGTGTTGTACAGTATAGACGCAGTACAGTGTTGTACAGTATAGACAGTGTTGTACAGTATAGACGGTGTTGTACAGTATAGACGCAATACAGTGTTGTACAGTATAGACAGTGTTGTACAGTATAGACGGTGTTGTACAGTATAGACAGTGTTGTACGGTATAGACGGTGTTGTACAGTATAGACGCCGTACAGTGTTGTACAGTATAGACAGTGTTGTACAGTATTGACTCAGTAAGGTGTTGTACAGTATAGACGGTGTTGTACAGTATAGACGCAGTACAGTGTTGTACAGTATAGACGGTGTTGTACAGTATAGACGCAGTACAATGTTGTACAGTATAGACAGTGTTGTACAGTATAGACAGTATTGTACAGTATAGACGCAGTACAGTGTTGTACAGTATAGACAGTGTTGTACAGTATAGACGCAGTACAGTGTTGTACAGTATAGACAGTGTTGTACAGTATAGAAGCAGTACAGTGTTGTTCAGTATAGACGGTGTTGTACAGTATAGTTAGTGTTGTACAGTATAGACGGTGTTGTACAGTATAGACGGTGTTGTACAGTATAGACGGTGTTGTACAGTATAGACAGTGTTGTACAGTATAGACGCAGTACAGTGTTGTACAGTATAGACGGTGTTGTACAGTATAGACGGTGTTGTACAGTATAGACGCAGTACAGTGTTGTACAGTATAGACGGTGTTGTACAGTATAGACGCAGTACAGTGTTGTACAGTATAGACAGTGTTGTACAGTATAGACGGTGTTGTACAGTATAGACGGTGTTGTACAGTATAGACGGTGTTGTACAGTATTGACGCAGTACAGTGTTGTACAGTATAGACGGTGTTGTACAGTATAGACGCAGTACAGTGTTGTACAGTATAGACAGTGTTGTACAGTATAGACGGTGTTGTACAGTATAGACAGTGTTGTACAGTATAGACGGTGTTGTACAGTATAGACGGTGTTGTACAGTATAGACGCAGTACAGTGTTGTACAGTATAGACAGTGTTGTACAGTATAGACGGTGTTGTACAGTATAGACGGTGTTGTACAGTATAGACGCAGTACAGTGTTGTACAGTATAGACAGTGTTGTACAGTATAGACAGTATTGTACAGTATAGACGCAGTACAGTGTTGTACAGTATAGACAGTGTTGTACAATATAGACGCAGTACAGTGTTGTACAGTATAGACAGTATTGTACAGTATAGACGCAGTACAGTGTTGTACAGTATAGACAGTGTTGTACAGTATAGACAGTGTTGTACAGTATAGACGCAGTACAGTGTTGTACAGTATAGACGCAGTACAGTGTTGTACAGTATAAACAACTACTCTCTCTCTCTCTCTCTCACTCTCTCTCTCTCTCTCTCTCTCTCTCTCTCTCTCTCTCTCTCTCTTTGTCTTTTTTTTCTTTGCTAAAAACATTGTTTAATAGTTCTTGTGGTGATGGTCGGGGTCAAGAGCCTCCTCCTCTTGTCCGCCGTGTACGACTACGTCACGTTTAAGAGGAAGGTCACCGACAAGTGCACCAAGGTGGAGGCCAGGTCCAAGGTGGAGGCCAGGTCCAAGGTGGCGGCCAGGTCCAAGGTGTAGGCCAGGTCCAAGGTGGAGGCCAGGTCCAAGGTGGCGGCCAGGTCCAAGGTGGCGGCCAGGTCCAAGGTGGAGGCCAGGTCCAAGGTGGCGGCCAGGTCCAAGGTGGAGGCCAGGTCCAAGGTGGAGGCCAGGTCCAAGGTGGCGGCCAGGTCCAAGGTGGAGGCCAGGTCCAAGGTGGCGGCCAGGTCCAAGGTGGAGGCCAGGTCCAAGGTGGCTACCAACTTGGGGACTCCTAAGATTGAGCCCACCAAGAACGGGACCAAGGCCACCAAGAGCCTGGTGGAGCCCACCAAGAACGGGGTGGAGCCCACCAAGAGCCGGGTGGAGCCCACCAAGAGCCGGGTGGAACCCACCAATAGCCGGGTGGAGCCCACCAAGAACGGGGTGGAGCTCACCAAGAGCCGGGTTGAACCCACCAAGACCCGGGTAGAGCCCACCATGGACGTGGGGGAGCACACCAAGAGCCGGGTGGAACCCACCAAGAGCCGGGTGGAGCCCACCAAGAACGGGGTGGAGCTCACCAAGAGCCGGGTTGAACCCACCAAGACCCGGGTAGAGCCCACCATGAACGTGGGGGAGCACACCAAGACCCGGGTGGAGCCCACCAAGAACCGGGTGAAGCCCACCAAGAGCCGGGTGGAACCCACCAATAGCCGGGTGGAGCCCAGGGTCGTATCGTGGGATGTCTCAGTACCCAAGTCCTGCCTGGGAGCAGTGGTCGGCCCTGGGGGCGCTAACTTGGCTCGCCTCTCGTACAAGTACTTGGTGGATGTTACACTTCACCCAACATCCGATACCAAACTACTGGTGACCGGTGTGAGGCACCAGGTCGGCGCCGTCTGCAAGATCATTAAGTCAATGGCTGCAGACGAGAAGCTCAGACAAAAGGGGCAAGAACTCATTACGTACTCTATGTACATCCGCCCAGCCTTGAGAAGGCACGTGGTTGGTGCTGGCGGTCGTTTCCTCCGCTCACTCAAAAATTATTATGACGTGGAAGTAATCGTCCCCAGCCACCTCGAACCTAACGACCCAGTATGGCTCATGGGAGAGGAGTACCGGGTCATGGGTTCAGTCATGTCAACGCCTGTATTGGCGCATCTTGGGCATGAATCGGTATGTGTTATTTACATAGTTTTGTTATTTTTCTTTATTATTATTATTCTTTTTCTTCTTCATCTTCTTATCATTATTGAATATAGTGACGATATAGTAGGTTCCCATCTCTTATAACCAGCAGACACACACACACACACACACACACACACACACACACCTCAGAGTTAGGTACCCATGTGCCAAGTTAGTATTATGTGGGGATTTAAATGAAATTGACACCACTGATATCCAGGACCAGCTATCACTATCACAAGTTGTGACCTTCCCCACACACGGTCAAAATACCCTTGACCTTATCTTAACTGACTTAGCGGACCAGTACCAACCACCTCAACCACTGCCTCCTATCGGGTGTAGCACACACTTATCAGTGCTCTGGTCCCCAGCTGCCACTCCCACTCAAGTACAGAGACCCTACATCAAGACCTACAGGCCGATTACTGACTCTGCAGTGCGCCTCTTCGGGCAGTGGATAGTTCACCATCCCTGGACTGAAGTACTTAGCGTGGATGACGTGGAAACCAAATGGATAAATTATACCAACACCACCACGCAAGCTCACCACCACTTCTTCCCCGAGAAGTCCGTCATATCTCACCCAGCTGACTTGCCCTGGATCACACCTCGGATCAAAAGACTTATGCAACAGAGAGACAGAGCCTTTCATCTCAATGACCACATCCGCTACAGGTCACTTCACAACCGAGTCATCCGCGAAATACGCACTGCAAAGAAGTCCCACTACCCAACCAAATTACAACACCTGAAGCAGACCAACATCAGTCAATGGTATGGTAAGCTTAAAGAACTCTGTGGACTAAACAATAAGACACACCCCCTCCCCTTCCTTAGCCATCTCACTAGTGTTGACGCAGCTGAGCAAACAAATAACCATTTCGCTACTATATGCCAGACGCTCCCACGGCTTGACACAACCACTCTCCCTGCTTACCTACCAGCCCCCCTTCCCACTGACTTAGTAGAAGAATTTGACGTAGCAAAACGCCTGGACAAACTAAAATTAAAACGCTCTACCACCCCCATTGACCTACCAATGAAACTCTTCAAGGAGTTCTCCCCGGAGCTTGCTAAACCCCTCTGCTCCATCATCAATGCTTCTCTCAGTCAAGCCAGATGCCCAGCTGACTGGAAGACCTCTTATGTATCACCAGTGCCCAAGTCAACCAGCCCACAATCCTTAAATCAGCTACGACCTATTGCAATCACCCCAATACCCAGCCTAATCTGTGAAAGTTTTGTGTTCGACTGGGCTTATGCTGATATTGCAGGAGTCGTAGACCCTCAGCAATTTGGCAACATGAAAAACTTCCTCCACCACTCACTGTCTTGTCAGCTTTCTCGATTACATATACCGCCATCTCGAGAAACGAAAAACGTCTGTAGCTGTCGCCTTCATTGATTTCACTAAAGTGTTCGACCTAGTCGACCACAATATAATCATCAACAAAGCTATTGACCTCGGGCTTCGAAGAAGTCTCATACCATGGCTTACAGACTTCCTCAGTGACCGACGCCAAGCTGTACGCTTCCGAGGGGCTGTCTCCACCTTTCAGTCACTCACCTGTGGCGTCCCCCAAGGCACCAAGATGGGACCACTCTGCTTCCTTATGCTCATCAATGATGCCCTAAGAGAAACCCCTGCTCGCTGGAAATATGTCGACGACTCCACCATTGGGATCAGCGTCAACAATTCTGCTCCCAACTATACCGCCCTTCAGGATTTATTGAACAGTCTCCAAAACTGGGCTACCAACAACCATGTCACCATCAACCATACCAAGACCATGGTTATGCACATCAACCTCTCCTCCGACATTGTCCCACCTCCTTCCATTACTCTAGGTCCGAACACACTCCAGGTTGTAGATTCCACGAAGCTCCTCGGCGTCACCATAGACAACAAACTAAATTGGAAACCACACGTCAATGAAGTTGTCAAATCCTCCAGTTTCCGTCTCCACCTCCTCCGCCGACTCAAGTCCCTCGGAGTTCCTGCACACGAGCTCCTCAGTGTTTACACAGCATTCATACTTCCCAAGCTCACCTATGCCTCCCCCACCTGGTCTTCCTCCCTAAATGCCACACAACGTAAACACCTAGAAAAAGTGCAAAAGAGGGCATGCAAGATTATTCTCTCCCCCTCCTACTCCACATATCAAGAAGCGCTCAACACACTGACCCTTTCGACTCTCACTGACCATCACCACGACCTCATCTGCAAATTTGGTAAGAGGCTTCTACACCATCCCCGACACCGGCTCCTACTACCACCCGAGGTCCCTTGTCCGAGAATTGCTGTTCGACACCACAACCGCATCCAGCCCATACGTGCACGAACTGATCGCTATAAGAACAGCCCAGTCCCAACCATTGTAAAAATTATCAATAACTTGTAATACTGTAACACTGTCACTATGTTGAAATGAACTGTAGTTTGAGCTTTTCCCCATCTAAGTTATTATATGTCATATTTGTGTCACTTATGTTACTTGCATATTATTTGTAATTCGTAACCCATTCCCCAAATATGTAACTGTATATTTTCAGCCTTCTGGCTGCCAAGCTCTTTCAATAAACCGTTAATTATTATTATTATTATTATTATTATTACACACACACACACATAAGGCACAGATACACCACATTTCTTGACCTAAAAGCTCCATTTGATATTGCCAATAGACAACTGATATTGTACGAACTAACCAAAATGGATACAGGAGGTCGGCTGTTACACTGGATAAGTGGTACCTAACCAACAGAAGGGCTGCTGCACTGCTTCAGGGTTACAAAAGTGAAGTTGAAGATATGCAACTTGACACCCCTCAAGGTGGAGTACTTAGCTGTACCCTCGCGTACCCACACCCAGGTCCTGCACCCGCACGTGATTACCAACACTTACATACTGGTACCACACCCACATGAGGCAGGTAATGAACTTGCTGGTGATAGAATTAATGAGGCAGGTTGTGAAATAAGCTGGTGTTAAGATTTAAAACCTAACCTAAACCTAGCATACCCTAACCTAACCTAACACAACAGAACCTAACCTAACCTAAACTAACACTAACCTAACCTAACCCAGTTTAAATTAACCTAATCTAAACTTAACCAAATCTAATTAAATACCTTACATAGTCTAACCTGACTTAACCATACCTAAGCAAAGTTAATCAAACCTAGCTTAACCTAATCTAACACACGAATCTTAACGTAACCTAACATAAACTAAACTAATCTAACAAACCTAACCTAACCATTAGGTGGGTAATTAGCCATGTGGTGAGTTAAATGATGATTCAGGCAATGATATACAGTATGCAGTGCGGTGTTCTAAAGGGTGAGGAAAATAGTAATTACAGTGAGGCGAGTGAGATAACAGTAATGTGGAGGACAACAGTGGTGAGTAAGGTAGTGTGGAGGACAACAGTGGTGAGTAAGGTAGTGTGGAGGACAACAGTGGTGAGTAAGGTAATGTGGAGGACAACGGTGGTGAGTAAGGTAGTGTGGAGGACAACAGTGGTGAGTAAGGTAGTGTGGAGGACAACAGTGGTGAGTAAGGTAGTGTGGAGGACAACAGTGGTGAGTAAGGTAGTGTGGAGGACAACAGTGGTGAGTAAGGTAGTGTGGAGGACAACAGTGGTGAGTAAGGTGATGTGGAGGACAACAGTGGTGAGTAAGGTAGTGTGGAGGACAACAGTGGTGAGTAAGGTAGTGTGGAGGACAACAGTGGTGAGTAAGGTAGTGTGGAGGACAACAGTGGTGAGTAAGGTAGTGTGGAGGACAACAGTGGTGAGTAAGGTAGTGTGGAGGACAACAGTGGTGAGTAAGGTAGTGTGGAGGACAACAGTGGTGAGTAAGGTAGTGTGGAGGACAACAGTGGTGAGTAAGGTAGTGTGGAGGACAACAGTGGTGAGTAAGGTAGTGTGGAGGACAACAGTGGTGAGTAAGGTAGTGTGGAGGACAACAGTGGTGAGTAAGGTAGTGTGGAGGACAACAGTGATGAGTAAGGTAGTGTGGAGGACAACAGTGGTGAGTAAGGTAGTGTGGAGGACAACAGTGATGAGTATGGTAGTGTGGAGGACAACAGTGGTGAGTAAGGTAGTGTGGAGGACAACAGTGGTGAGTAAGGTAGTGTGGAGGACAACAGTGGTGAGTAAGGTAGTGTGGAGGACAACAGTGGTGAGTAAGGTAGTGTGGAGGACAACAGTGGTGAGTAAGGTAGTGTGGAGGACAACAGTGGTGAGTAAGGTAGTGTGGAGGACAACAGTGGTGAGTAAGGTAGTGTGGAGGACAACAGTGGTGAGTAAGGTAGTGTGGAGGACAACAGTGGTGAGTAAGGTAGTGTGGAGGACAACAGTGGTGAGTAAGGTAGTGTGGAGGACAACAGTGGTGAGTAAGGTAGTGTGGAGGACAACAGTGGTGAGTAAGGTAGTGTGGAGGACAACAGTGGTGAGTAAGGTAGTGTGGAGGACAACAGTGGTGAGTAAGGTAGTGTGGAGGACAACAGTGATGAGTAAGGTAGTGTGGAGGACAACAGTGGTGAGTAAGGTAGTGTGGAGGACAACAGTGATGAGTAAGGTAGTGTGGAGGACAACAGTGGTGAGTAAGGTAGTGTGGAGGACAACAGTGATGAGTAAGGTAGTGTGGAGGACAACAGTGGTGAGTAAGGTAGTGTGGAGGACAACAGTGGTGAGTAAGGTAGTGTGGAGGACAACAGTGGTGAGTAAGGTAGTGTGGAGGACAACAGTGGTGAGTAAGGTAGTGTGGAGGACAACAGTGGTGAGTAAGGTAGTGTGGAGGACAACAGTGGTGAGTAAGGTAGTGTGGAGGACAACAGTGGTGAGTAAGGTAGTGTGGAGGACAACAGTGATGAGTAAGGTAGTGTGGAGGACAACAGTGGTGAGTAAGGTAGTGTGGAGGACAACAGTGATGAGTAAGGTAGTGTGGAGGACAACAGTGGTGAGTAAGGTAGTGTGGAGGACAACAGTGGTGAGTAAGGTAGTGTGGAGGACAACAGTGGTGAGTAAGGTAGTGTGGAGGACAACAGTGGTGAGTAAGGTAGTGTGGAGGACAACAGTGATGAGTAAGGTAGTGTGGAGGACAACAGTGGTGAGTAAGGTAGTGTGGAGGACAACAGTGGTGAGTAAGGTAGTGTGGAGGACAACAGTGATGAGTAAGGTAGTGTGGAGGTCAACAGTGGTGAGTAAGGTAGTGTGGAGGACAACAGTGGTGAGTAAGGTAGTGTGGAGGACAACAGTGGTGAGTAAGGTAGTGTGGAGGACAACAGTGGTGAGTAAGGTAGTGTGGAGGACAACAGTGATGAGTAAGGATGGACGTAGATGGAGTTGGAACCGAAAGTAACCAGATGAAGTTGTGTTTTTTGCTCCCTTATCAACTAAAGATCACATTGTATAGAATTAAATCATCAGTACTAATGGTGGTAAAGAAGTGTTAGTAAAAAGGTAGTTTCCTCTTGGATTTTAACCATTACAGACACCAGTTAAACTCACCTGGGTGTCGAGGATGTCTCTTGAATCGTCTCGGGATCGGGTGCGAAGTTTGGGCGCCAAGCGGAGTAGCATCCTCACAGGTAAATTTATCACATTAACTCATCCTCTGCTTAGACCTATGCTACTCGGAGTCACAGATAATTTAACAGCTGTGTTATATCAGAACTGATTCATCCTTTCAACGGAGCCGATGGTATAATAGGTACATCTCAGAGCTTATATGATATGTCGCTCTTGGCATGGTTTCTACAGTGACGACGGGCTATCACGTGTGTCATAGCTAAGGTGATATCGCTCTTGTCATAGTTTCTACAGTGACGACGGGCTATCACGTGTGCCTCATAGCTTATGTGATGTAAAGCTCTTAATATCCTTTCTACAGAGTCAGTGTTACAACAGATATGAGACATACGACCTGTCATATGTTGTACTCACTTATCTCCTCCATAATGTTGTTGCGTCATAACATCACTTACAGTACTATATGTTGACACAGACACTGCATGGTGCAGCTCCGCGAGTCTTTGTCGTCCACTTTCAAAATTCTTAATAATCAACACAAAACATTTTGAGAACATTTTGTCTGTTGTTTCGTCAAAAAATTAAATTATTTCATTCACTGATTCACTGATAATGAAGGTGATCGTTGGATATGAGATAATATATATATATATATATATATATATATATATATATATATATATATATATATATATATATATATATATATATAAGCAAGGTAGGTTGTTCCCAAGAGGTGGCGGATAGTTTCCTCTTGGATAAGGATCAACATTATCAGAAGGGTCAACAGGATCCTTTTCTGCTCATCGACAGTTTTCGTCGTGACCAAAACATAGTATTAATTAGAGGCAAACCTTTATACACTGACTTCTAGACACTCTCAGATCACACTGTAGAGGTCAAACTACTGTACGTAATTCTGTGTATTAGTTGTGTACTATAAACAGGAATTATTAGAATCTGTATGAGATTGAGACTCTGAAACCAGACTTTTCAGCTCTTCAATTAACAGGAATAATAACACTCCCACAATTATCATCTGACGCTCTAAAGCATTTCACCATTGAGCTCCGAGTAGAGATTAGGAACAAAACCTTAGTAGTTTTATACAGACCAAGTTTAGCTGTTGACAAGAAAACCCCATAATTTGGGTTATATTAACGTATCTGTAAACATCTATATATAGACAGATACGATGTACTGGAAAACGAAATATTTCTTAAGCTACAACATACTGTACGACACGTGCTTTCAAAGGCTATTAATTATTTCTCTGAATCAAATATTACCACATATTTTAGAGAGCATATTTAGTCACAAACTTATAGCATAAAAACTGGCTTTATATAGTTTATTTAGTTTCTTATTATTATTATGTTATTTATATTTAGGTTGTGTGTTTAGAGAGAGATGACCAGAGCGGCAACAAACAAAGCCACCACAAACACAAGGCACCAGCTAGCGCGTGACGTCACTACAGGACAAGTGTTAGTGCACTAAGAGGGTCAGCCCACTTGTTGGGTAGCAGCCATGATCATGGTAAGGAGTCCAACATAATGACGATATCATTTCCTTATGTCAAGTTTTCGAACTTTCACTCTGAAATGTGCAGGAAAATATATATAGCTACCGCGGAAATACCTTAACATTTAGATCATATACAGAAGAATTTTCGTAAATCATTTTGTTCAGAATAGATGGATGTATTTATCAAAGGCAATAATATTTTTCTTTTTGCAGTGCAGAGGAATCAGGCAAGGAGGTCTAATCCTGCGCCTCCCACTGTCACCGTCTTGAAGAGGGTGGGAATGATTAAGTGTGCTGCGACACACTGAGTAGACCTGTGTCAAAATTATCATCTGTTGGTTACATATTCAGCAACACCTAATTTTGCTAAGTTGGAGTTCTTGTGTTACGTAAAAGGTTCTGGCGTATAAGCGGTTCTTCTTTACATTTAATATGTAAATATTAGAAAACAATGTTGTTCATATTTTTCATTAATTAAAATGAGAGGACAAGCAATTTTCACTTTAAAGTATTCTGATTTGTAACATCCATCTTTAATTTACGAAGGACTGATGATGCATGAGGAGTTCTCTCTGTCTGTTTTCCCCCACTCTTGTAGGGAGGGGATCAAGGGATACAGATACCTAAATAATAGTGCAGGACAAGATGTACTGTGTGTACAAAACTAAAGGCTTAAGTTATTAGAAATATTCCACACACATTCTATCCCATACACTTAAGACTTACATACACACAACACAAAGCGAATCCTTAATCTTCATACTGAGTTAAAACTCTCAATTTATAAACTGTAGATACAAAAGTAAGTTTACTAAGCTGGTTCATATTATCCCTAGTAAGGGCACAAGTGATATTTTTTAACAAATAGAAAAAAAGAGATTTTCCTGAAACACCCATCGATCGGCACATGGGGGGGGGGGGGGCCTACCTGCCTTGCTGGTAGTAATTTTTGGTCATACGACATTGAGAAGCCTTTTAGTAACATTACTCTTCCATGTGTGAGGCCTGCACAGACGTTTATGGCCCGACGGCCCATCCTCGGGTTCCCTCGTCTCACTTTCACTCATAACAGGTGTTGGGTCATCCATATACGACACACTTTGTGACAGAGGAATTCTTGTTGAAACTTGCTATGGTGGTAACTCGATTTCGGGCTCAGTGGCGCTTGTGCCCTTACTACGGCGCTGGCCTCATATATGAAACTACTTTTCACAATCTAAATCATTTTAGTACAGTCTAACGTGACCCTTCTGGCCCTCACTAAATTGCCTAAATGAATAGTATTTTTTTTGTCTTCATTCGCTTTTATTTTCCATAGACTTTTCCACCCTACAAAATATATATACTGGTTCATATATTTGAGCATGGGTTCTTGTCACTCTCATCGTATTATACAGAATTTCATCTGTGTTGATGAATTTTGATCTTACGTTGCAATTCACATGACTATAATCACATAAGAGGCAGACAAAAAAGTCCTTTACGCAGTCTATTTTTTAATTCTACACCTAGACCCACCTCATAAATTATTGTTGAGAGAACAGGGTTTTTTCCGTTACTTTGTTTTATAAAGATTTAACCTCTAATATTGCTCTTGTGAAGAACAATATTCATTAGACTATTATACCATTCTCTTTAACGCTCCCTTGACTAGACTAACAGTGTAGCACCATCCACATAGTAAACTCTACATTTTCTGCTCTGTGACAAAGTGTAGTAATTGTTTTCTGGAGTCACCCATTCTTGCTTCCGTCTCTCATATTGCTCCCTATAAGTATTATTATGTAATGTGTACATATTGCTCAAACAGATGTTTTAATATTTTACTGTAATATCAGGATTCGACTTATTTCCATCTTGTGATTAAAGGCCAAACGTAATTACAAATTTAAATCACGCCACCTAACCATGACGCCACCTAACCATGAGTCACAGCAAACGTCACTTGCGATCGTGGAGTTACTTAAGAGAAGGATTGACTGTGGAATGGACTTCAACGACGGGTGATGATTAGCATGGAGGTCCTGTATAACGAATTCCCAGGAGAGTCCTATTTTTATACTTGTTTTTGACTTCTCCAGCACACTTAATCAAAAAACATAATAAAGAGGTACAAGCAAGACAAGATCAGAGAACAGCATCTACACAATTTACCAGGTCGCTTGGTGCTACCTGACCATTTACGCCTCTGCAGTATACAACCAGTCATTTACTCCATCACCTTTTATAAAACTCTCAAATAACTAAGGCAACATCACGTACCCGTACCACCAAAACTAATTCCCACATACGCGCTCTTCCATCGTACTGTACAACTCTGGACAACCTTAGTACACTTCATGCACCCTATACAAGGCCATCTACTCCCACAGGACCCACTTCTTTACTTTATAATATATATATTCTTGGTAAATAATGTCTTATTTTTCTTTCTTAAAGTTCTCTCTACCGCTCCAGTATATTCTCTTCCTGTGCTTGAACCTTCCTGGTCTTAATCTAAGTGTGTTGCTTCTATACGATAAATTAATGCCTCTACCTACCATGCCTAAGAGCATATTTCCCTTACACTTATCCTAACTTGTCTTGCTTTATATAATGGTTGCCCCTCGCGTAACGTGGATGGCCGGCTCTATGGCCACCTAGGTGTGAATTTGTTTAAGGTGTACAAGCTGTCGCCAACACAACAACCACACCCTAAGTTAACGAGCTGCATGACCCAGTGTCAAGGAATAGTCCGAGAAGATCAGACAACTCGCGAACTGCATTGGCTAATCATTACCCCGGAACACGATCCGCAAATCCATAAGCATTCAGGTCCCCAATTACTGCTGGGTAGACAGAGGCAAATGGCGTAAAGAAACTAGCCCATAGTTTCACCCTGCCTGGGGATGGAACCCGGGTCCACTTGCTTGCGAGGCGAGCATGCTGACCGTGCTGTTTTATACACGGAAACATTAAGAACTTTTCTCCTATTCCCTATTGCTTTTTTTTCCAAACTACCATAAACAGTTTACCGTTGTAGTTAGTCGTGCCTTCTCTCGGTCTACAGTATTTCATTCACCACAGTCTGTACCTCTTACAGGATTATTCTACAGTTCTTTAACGTTTGCTTTACGTCCTCTATTGTTATTAATCTTCCTTCAGTGTGTCACCTTTGTCCTCTACTAATATCTTATCCCATTGTCTTTTCATCTGTTTTCCTTTTTACTCCCGTCCCTCATGAGCTCTCCCCCCCCCCCCCTTTCTTTTAAAACATTTTCTTCCCTGACAGTTCTCGCTCCCCTGTGTTTCGTTATCTCCTGGCATAAACAGTTTACCCTTTCCGCTCAAGTTCTCTTCCATCGTGTTTCCATGATCTTAGTTCGCTCCTTTCTTTCAATGTTAATAGTTACGTACGCTTTATTAGATATACTGTACAGTATATCCCCAGGGTGCTTCTACCTGATTCAGTCCACAGTTTCATAGTTTCATCCATTAATTTCTCAACGTTTGTCCTGTTTATTTACACGCCCATTGTGGAGAACCTCGCTGACTCTTTTAAATTTATTACCTTCCTTACCTCAGTTACCTAATGGCCACCCACTAGAGGTGGCCATGCCGAGGAAGGAGGCCAGTGGCCTGTGAAGGATCCCTACAGTGTTACTGATAATTTTATCAAAGGCTATTTTGGAGCCCAGTACTGTTCTTGATTCTACAGCTCGGGCTGGTAGACCATTCCATAGGTCTACCAGCCTCAGTGTGAAGAAGTATTACCTTATGCTCATTCTGCATGATAACTTGGTGAGCTTGTAGTTGTCCCCTAAAGATGGTGGTGCATGGCATGGCAAACTAATGGCTAGGGTTAACTTTTCCAGCCCTTTCAAAGTTCTGAATGTTTCATTGAGATCTGCCCTATAGTACCTTGTCTGAATTTTTGTTAGTCCTAAGGTCCCCAGTCTACTTGGATAATCAAGATGACTTAGTCCTGGAACCATCTTAATCGCTGTGTTACACCTTCTAAAGATGGCAGGTCGACGGAGGGGTTCCATGCCTGTATACAGTAATCCAGACTAGGCCATACGAGTACAGTACATACAAAATCTTACACTTACCCCCCCTGCAAGTTTAAGCAGTGTAAAATATTCCCTTTTCAATTTTAATTTCCATATATTTGGATCTTCATGGTAGTGTTGCCTCTCAACTATTGTCGTCGTTGTAGGTTATGTATCTATGCTACTGTGCCGCGTAGCAACCTTGTAAATAAGCTACTGTGCCGAGTAGCATTTATATATGTAATTACGTGGCAACACTGCACGTGTTATGTGGCACATTGCCCCGAGGCTGCCATATGGCAAGGCAGTCTCAGTCTGACTCTGTGGGCCGTGCAAGGCACACGCTAGTCACTACTTGTATTTCTCCTATCCGTTAATAAATGGACTTCAGTGTTACCCGGTGTTTCCCTACCCATCACAGCCTTCTTCAGGGAACACTTGGAACCTTCAGTTGTAACATTAAACGAAGCCTTATATGAGGAGAAGAGAAAACGTATCATATTAAGAACATATATTTTAGGGTAAACAATACCTTATATTATGCCACTAAATAATATATCATCGCTGTTTCTTTTACATATCTGTAGTTACATAACATACAAAAGTTAAATGTGAATATGCAGATCATTGCATATGAACACACCAACTCCCTTTTCCTCGTGGAACACTGTCATTCTTTACCATGATCATGGCCACTTTATCAAGCAATAACTTTAAATTATATATTAGCGTAAGGTTAAAATTTATGTAATGACCAGACTGACAACACTGCGACACACGTATCGTTTTAAGATGTCAACACCTAAACTTCCTCAACATTCACCAGTGGAGAAGAGTCCAGCCTCCAAATATCACCAGCCCTTGACCTAAGTAATGACAATACTCAGCTTTAAGAATTCGACTTGTCGCTATAACCATTAATAGATATTAAGGATTCAGCTTAACTCTGACTACTTAATAACGCTAATATTCAGCTAAAATAATCTTTACTTTCAACTTCACTTCTGCTAAACAATCTGGCCTCTAAACATCACCATCACTTCATATTATTATTACCCCCCCCCCAAAAAAAAAAAATCCCCCCAGGATCCAGCACGAGAGTTTGGCTACTGAATACAATTGGCAGCTGAGTGACGTCAACATGTAACACTCCCTGACACCCAACAGAGGGGTCTGGCTTTTCAATATCATCTGCTTCAACTTTAAACTATCGATATCTGTATGTTACTCTACAAGCCACTTGACCCATGTTAGTCTTCACCAAACATCACCAGATCAAAGTGAAGAAAGACATAATGGTTTAAACAATAGTATACAGTATTTGGAATACCCGAAGAGCCTCAGTCCCAGTTTATTCCACCTAAATGTTCAACATCCTAATGCTAACTTAATCTAACCTCACCCTACCAAATAGCGTAAAAGTGATTAATGTTTAGGTAAAATATGTTGAGGTGAAGATTCTACAGGTGATCTAGAAACACTTCTACCTCCTGTGATGACAGGCATAGTTCTTCTATGATGACAGGCATAGTTCTTCTATGATGACAGGCATAGTTCTTCTATGATGACAGGCATAGTTCTTTTATGAGGACAGGCATAGTTCTTTTATGAGGACAGGCATAGTTCTTTTATGAGGACAGGCATAGTTCTTCAGTAGAATTAAATTCTTTTAGGGAAAAAAATAGATCTAAAATCACTAGGCACTTTCCCAGCAGCAGGAATCCTTCTCGTTTATAACCAGATATGTGTTTCCTTTCCTTCACACCACTCGCTCGGTACGGCAAGTTCTCGTTATTTCTTGCAATAATACTTTTCAGGTGTTGATGGTGTTTGGGGAAAATTCACACAGAATCTTAATATGTCGTTTACTCATAAGACAAAAAAGTCGCCAACACTATTACTTTTATAGTTTGATGCTTGACACAGGCACACCAGACACATCACCAGTGTCACTTATCATGCTCAACACTTCGCCACGTATGTTGTGTGAAATACAGACTGGGAGTGAAGGAGAGGGCGTCCTAGGCCCTAGGGATAGTAGGTGTCCACCTTATTCAGGTCCTAAACTATCCACTAAGGCCTAAACACTAACAACTTAGGCCTACAGACTAACCACTAACAGCCTAGGCCTACAAACTAACCGATAAACATATAAGCCGTCAGACTAACCATTAATCACATAGGACCAGAGACTAACCACTAATCACGTAATCCTGTACACAAACAACCTTATCCTGTACACTCCTGTACACTAACCACCTTATCCTGTACACTACCACTAACCACCTTATCCTGTACACTACCACTAACCACTTTATCCCGTACACTACCACTAACCACTTTATCTTATACACTACCGCTAACCACTTTATCCTGTACACTACCACTAACCACTTTATCTTTTACACTACCACTAACCACTTTATCTTATACACAACCACTAACCACTTTATCTTATACACGACCACTAACCACTTTATCTTATACACGACCACTAACCACTTTATCTTATACACTACCACTAACCACTTTATCTTATACACGACCACTAACCACTTTATCTTGTACACTACCACTAACCACTTTATCTTTTACACTACCACTAACCACTTTATCTTATACACTACCACTAACCACTTTATCTTATACACGACCACTAACCACTTTATCTTATACACGACCACTAACCACTTTATCTTATACACTACCACTAACCACTTTATCTTATACACGACCACTAACCACTTTATCTTGTACACTACCACTAACCACTTTATCCTATACACTACCACTAACCACTTTATCTTATACACTACCACTAACCACTTTATCTTGTACACTACCACTAACCACTTTATCCTGTACACTACCACTAACCACTTTATCTTATACACTAACAGTGACCACTTTATCCTGTACACTACCACTAACCACTTTATCTTATACACTACCACTAACCACTTTATTTTATACACTACCACTAACCACTTTATATTATACACTACCACTAACCACTTTATCCTGTACACTACCACTAACCACTTTATCCTGTACACTACCACTAACCACTTTATCTTGTACACTACCACTAACCACTTTATCTTATACACTACCACTAACCACTTTATCCTGTACACTACCACTAACCACTTTATCTTATACACTACCACTAACCACTTTATCCTGTACACTACCACTAACCACTTTATCCTGTACACTACCACTAACCACTTTATCTTGTACACTACCACTAACCACTTTATCCTGTACACTACCACTAACCACTTTATCTTATACACTACCACTAACCACTTTATCCTGTACACTACCACTAACCACTTTATCCTGTACACTACCACTAACCACTTTATCTTATACACTACCACTAACCACTTTATCTTGTACACTACCACTAACCACTTTATCCTGTACACTACCACTAACCACTTTATCTTATACACTACCACTAACCACTTTATCTTATACACTACCACTAACCACTTTATCTTATACACTACCACTAACCACTTTATCTTATACACTACCACTAACCACTTTATCTTATACACTACCACTAACCACTTTATCTTATACACTACCACTAACCACTTTATCTTATACACTACCACTAACCACCTTATCCTGTACACTACCACTAACCACTTTATCCTGTACACTACCACTAACCACTTTATCTTATACACTACCACTAACCACTTTATCTTATACACTACCACTAACCACTTTATCTTGTACACTACCACTAACCACTTTATCCTATACACTACCACTAACCACTTTATCTTATACACTACCACTAACCACTTTATCTTATACACTACCACTAACCACCTTATCCAGTACACTACCACTAACCACCTTATCCAGTACACTACCACTAACCACTTTATCCTGTACACTACCACTAACCACTTTATCTTGTACACTACCACTAACCACTTTATCTTATACACTACCACTAACCACTTTATCTTATACACTACCACTAACCACTTTATCTTATACACTACCACTAACCACTTTATCTTGTACACTACCACTAACCACTTTATCCTGTACACTACCACTAACCACTTTATCTTGTACACTACCACTAACCACTTTATCTTATACACTACCACTAACCACTTTATCCTGTACACTACCACTAACCACTTTATCCTGTACACTACCACTAACCACTTTATCCTATACACTACCACTAACCACTTTATCCTGTACACTACCACTAACCACCTTATCTTATACACTACCACAAACCACTTTATCTTATACACTACCACTAACCACTTTATCTTGTACACTACCACTAACCACTTTATCTTATACACTACCACTAACCACTTTATCCTGTACACTACCACTAACCACTTTATCTTGTACACTACCACTAACCACTTTATCCTGTACACTACCACTAACCACTTTATCTTATACACTACCACTAACCACTTTATCCTGTACACTACCACTAACCACTTTATCTTATACACTACCACTAACCACTTTATCTTATACACTACCACTAACCACTTTATCTTATACACTACCACTAACCACTTTATCCTGTACACTACCACTAACCACTTTATCTTATACACTACCACTAACCACTTTATCTTATACACTACCACTAACCACTTTATCTTGTACACTACCACTAACCACTTTATCCTATACACTACCACTAACCACTTTATCTTATACACTACCACTAACCACTTTATCTTATACACTACCACTAACCACTTTATCCTGTACACTACCACTAACCACTTTATCCTGTACACTACCACTAACCACTTTATCCTGTACACTACCACTAACCACTTTATCTTGTACACTACCACTAACCACTTTATCTTATACACTACCACTAACCACTTTATCTTATACACTACCACTAACCACTTTATCTTATACACTACCACTAACCACTTTATCTTGTACACTACCACTAACCACTTTATCCTGTACACTACCACTAACCACTTTATCTTGTACACTACCACTAACCACTTTATCTTATACACTACCACTAACCACTTTATCCTGTACACTACCACTAACCACTTTATCCTGTACACTACCACTAACCACTTTATCCTGTACACTACCACTAACCACTTTATCCTGTACACTACCACTAACCACTTTATCTTATACACTACCACTAACCACTTTATCTGATACACTACCACTAACCACTTTATCTTGTACACTACCACTAACCACTTTATCTTATACACTACCACTAACCACTTTATCCTGTACACTACCACTAACCACTTTATCTTGTACACTACCACTAACCACTTTATCCTGTACACTACCACTAACCACTTTATCTTATACACTACCACTAACCACTTTATCCTGTACACTACCACTAACCACTTTATCTTATACACTACCACTAACCACTTTATCTTATACACTACCACTAACCACTTTATCTTATACACTACCACTAACCACTTTATCTTATACACTACCACTAACCACTTTATCCTGTACACTACCACTAACCACTTTATCTTATACACTACCACTAACCACTTTATCCTGTACACTACCACTAACCACTTTATCTTATACACTACCACTAACCACTTTATCTTATACACTACCACTAACCACTTTATCTTGTACACTACCACTAACCACTTTATCTTATACACTACCACTAACCACTTTATCCTGTACACTACCACTAACCACTTATCTTACACTACCACTACCACTTTATCTGTACACTACCACTAACCACTTTATCTTATACACTACCACTAACCACTTTATCTTATACACTACCACTAACCACTTTATCTGTACACTACCACTAACCACTTTATCTTATACACTACCACTAACCACTTTATCTTGTACACTACCACTAACCACTTTATCCTGTACACTACCACTAACCACTTTATCTTATACACTACCACTAACCACTTTATCCTGTACACTACCACTAACCACTTTATCTTATACACTACCACTAACCACTTTATCCTGTACACTACCACTAACCACTTTATCTTGTACACTACCACTAACCACTTTATCTTATACACTACCACTAACCACTTTATCTTATACACTACCACTAACCACTTTATCCTGTACACTACCACTAACCACTTTATCCTGTACACTACCACTAACCACTTTATCTTGTACACTACCACTAACCACTTTATCTTATACACTACCACTAACCACTTTATCTTATACACTACCACTAACCACTTTATCCTGTACACTACCACTAACCACTTTATCTTATACACTACCACTAACCACTTTATCTTATACACTACCACTAACCACTTTATCTTGTACACTACCACTAACCACTTTATCCTGTACACTACCACTAACCACTTTATCCTGTACACTACCACTAACCACTTTATCTTATACACTACCACTAACCACTTTATCCTGTACACTACCACTAACCACTTTATCCTGTACACTACCACTAACCACTTTATCCTGTACACTACCACTAACCACTTTATCTTATACACTACCACTAACCACTTTATCCTGTACACTACCACTAACCACTTTATCTGTACACTACCACTAACCACTTTATCTTATACACTACCACTAACCACTTTATCTTGTACACTACCACTAACCACTTTATCTTATACACTACCACTAACCACTTTATCTTATACACTACCACTAACCACTTTATCTTATACACTACCACTAACCACTTTATCTTATACACTACCACTAACCACTTTATCTTATACACTACCACTAACCACTTTATCTTATACACTACCACTAACCACTTTATCCTGTACACTACCACTAACCACTTTATCTTATACACTACCACTAACCACTTTATCCTGTACACTACCACTAACCACTTTATCCTGTACACTACCACTAACCACTTTATCATTTACACTACCACTAACCACTTTATCCTGTACACTACCACTAACCACTTTATCCTGTACACTACCACTAACCACTTTATCCTGTACACTACCACTAACCACTTTATCTTATACACTACCACTAACCACTTTATCCTGTACACTACCACTAACCACTTTATCCTGTACACTACCACTAACCACTTTATCTTATACACTACCACTAACCACTTTATCTTGTACACTACCACTAACCACTTTATCTTATACACTACCACTAACCACTTTATCCTGTACACTACCACTAACCACTTTATCCTGTACACTACCACTAACCACTTTATCCTGTACACTACCACTAACCACTTTATCTTATACACTACCACTAACCACTTTATCCTGTACACTACCACTAACCACTTTATCCTGTACACTACCACTAACCACTTTATCCTGTACACTACCACTAACCACTTTATCTTATACACTACCACTAACCACTTTATCTGATACACTACCACTAACCACTTTATCCTGTACACTACCACTAACCACTTTATCCTGTACACTACCACTAACCACTTTATCTTATACACTACCACTAACCACTTTATCTGATACACTACCACTAACCACTTTATCCTGTACACTACCACTAACCACTTTATCTTATACACTACCACTAACCACTTTATCTGATACACTACCACTAACCACTTTATCTTATACACTACCACTAACCACTTTATCCTGTACACTACCACTAACCACTTTATCCTGTACACTACCACTAACCACTTTATCCTGTACACTACCACTAACCACTTTATCCTGTACACTACCACTAACCACTTTATCTTATACACTACCACTAACCACTTTATCTTATACACTACCACTAACCACTTTATCCTGTACACTACCACTAACCACTTTATCTGTACACTACCACTAACCACTTTATCTGTACACTACCACTAACCACTTTATCTTGTACACTACCACTAACCACTTTATCTTGTACACTACCACTAACCACTTTATCCTGTACACTACCACTAACCACTTTATCTTATACACTACCACTAACCACTTTATCTGATACACTACCACTTACCACTTTATCTGATACACTACCACTAACCACTTTATCTTATACACTACCACTAACCACTTTATCCTGTACACTACCACTAACCACTTTATCTTATACACTACCACTAACCACTTTATCTTGTACACTACCACTAACCACTTTATCTTGTACACTACCACTAACCACTTTATCTTGTACACTACCACTAACCACTTTATCTTATACACTACCACTAACCACTTTATCCTGTACACTACCACTAACCACTTTATCCTGTACACTACCACTAACCACTTTATCCTGTACACTACCACTAACCACTTTATCTTGTACACTACCACTAACCACTTTATCTTATACACTACCACTAACCACTTTATCCTGTACACTACCACTAACCACTTTATCTTTTACACTACCACTAACCACTTTATCTTGTACACTACCACTAACCACTTTATCTGTACACTACCACTAACCACTTTATCCTGTACACTACCACTAACCACTTTATCCTGTACACTACCACTAACCACTTTATCTTGTACACTACCACTAACCACTTTATCCTGTACACTACCACTAACCACTTTATCCTGTACACTACCACTAACCACTTTATCCTGTACACTACCACTAACCACTTTATCCTGTACACTACCACTAACCACTTTATCCTGTACACTACCACTAACCACTTTATCTTATACACTACCACTAACCACTTTATCCTGTACACTACCACTAACCACTTTATCTGTACACTACCACTAACCACTTTATCTGTACACTACCACTAACCACTTATCTGTACACTACCACTAACCACTTTATCTGTACACTACCACTAACCACTTTATCCTGTACACTACCACTAACCACTTTATCTGTACACTACCACTAACCACTTTATCCTGTACACTACCACTAACCACTTTATCCTGTACACTACCACTAACCACTTATCTGTACACTACCACTAACCACTTTATCCTGTACACTACCACTAACCACTTTATCCTGTACACTACCACTAACCACTTTATCTTGTACACTACCACTAACCACTTTATCCTGTACACTACCACTAACCACTTTATCCTGTACACTACCACTAACCACTTTATCTGATACAGTACCACTAACCACCTTATCTTGTACACTACCACTAACCACTTTATCCTGTACACTACCACTAACCACTTTATCTTTACACTACCACTAACCACTTTATCTGTACACTACCACTAACCACTTATCCTGTACACTACCACTAACCACATTATCTTGTACACTACCACTAACCACCTTATCCTGTACACTACCACTAACCACTTTATCTGTACACTACCACTAACCACTTTATCTGTACACTACCACTAACCACTTTATCTTATACACTACCACTAACCACTTTATCTTGTACACTACCACTAACCACTTTATCCTGTACACTACCACTAACCACTTTATCTTACACTACCACTAACCACTTATCTTACACTACCACTAACCACTTTATCCTGTACACTACCACTAACCACTTATCTGTAGACTACCACTAACCACTTTATCCTGTACACTACCACTAACCACTTTATCTGTACACTACCACTAACCACTTTATCTTGTACACTACCACTAACCACTTTATCCTGTACACTACCACTAACCACTTTATCCTGTACACTACCACTAACCACTTTATCTTATACACTACCACTAACCACTTTATCCTGTACACTACCACTAACCACTTTATCCTGTACACTACCACTAACCACTTTATCTTATACACTACCACTAACCACTTTATCCTGTACACTACCACTAACCACTTTATCTTGTACACTACCACTAACCACTTTATCTTATACACTACCACTAACCACTTTATCTTATACACTACCACTAACCACTTTATCTTGTACACTACCACTAACCACTTTATCCTGTACACTACCACTAACCACTTTATCTGTACACTACCACTAACCACTTTATCCTGTACACTACCACTAACCACTTTATCTTATACACTACCACTAACCACTTTATCCTGTACACTACCACTAACCACTTTATCCTGTACACTACCACTAACCACTTTATCCTGTACACTACCACTAACCACCTTATCTTGTACACTACCACTAACCACTTTATCTTGTACACTACCACTAACCACTTTATCCTGTACACTACCACTAACCACTTTATCCTGTACACTACCACTAACCACTTTATCCTGTACACTACCACTAACCACTTTATCTTATACACTACCACTAACCACTTTATCCTGTACACTACCACTAACCACTTTATCTGATGCACTACCACTAACCACTTTATCCTGTACACTACCACTAACCACTTTATCCTGTACACTACCACTAACCACTTTATCCTGTACACTACCACTAACCACTTTATCCTGTACACTACCACTAACCACTTTATCCTGTACACTACCACTAACCACTTTATCTTATACACTACCACTAACCACTTTATCTGATACACTACCACTAACCACTTTATCTTGTACACTACCACTAACCACCTTATCTTGTACACTACCACTAACCACTTTATCCTATACACTACCACTAACCACTTATCTGTACACTACCACTAACCACTTTATCCTGTACACTACCACTAACCACTTTATCCTGTACACTACCACTAACCACCTTATCTTGTACACTACCACTAACCACTTTATCCTGTACACTACCACTAACCACTTTATCCTGTACACTACCACTAACCACTTTATCCTGTACACTACCACTAACCACTTTATCCTGTACACTACCACTAACCACTTTATCCTGTACACTACCACTAACCACTTTATCTGATACACTACCACTTACCACTTTATCTGATACACTACCACTAACCACTTACTACCACTACCTTATCTGTACACTACCACTTTCCACTTTATCTGATACACTACCACTAACCACTTTATCTGTACACTACCACTAACCACTTTATCCTGTACACTACCACTAACCACTTTATCCTGTACACTACCACTAACCACTTTATCTTATACACTACCACTAACCACTTTATCTGATACACTACCACTAACCACTTTATCCTGTACACTACCACTAACCACTTTATCTTATACACTACCACTAACCACTTTATCCTGTACACTACCACTAACCACTTTATCTGTACACTACCACTAACCACTTTATCTTATACACTACCACTAACCACTTTATCTTATACACTACCACTAACCACTTTATCCTGTACACTACCACTAACCACTTTATCTTGTACACTACCACTAACCACTTTATCCTGTACACTACCACTAACCACTTTATCCTGTACACTACCACTAACCACTTTATCCTGTACACTACCACTAACCACCTTATCTTGTACACTACCACTAACCACTTTATCCTGTACACTACCACTAACCACTTTATCCTGTACACTACCACTAACCACCTTATCTTGTACACTACCACTAACCACTTTATCCTGTACACTACCACTAACCACCTTATCTTGTACACTACCACTAACCACTTTATCTGTACACTACCACTAACCACTTTATCTATACACTACCACTAACCACTTATCTGTACACTACCACTAACCACTTTATCCTGTACACTACCACTAACCACCTTATCTTGTACACTACCACTAACCACTTTATCCTGTACACTACCACTAACCACTTTATCCTGTACACTACCACTAACCACCTTATCTTGTACACTACCACTAACCACTTTATCTGATACACTACCACTAACCACTTTATCTTATACACTACCACTAACCACTTTATCCTGTACACTACCACTAACCACTTTATCCTGTACACTACCACTAACCACTTTATCCTGTACACTACCACTAACCACTTTATCTTGTACACTACCACTAACCACTTTATCTTGTACACTACCACTAACCACTTTATCATGTACACTACACTAACCACTTATCTGTACACTACCACTAACCACTTTATCTGATACACTACCACTAACCACTTTATCTGATACACTACCACTAACCACTTTATCTGATACACTACCACTAACCACTTTATCTGATACACTACCACTAACCACTTTATCCTGTACACTACCACTAACCACTTTATCATGTACACTACCACTAACCACATAATACTGTACACTACCACTAACCACTTTATCTGTACACTACCACTAACCACTTTATCCTGTACACTACCACTAACCACTTTATCTGTACACTACCACTAACCACTTTATCTTATACACTACCACTAACCACTTTATCTTGTACACTACCACTAACCACTTTATCCTGTACACTACCACTAACCACTTTATCCTGTACACTACCACTAACCACTTTATCCTGTACACTACCACTAACCACTTTATCCTGTACACTACCACTAACCACCTTATCTTGTACACTACCACTAACCACTTTATCCTGTACACTACCACTAACCACTTTATCCTGTACACTACCACTAACCACGTTATCTTTACACTACCACTAACCACTTATCTTATCACTACCACTAACCACTTTATCCTGTACACTACCACTAACCACTTTATCTATACACTACCACTAACCACTTTATCCTGTACACTACCACTAACCACTTTATCTTACACTACACTACCACTTATCCTGTACACTACCACTAACCACTTTATCTTGTACACTACCACTAACCACTTTATCCTGTACACTACCACTAACCACTTTATCCTGTACACTACCACTAACCACTTTATCTTGTACACTACCACTAACCACTTTATCCTGTACACTACCACTAACCACTTTATCCTGTACACTACCACTAACCACTTTATCTATACACTACCACTAACCACTTTATCTGATACACTACCACTAACCACTTTATCCTGTACACTACCACTAACCACTTTATCCTGTACACTACCACTAACCACTTTATCTTATACACTACCACTAACCACTTTATCTGATACACTACCACTAACCACTTTATCCTGTACACTACCACTAACCACTTTATCCTGTACACTACCACTAACCACTTTATCCTGTACACTACCACTAACCACTTTATCCTGTACACTACCACTAACCACTTTATCCTGTACACTACCACTAACCACTTTATCTTATACACTACCACTAACCACTTAATCTATACACTACCACTAACCACTTTATCTGTACACTACCACTAACCACTTATCTGTACACTACCACTAACCACTTTATCTGTACACTACCACTAACCACCTTATCCTGTACACTACCACTAACCACTTTATCCTGTACACTACCACTAACCACTTTATCTGTACACTACCACTAACCACTTTATCTTATACACTACCACTAACCACTTTATCCTGTACACTACCACTAACCACTTTATCTTATACACTACCACTAACCACTTTATCCTGTACACTACCACTAACCACTTTATCCTGTACACTACCACTAACCACTTTATCTTTACACTACCACTAACCACTTTATCCTGTACACTACCACTAACCACTTTATCTTATACACTACCACTAACCACTTTATCATTTACACTACCACTAACCACTTTATCTGTACACTACCACTAACCACTTTATCTGTACACTACCACTCACCACTTTATCCTGTACACTACCACTAACCACTTTATCTTATACACTACCACTAACCACTTTATCTGATACACTACCACTAACCACTTTATCCTGTACACTACCACTAACCACTTTATCCTGTACACTACCACTAACCACTTTATCCTGTACACTACCACTAACCACCTTATCTTGTACACTACCACTAACCACTTTATCCTGTACACTACCACTAACCACTTTATCCTGTACACTACCACTAACCACTTTATCCTGTACACTACCACTAACCACTTTATCTTGTACACTACCACTAACCACTTTATCCTGTACACTACCACTAACCACTTTATCCTGTACACTACCACTAACCACTTTATCTTATACACTACCACTAACCACTTTATCCTGTACACTACCACTAACCACTTTATCCTGTACACTACCACTAACCACTTTATCTTATACACTACCACTAACCACTTTATCTTGTACACTACCACTAACCACTTTATCTTATACACTACCACTAACCACTTTATCCTGTACACTACCACTAACCACTTTA
Source organism: Homarus gammarus (assembly GCA_958450375.1). Lineage (NCBI taxonomy): Eukaryota > Metazoa > Arthropoda > Malacostraca > Decapoda > Nephropidae > Homarus > Homarus gammarus. The sequence goes on from CAUDMG010002857.1 coordinate 1,347,070, forward strand.
TCTTACACTACCACTAACCACTTTATCCTGTACACTACCACTAACCACCTTATCTTGTACACTACCACTAACCACTTTATCCTGTACACTACCACTAACCACTTTATCCTGTACACTACCACTAACCACTTTATCCTGTACACTACCACTAACCACTTTATCTGATACACTACCACTAACCACTTTATCCTGTACACTACCACTAACCACTTTATCCTGTACACTACCACTAACCACTTTATCCTGTACACTACCACTAACCACTTTATCCTGTACACTACCACTAACCACCTTATCTTGTACACTACCACTAACCACTTTATCCTGTACACTACCACTAACCACCTTATCTTGTACACTACCACTAACCACCTTATCTTGTACACTACCACTAACCACTTTATCCTGTACACTACCACTAACCACTTTATCCTGTACACTACCACTAACCACTTTATCCTGTACACTACCACTAACCACTTTATCTGTACACTACCACTAACCACTTTATCTTACACTACCACTAACCACTTTATCTGTACACTACCACTAACCACTTTATCCTGTACACTACCACTAACCACTTTATCCTGTACACTACCACTAACCACTTTATCTGTACACTACCACTAACCACTTTATCCTGTACACTACCACTAACCACCTTATCTTGTACACTACCACTAACCACTTTATCTTGTACACTACCACTAACCACCTTATCTTGTACACTACCACTAACCACTTTATCCTGTACACTACCACTAACCACTTTATCCTGTACACTACCACTAACCACTTTATCCTGTACACTACCACTAACCACTTTATCCTGTACACTACCACTAACCACTTTATCCTGTACACTACCACTAACCACTTTATCTTATACACTACCACTAACCACTTTATCTGATACACTACCACTTACCACTTTATCTGATACACTACCACTAACGACTTTATCCTGTACACTACCACTAACCACTTTATCTGTACACTACCACTAACCACTTTATCTGTTCACTACCTCTAACCACTTTATCCTTTACACTACCACTAACCACTTTTTCCTTTACACTACCACTAACCACTTTATCTTTTACACTACCACTAACCACTTTATCATGTACACTACCACTAACCACTTTATCCTGTACACTACCACTAACCACTTTATCTTATACACTACCACTAACCACTTTATCCTGTACACTACCACTAACCACTTTATCCTGTACACTACCACTAACCACTTTATCTTATACACTACCACTAACCACTTTATCTGATACACTACCACTTACCACTTTATCTGATACACTACCACTAACGACTTTATCTGATACACTACCACTAACCACTTTATCCTGTACACTACCACAAACCACTTTATCTGTACACTACCACTAACCACTTATCTGTACACTACCACTAACCACTTTATCTTGTACACTACCACTAACCATCTTATCCTGTACACTACCACTAACCACTTTATCCTGTACACTACCACTAACCACCTTATCTTGTACACTACCACTAACCACTTTATCCTGTACACTACCACTAACCACCTTATCTTGTACACTACCACTAACCACTTTATCCTGTACACTACCACTAACCACTTTATCATGTACAATACCACTATCCACTTTATCCTGTACACTACCACTAACCACTTTATATGTTGCACTACCACTAACCACTTTATCCTGTACACTACCACTAACCACTTTATCCTGTACACTACCACTAACCACTTTATCTGATACACTACCACTAACCACTTTATCTGATACACTACCACTAACCACTTTATCTTATACACTACCACTAACCACTTTATCCTGTACACTACCACTAACCACTTTATCCTGTACACTACCACTAACCACTTTATCCTGTACACTACCACTAACCACTTTATCTTGTACACTACCACTAACCACTTTATCTGTACACTACCACTAACCACTTTATCCTGTACACTACCACTAACCACCTTATTTTGTACACTACCACTAACCACTTTATCTATACACTACCACTAACCACTTATCCTGTACACTACCACTAACCACTTTATCTGTACACTACCACTAACCACTTATCTGTACACTACCACTAACCACTTTATCTTACACTACACTAACCACTTATCTGTACACTACCACTAACCACTTTATCCTGTACACTACCACTAACCACTTTATCATGTACACTACCACTAACCACTTTATCCTGTACACTACCACTAACCACTTTATCTTATACACTACCACTAACCACTTTATCTTGTACACTACCACTAACCACTTTATCTTGTACACTACCACTAACCACTTTATCCTGTACACTACCACTAACCACTTTATCCTGTACACTACCACTAACCACTTTATCCTGTACACTACCACTAACCACTTTATCCTGTACACTACCACTAACCACTTTATCTTGTACACTACCACTAACCACTTTATCTGTACACTACCACTAACCACTTTATCCTGTACACTACCACTAACCACCTTATCTTGTACACTACCACTAACCACTTATCTGTACACTACCACTAACCACTTTATCCTGTACACTACCACTAACCACTTTATCTGTACACTACCACTAACCACTTTATCCTGTACACTACCACTAACCACTTTATCCTGTACACTACCACTAACCACTTTATCCTGTACACTACCACTAACCACCTTATCTTGTACACTACCACTAACCACTTTATCCTGTACACTACCACTAACCACTTTATCCTGTACACTACCACTAACCACTTTATCCTGTACACTACCACTAACCACTTTATCTGTACACTACCATTAACCACTTATCTTGTACACTACCACTAACCACTTTATCTTGTACACTACCACTAACCACTTTATCCTGTACACTACCACT